>JAYESA010000014.1:54918090-55517450 GCA_036927795.1 Iris macrosiphon
GGAGAATGTAGGTTCTAGGGGTGTGAAGTGTGAACTAGGCTGGCTTGGAAGCGAAAATAACCCAGACCCTTTAAGCCCATGGACCACATCTGGGTCAATCATTCTTGGCTCACTGGTGGGATGGATCTGCTAATGGGTCAAGCTAAACTTCCCATATCAAGGTTAACGAAAATTAACTGAAACCCCCCTCTTTGTGCACAATGTTTTGCAGCACAATATTTGGATGTGGCTACTCACATTTTAGGTGGCCAGCTTGGTAGGAAGCACGGAGAGACTGAAAATCTTTGTCGTGTCCGTGTCGAATTGTGTCAAACATGAATCAGACACAACATACACAACAAAATACACTAGGACACACTAAAATCAGTGTTTTACCATGTACTTATCATGTCGAATTTGTGTGGGTGCAACATTATAAATTAGACTTGTTTCTTGTTGTATATGCACTTTAGTGAAATAAAACTTTACTCCATACACGCCTGTTACACTAAGCGTGAAATCCATTATGGTATTGAACTCTTGAGAACTTGTTACATCTTTTATGCAGTATTTCATCCTACTTCGTATGACTAGAATTAGAGATACAGTTGAGGCACTGTTTTGAGGATAATTTTTTATCAAAAGCTAACTGATGAATATATCACGGGAAAGATATTAACATTCTACTTTCCTGGGAACAAGTTATAGAAGTAGTCCAAGTGTCGTTACTAATAAATAGCTTTGCTCACTGCAGTTAGGCATGGCGAGTGCCCTAGAGACACTATGTGGGGCAGGCTTTCGGTGCAAAGAAATATCACATGTTAGGTGTATACATGCAAAGATCATGGATCGTGCTCTTTCTATGTGCAACTCTTCTCCTTCCTATGTACTTCTTTGCGACGCCAATTCTTGAGCTATTGGGGCAACCGTCTGATCTGGCTGCTGAGGCAGGCCTCATTTCTTTATGGTTCATCCCCCTTCACTTCTCTTTCGCCTTCATGTTCCCTCTGCAGAGATTTCTGCAATGCCAACTCAAGAACTCTGTCAATGCTATCATATCTGCTATTGCCCTAGTTGTTCACATCTTTGTTAGCTGGCTCTTTGTGTACCAGCTCAAGTTGGGAATTATTGGTGCTGCACTTACACTTGATTTCTCTTGGTGGGTTGCTGTTATACTTTTATATTGTTATGTTTCCTGTGGCGGCTGCCCCCTCTCTTGGAATGGTTTCTCAGTGGAAGCTTTTGCTGGACTCTGGGAGTTCCTGAAGTTATCTGCTGCCTCTGGTGTCATGCTGTGGTATGCTGTATTCCTTTAACATGCACTTGAAGTGATTTTTTTCCCCTTTCATTTGCTTGTTTGAGATTTTTGTTGTTGTTGTTGTTGTTGTTGAGATATATGTAATTATGATCTCATATGACTAGAAGTATGCTTCGACTGTTCTTCAGAAAAAAAAAATGATACTAGGAAAAATGAGACAATTTCATATTTATTTGTAAATCAAGTGAGAGCATAATTAAAAATTGGTTTTGTTTATTGACATTCTGCCCAATATTTTACTCACTCGGATATGATTTTTCTTTCTGATTCTCTTTTTTAGAAATAAATGTTTCTTTTAATGTACAGAGAAGTTATTGTGACTTCAACTGTCATGAACAATCAACAAAGCGGTCTCTAACTTAGTTGTGAACCAGAAGTAGCTGGGACTCACGCTGGTCTATTTGATTCGGTAACACAATTTATATTAGATTTTAGCTCGAGGATAAATAACTTGCATATTTCATTTTTAAATTTTTGGTTTTCTGTTTTTCGTACCTCTTTCTGTTAATACTCCCTTTGTAGAAATACCTGTTTCTTATAACGTATTAAGTTATTCCACCTGCAATTGACAGAGAGGTGTGCAAAAGTAGTTTTGAATCGAGGCTAGTTGGCACATGCTAATCGATTTGATTCGGTGGATACCTTTTCTGCTTTCACGTTCTTATACCTTTTCTGCTTTCCCTATTAGTAGATCGTAGTCATTTTTCTTTCTTTTCTGAAGAAAGACAGTACTGAAGGGTCTGAAAAATGTTACACAGAAAACATATACGAGACCTCTGCTATTGCCAGAGGGGACCCATCAGTCCCCCCATAGGTCCGGAGTTTTGTGATGGATTGTTTTTCTATGAATAGAACATATACAAAGTCCGGCGTCTTTTAAACCTAACATCCCTGGTATCTATGAACATGTCTGCCTTCTCATTTCTGAGTGGGTGAATATAAACAAATTCATGCTCATTATAATTATCCGATTACAAGAAAATGCACCCTATGGTACAAGTCTAGCATGAACAAACATGTCGATCAAGAAAGCGCTAGTAATCATCGGCTTGATCCTTAGAAGTCAGAAGCGGGGACGGGGAAGCGCGACTACTTAGAAGATTCTAAATTTGGGAGCGTGCGCTAATAAATTTTTAATGTTTATTAATTATTGTTATCAAAACTTACAAATATCTTAAAATTTATTAGAATATATAAAGTTCAGCTCAAAGTTACATAGAGATCTTTCGCATGTTAATTTTTTATGACGTCAAAGTAAGAAATCTTTAGTTTCTTGGTACTTTGATAAATGTGTATTGAAAATATTCCAATTTCTCTCACAAAATTTATGTCATCTTCTAAAATTATGGTCATACTATGGGAAGCGATCATGTCGTCGGGGAAACGAGCTTCCGTCTCCGGAGAAACGAAGCTCCCGTCATCGGGGAAACGAGCTCCAAACGAGCTCCCAAGTAAGAAACGCCGAATCGAAGGTTCTTACTGAGATTCGTTGACCTCCTAGGAGTTTCTTGCTTCTAAGGCTTGATCACAAGCCATAACATCCATGTACAAGTCTAGGAAGATGAGAATGTAGAAAATAAAGCGCTGTTAATCATTTGATCAAAAATCAAGTCCATCCGGGCCACAAGATACACTACTGTGCATCAAATTGGTTCATACAGCCAGAACTGAGATATGGAAGGAATTTCGGTTTTAACATTATGTGTAGGTTTGGACTCATTAGTGCCAAATACAATCGATTAACCTCAAACAAGCCTAGAGGTCCTTCCACGATGCTCATTCTCTATCCAGAACTCAACCCCACACCAATACCAACTATCCCAAGCAAGAGAACATGATCGAAACAAAATCAAACAAAATTATGATACGACCTGAATAGAGAAATTGATATAACAAGTAAATGAAACCACAAAAAATATCTAAATCGCAAACCAAGCATGTTATGATATCTAAAACAGTAAAAAGAAGCTATAAGCTAAGTTACAAGTTATGAAAACGTAAATCAGAAACATTAACAAGTGTCTGTCAGACAACAGATAAATGATTAACTTGTAACGGTGAATAGATAGATTTTGTGCTCGCAAATAAAAATGCCATAAGGGTATTAATTGTACACTTGGTGTGGGAAAAACTACTATCAAAGACACTAAGGTCCTGAGAAGAAAACAGCTCTCAAGTGTACTTTCTGCATTGTCCAGAATAAGACTGGAAATCCGGTGGCATACCGACGGTATTCTGGGAATATTCGGGTTCTGCAGAGCTGAGCAAAACCATCCTGTTGGGGACTCAAAATCGGGTAAATTTGATCATGCTTTGGTCCGAGACAATAATGTACCAAATGGGTAAGTTTATGGATGATCTAAACTGTTATTTCCGGATTATAAAGATCGTACAAAAGTACGTGAAGAAACAATCCAAAAATACAATAGCTTGAAGATTACACCAACTCGAAAAGAACAAAGGTTACACACTTTAAAACACAACATGCAACAGAGCTGCTACAGCAAGAATGAAGAATCAGAAACTGGGGATAGAAACTGTTGCTGGGGTGATAAAGATCAGTGTTGCTCAAAGCAATATTCGATCATTTCTGTCGATCTGCTCCCAGAAACCAGCAAACTCAAAGAGACGAACTTTTGAACCTTCCTTGTCATCCTCGGAATGGACCTCACACTTTGGACGGACGGACAACACTTCATGGCTTCTGCTGGCTGCTACTATCTCTCCTCTCGTAGCATATAATCTCTAAGTGTATGTTTCCAAAAAGGAAAGACTAGAGATTATACAGGAGAGCCAACCCACTAGCAGCCTGCTATCCATAATGGATAGTAAAATCGGAGAGTAACTCCTTATTAAGCGGACAGTTACAGGAATACCCCTCCCCCACTAACTAAGCAGTTACTCCCACGAAGCACACAAACAACCGTTTTGCAGGAGCACAGTCACGCGGGAACCATAGTTCTGCAGGAAAATAATCTCGCGGGAACCTAAGTTCCACAGGAGTTGACTCCCCATGGGAACCTAATTTGCGCGGGAGTTGACTCCCCGCGGGAACCTAAGTTCTGCGAGAGCAGCCTCCCCGCGGAACCATAGTCTAGCACGACCACGCGTCCCTCTGTGTACGTGAGAAGTGCAAAGTGCACCATCAAAGCACAACTTTGTGTCCTTCACCCACGTCCGAGTCTTAGTAGCTAGGTCCCTTGGGAGTCAACCTCCAAAAGAAAATTTCTAAGAAATTGGTGACAAAAACAGAAATGTTTCTTGGAGGTCTTTAACCTTGCCCTCTAGTAAAATATTCTACCATACCAACCAAATGAGTTACCATTTCCAATGTGTACAAATCAATAAAAAAAGTCCTATTTTGAAATACACATTTGGGGTTGCCACATAGATGTAAGACTATTTCTTTATGTTACCCGAACTCTCCACTTTAGGAGAAGTACCCGTGTCCACCGGATAGGACATGAGTATGTGTATGGAATCCGTATCCGATCCTCCATAGTGACAATTGGATCTTTCATGGTCCTTTATGGTGACAATCTAAAGACTGGTAGTGAAGTAGATAGTTTATTTTTATGTGGTAGTGAAGTAGATAGTTTATTTTAATATGGTGGATTGATAGTAAAGTTATGAAACCTTATAAATTTAATTACATGATGTCTTTTTATGAAACAATGCAAATTTAATTATAAGCTTAAATATATGAAACAATGCAAACTTTATTACAACTGTCTTTTTATGAAATCATACAAATTTAATTAAAGTGTCTTTTTATGAAATCGTGCAAATTTAGTTACATGTCTTTTATGAAGCCATACAAATTTAATTACATAATGTGTCTTTTTATGAAACCATATTCAAATGTATTTATTTTAATAGTCATATTCCCGTACCCGTATCCAAAATTTGGATCATTTTTAGCAGAGTCCGTGTGTCCTTCAATTATGAGTTTGAAGGACCTGACTCTTGGATATGTACCCGTACCCGACACCCGTACCCGAGTCCAGGTAACATAGCTATTTCTTGAAGCCAATTTCAAAAACCCCAACATAAACTAGCTATAGAAACAAGTTTCAGGTGATTACAAAAGGTACATAAGAAATGAAACCAATTTATCCCTATGTTACCATTTGTATCCCAAAATATTAATGTATATGGAAATGTATGTAATGCCTTTGAAATTTATCCCTATGTTACCATTTGTATCCCAAAATCTTAATGTATATGGAAATGGAGCTCTAATAGCTCAGAACATCAATGAGAACAAGTAGAGAGAACATTAAGGGAACTATACCATTATTTTAGGCAAGATTTACTTGCCTTAGGTCTTGAACAGTTAGAAGAGAAGAAGAGAAGAAAACCCTAGCGTTCAATGCACCACCAGCCACTACCTCCTCGGCTCTTTATTAATGTTAAACCCAACTCCAAGAGAGATGAATGTAGAGGAAATGAAAGAAGAGTGAATGTGAGAGTGAAAGAGTTAGAGGGGGTGTATACACTCCTTGGCTACTTGGCTCCACCCAATGACTACCACTATACTCCCCCTCACTTCTATGCACTCCATCACACTCCTCCAAGCCTCCCCCTTAGTATTGGGCCAACAAACCAAGCCATTGCCTAATCACTAGCTAACTTGGCAAGTCAACAATGCTGGCTGTGGGTATCAGAGCCAAACGAAATTCTTGTGGCATGCCAAACTGTATTCCGTCGTTTTTCCGGTTCTTTGATACTCAGTCAATTTGTTTGCTAGTAGGGTCCTCGATCTACGTATGGGTCCTATCATTTGTCTATGGCATTGCATGGGTTTCGACAAGTCCAGAGTAGTCTATAGATGAGTCAGGGACAATTAGAAATCCACAAAAAACACTCAAGGTTACATATAGTCATTAATTCGATTAATTATCTCCCCCGTATGAGATATGTTCCAAGCTCCACAAAAATACTTTAATAAAGTCAAAAAACTAGATCAATGCAAGGAAAACATATATAAAGGTACAATTACTCTATTAACAGTGTAATTATCGTATTTCAAGATACAAGGTTTACACTAGTAGATGATTTTTAAAATATATTCGTCGTCTAAAGTATTCATTAATTTTTATTTTTTATAATTACTTTGCCTCCACCCAATTAGGATTAACCACCATCTTCTGTGACGTCTATTATGGGTGGTACTTTTAAATCTTGTAAATATTGATGATTTCGCTTACTTACATATTTTGTTATTGGATGCAACAGTTTGGAGAACTGGTATTATAGGATTTTGCTTTTGCTAACTGGCAATCTAAAAAATGCTGAAGTTGCTGTTGATGCCCTCTCTGTTTGGTGAGTTATATCTGCTCATCCACTTGCGTTACTCATTATTATTTGTAAACTTTTGTGTTTCTTAATTTTTCTCTTATTACCTTTATTTCTTCTTATTTGCATAGTATGGGCATAAATGGATGGGAGATGATGATTCCTCTTGCATTTTTTGCCGGTACTGGGTAAGTCACTACATTAACTGCATATATATATATATATATATATATATATATATATATATATATATAATATGTTGTAACTGGGATGGGAGTAGCTGGGGTGTCCACCTGAAGGTGGTAGAGTTGTAACTTAATTTTTTGAATACAATACCTTCTTCAAATATATATATATATATATATATATATATATATATATATATATATATTTTATTTTTTTATTCTTTTGGATTCGATCCCATACGGAAGCGGATTATTCCTTAAGATTATGTGTGTGTGTTGAAGCTTAGCTCTGTAGTATTGACCTGGGTCCTAGGTTGTTTTGGCGCCCCCATACTTTGGACAAGCACCTTTATTTTATGGAATAACCTACGCTTGCTGATCGTTGTGTTAAAAATGACACGAAGCTTGATATGAGTAGATGTTGATAGAAAACATTCTCTCATTCACAATGGAACATAATGGTGTATATATATATATATATATATATAAGCAAAAACTTCTATTGTCTGATTGCCAGAAAAACTATAAAGAGGATACTTGCTCTGCCAGCCCCAAACCAAAAGAGCTGCAGGAAACAAACTGAACCTAAAAGAACCTAAACCTACTAAACGATCACCCTATAGCAAATTTTGAAAGGGCTTTGGCACGGGTAGAGGATGAGGACAGAAGATGCATGAGATGTTGTGGGGTGATTCAATGTTTATTTCGCCTGCGCATAGCCACCTTCCAGTCACAAACCCCTGAGGCTACTCGCGCACCTTGCGCATCGCTCAGATCAGCAGCCAAAGAAAGTCAGGATGTATCTTGCAGATTAACCGGAGGACCAGGCGGGCCATTCCCGTCGCTTGAGATAGGAACCTCCTTGTCCGAACCGCTGTTATCAGCCAGCAGCAACTGTGTGACTCCGCCTCTCTTGACCCATACTCCGCACCAAGGGACACCAACTGGGAGACATCCAGCGCAACACACAAAGCGGGAACCTCCTCAGAAATTGAGGTGACTCCGAATCCCTCCTCAGCTGCATTATCAACCTCGTCAGCCCAACTGAGTCAGCCTGTAGACGAAATGGATAGCGGGGTATCCCGCTGGATCTGCAAGGGTGAAGGAAAAAACTCACCCGCCTCCGCGTCCAAGAGACTCGGGCTGGGCGCTATCGTAGGGGTGACCGGAGACGAATATGGAACCCGAGCTTCTACGCACACCAAATGATGACAATCTGCGTAGTCCGTCGGCGAAGTGAGGCCCGCGACGACATGCAGCGGAGAGCCAGGCGCCATCGATGCTTCCCCCGCCAGAAGCCGATGCTCTCCGGCTTTACAACAAATCTCCGCACCCGCGCCTTCACATGCGTCCTCGTCCGCCGCAAAGCAACTGACAGGAGGAGGCACATCTCCCACTGTTGCCATTTCGGGGGGTGAGGCTCACAACCTGAGGCATGGGAGGATCCCCAACAACCGAAACAGAGGGTTGAGGAAACCCTGATGGGGTCAGGGAAAACCTATGGGAGGGAGCATAGCTGGAACCAAGGGCGCACGCCCTAGCTAGCACCCCGGAAGACTTAGCAGCAAAGTTTCCCTGACCAGAAAGGTTCTCCTCTTGAGTGTCAGCCAATGCCCCTTTGCCTTTGTTTGAGTCCCGGACAATTTCTATATTCAATTTAATCTTGCAGAAGGATGAGGAGTGACCTTGGTGAAAGCAGAAGCTACAATACGCGGGGCATTGCTCATATTCTACTGCTTGACAGTAGGTGTGTTCCTTCCGGAGTTTGATCCGAATTTGATCCACCATAAGTTTGCTTATGTCTATTTCCACCAGAATTTGAACACGGCTCGGTCTAGTAAGAACCTCGGTGGCCATATCCAGTTTGAGAGGACATCCAAGACATGATGCTAACAGGAATATTGACGCTTTCGTGAAGAGATAGACTTGGGAGTTGCTGAAAGGATACCCAGACGGGAGCAATCGGTGATTCGATATGAGGAGAAAACTCCGACACCATTTGAAGACCCTCATTGGAGCTTTTGCCACAAACCACAGGTTTATTGATCTCAGACGCAGGAAGTCCACTTCTAGACTAGGTCTAATCAACACGTGTCTAGAGTCGATTAGCCCAATCGAAACAGCACCAACAAATTTGAGAGAGGAAAACGCTCGACGAATGACCTCCATCGGAGGACGCGAGTGCGTCATCTTTTCGTCTAAAGCAAAACGCAATGAGACTGAGATGATAGCTTCATCCTCCTCATTGAACGTGATTTCCGGGATACCATCGACGACGGTGGAGGACCGCGTCCTTAGCACTGGCTCCGAAACGTGGCGAAGTTCGCCGCAGAGGAGGATCCGCCCGCCGCCTCAAGAAAAGAACGGCTGTACAGGACCAGGGAGACATGAACCGTCGGCCTTGCTATGTCGACCTGGAGGGCCGTTGTATCAGGAGCAGCCGACGATCGCAGCGGAGTGCGCCGAGGGGGAGTTCTCCGTGAAGGGGGAATCCCGTGCTTTCGAACCGCGGAGAAGGCCGCTAGGAATCGTCCCGCCTTGGCCTGCTGGGCGCCGAGTGCTACCGCCAGAGAGGGGCCGCTCGCAGAATCCGCCTGGGAAGCATGACGCACCTCCGACCGAGGTAGTCTGGCCGGTCCGTCCGAAGTAGAAATATGATGGAGGGCCGTGGCGGCCATCTCCACCCCGAAGGGACGGGTGGGGTCAGATGGGGGAGGGGGGCAGGAGCCCAACCTTAGCGGCCAGGATGGGGATTTTTGTATATATATATATATATATTCCTTTCATTGTAGATGTAATCTTGTGAAAATTCATGACTTTTTCTTGACCTGTACCTTTCCTTCTTGCAATTATCTTTGTGATGTCTGGGTCTTGCGCTTTGACATATACTTTATCTTGTGCTTTGACTTGTACCTGGATTGTGGCTTCCTTTTGGTTCCCATGGAAAACCTAGCTTACTCCTCGTCTTCCATCTGATATTCCTGGCCTTGACAAAAATTCTCACACAAGTAACAAGTGACATTTGTCATCCACAAACCTGAAAATAACTAAAACATCAGCTGTATACATGGTTATATACCACTGGATAAAGGCTATATCCTCATTCCTTCTCTTCCATTGTCTTAATGAGTCACAGAGATGGTTGTAATTCCCTGTAGCAAGTTGTATCATCTTACTTTATTTAGACCCTTTATACTCTAGGGGGTAACTTTGATGATTGATGTCAGGTCAACTTGCCATCTAGATTTTATGGCATGATCCTCTCATGCTCATAGAAACATTTGCTACAATTTGGCACCGAACTCTTCCGCCATTTGTACTAATTGTAGTTGGACTTGTTAAACTTACGAATGTGGAACCTAAATTACATGCTATCTTCTCTATCAATTGTTCTTAAGCGTGATAACTTTACCATGTGAACTCTTCCGACAAAAGAGTGCAAGAATACTCAAAAGGAGACAGAACCCCTATTTAATGAGATGTTATTTCTGAGACTAAAATCCTAATCTCCAAATACTTTACATCCTCAAATCAAAACCAGAACCCATTCATACCACTACTCGAAGTCAAGATCCATTCATCTGATCGAGGTTGATCGTCGATCTTGGATTAGATGGCTTAAAGAGAAGGAATCATCGTTATAAGCCAAGATTTGGGTTTGTTCAGATTGAATGGACCTATATCCGAATCTTTACGACATTTTGAGTTTGCTCGATGGACTACTCGTCTATTACACTCTTTTCTAACCTAATAATGCTGGATCGAAGTCAGAGTTATGTGGGAGACATTACCAAACAAAGTTCTTCGGTGACCTACAATGCCAATACTTTGTTGACTTATTGAGAATTTGATTCCTTAAGCCAGGAATACTTCATTCTCTTCCTTGTATCTCAAAATCCTATCTGCGGATAATAGACAGTTTCAAAGAAATATAGCATTTTGCTTCTTACAACTCCGACATGTTCCTTTTGTAGTTTTCTTCCAACTCTTTCAATGTTTGGTTTCATTGTTAACTTTTTGTAAGATAATATTCTTTTCTTGGTCAATTCTCTAGTTATTACTTATTAGTACAACTTTCGAAGATAAAGTGAATGTTCTTCATGTATGGCATATAAATTATTTCTTGTTTGTTATGTTGCTGCTAGAGTTCGGGTTGCAAATGAACTTGGTGCTGGGAATGGGAAGGGTGCAAAATTTGCTACCATTGTCTCAGTGGTGACTTCAACTGTAATTGGTATTATCTTCGGCGCTATAATTATGATTCTTCGGGACAAAGTTGCTCTTATCTTCACCTCGAGTTCGGTCATCCTTGATGCTGTTGACAATCTATCAGCGTTGTTGGCACTGACCATTCTACTCAATAGTATACAACCTATTCTTTCTGGTGAGCCATCTTTTTATTGGTTTATGTTAAAATTCTTCATAACAGAAGTTGACTTGATCAAAGATGTATAAGATTAAGATTTGTGCTGCTATTGATATTTCTCTTCTTAATTACTACTGTTTCTATTACGCCTGCTATTTTATTTCTCTTTGGTGCTTGATTCAAATCCACTAGATATAGTAAGGCAATTAAATTGCTTCTCCTTGAAATATGCATATCTAGAAATAAACCAAATATATACATTAAAGAAATAACAAGTTCAACGGAACACTAATTGTCTAGACTATTTTTCCTTAACTTACAACATACAAATGCTCCAGAAAATCATATAGAGAAATTTATCAACATATCAAGAAGTAATAAGTATTTCTATCACTTGAAAGAGCCAACTACTAAATAGTTAATTTGAAAATTTATCTCCAATAAATGACACAAGGGAAAGGATAACAAACTTAGACAAGAGAACTTTCAAACCATAAGTAAAAGGATAACAAACTTATACACAAATTCCCAAAGGAAACAAATTAAACATAGCTAAGCCAAGTGGTATCACCTTATGGAACTTACAGATGAGAAACAACAAAAAATATCCATGGTGTGAATTACCAAGAAAACTCTTAAACCAAGCAAAGAGTCCATGATTACTTCATTACATATGTATCAACCAATTTATTACTTTACATGGACTATATATCATATGTACCCGTTATGGGGTAAGGACTAAACCTTGCTAATATTCAGATAAAATCCAATATTAGTTCAAATAGCAAAGGCTCATATATAGTAACCAATGAGTAGTCTTAGTAAAGAATTAATTTTATAATTATATAATTTAAAGGACCTTCAACTCATTTATTTGGATCATATGTCATGATGATACAAATAACCTATTTATGTTCCAATAAGTATATCCAAGAAAGTTCTATTTGAAAGCCTCAAATCAACATCATGGATAACATCTCACAAATCATAGAAATTTAAAATTTCAAGAGATTTACCTGAAAATGCAATAGAGAACATGTGAATTGAGTGAATCTTATTTAAAAAGATTACCGAATGTAAATAAGATTAGATATGAAGGAATACACGGGGAATTTAAGTAATGCTTGCTTGTGACTAATTAATGTGATGTTTTAATTAAAGAATCACATGCTTTTTAAAGACAAACCAATCATGAAAAACAAATTTAATCAAGGGCTTGTCAAACAAAATACTTGTGTATATATATCTAAATAGAATAAGTTAAAGATAGAGTATACATATCGATGTCCATATGAAATAAGCATATACTCTAATGTTATAAATCTCAATTGAAAACACGTCTCTGTGTAGCTATAAACATAAGGAATATAATTTATGAATTACAAATTGTTAGAAATTTTTGTTGTCTTTTTTTATTGAAAATTTCAGAATACAAAAAATAAAATTAGATGTTACCGGCCTCTGGGGAAGTCGTGCACGAAGCACTGCCCTAAGAGTTTATTCGGGATCTGTGTGCAGACGTACCCGAAGCTCCTAGTGGTAAAACCCCCGCACTACCGGTATCTCGTTGCCGCACACGACTTGGAGAGAACGACTAGAACTTAGCTCTGCCCAGAGCTCGGAGACAACGAAAATAGAATAGAATTTTGACAGAGGTTTGGAGTACGAAAAAAAAAAATTCTGATGATTTTACAAAGAAAACAGTCCGATATATATAAAACTGTAGTGTAACGGTCTGAATTAATTTTCTATTAATTCAGACGTTACACAAGAGAATAAATAATGAACCTGGACACAAAACCGGTTCAGAAACATTGTAACGTTCAGAAATTAATTCCAACGTTTAGAAAAAAAAAATGAAAGAAAGAAGAGGAGCAAAAAGAATTTTAGGGTCCCAGCCCGAAACCCGAAGAGGAAATCGGATCGGCATTCGGCGCCCGCAGATGTGGGCGTGTACCCGCACCCGTTACGCGCGCCGAACCGAACCGAGCCGGGCCGGGCGGCGGCGGCGGCGCGCGCGTGTGGCCCAAGGGGTTCCCCACACAACAACTTAATAGAGCAAAGGAGAGAAAGTAATATATGTACACAAGAGGGCTTTGGTGCATCCGATGTGGGACTAAAGAAATAAAGAGGAATTGAACTTTTGCAAAAGAACAAAGCAAAAACCAACAATCCCCCCCCCAAAAGGTCAAGTTCCGAAACAGTGATAAGAGTGAAGTAAATAGAGAGAGAGAGAGCATCTGGGCAGTAAAATACTATGCATAGATGAGATTGACTACAGCCTTGAATCTCACGTAGTGACTATTGCCTTAATCTGAAGAAGTGCTTGATGGACTATGCCTTGAATCAGACTTCTTTGAACCAGATTTAGAAAATAGCACACATAGTACGCTAGAGGTCCTTGGTCTATCGGGTGGCGCTTTTAAATGGCCATGCGCACTATCCACATTCATGAGAGTTGTCTGGGATCGCCCTGTCCCATAGTCGCGGCCTTCACGACCTCTCATATAGGTAAGTCCTTGATGGTTGGTGATATGAATCAACCCAGCATTACAGCTTGGACCTATTAAGAGTTTAACCTCATCCTAACCATATCACACAGGAACACTGTCACCATAGGGATGGGGAGTCATTGTACACATGTACAGCCGCTTGGGCTTTATTTTAATGAGACTTTTAATCTCGAGTCAGTGTTCCATAAAGTCACCAAAGTTCAGCTTGTTTCTACCCATTGAACCGGCTTCTTGGGATCTCCAGTCAGACTCGGTTGGGTTGCCACTGCTGGTGACTAATTTATGGGCTTAACCCCATCCCCCTCGATGATTCTAGGATCAAAGTCCTAGACAGACCCTTCGTCAAGTGATCTGCAAGGTTCTTTTCTGACTTTATATAGTCAAGAACCACATATTTGCCTAGTAGGCTTTTTATTGACTTGAAGCGCAGCTGCAGGTGCCTGTTCATCTTAGCATTCACAGAATCATGCTTTAGTAGATCAATAACAGATTTATTATCACAATTTATAAAAATTGCAGGAACAGGACTAAGAGAAACAGGTATATGCATAATAAGATTTTTAAGCCATTCAGCTTCTGTGCAAGTTGTATCTAAAGCTATCATTTCAGAGTCCATTGTACTCCTAGCTATGATAGTTTGCTTACAAGAGCTCCAGGAGATCGCAGCTCCTCCTAGAGTAAATACATATCCAGTAGTGGATTTTATATCATGTGAGTCGGTTACCCAGTTTGCATCTGAATAACCTTCTATGATATCAGGGTGCCTAGTAAAATGAAGTTTGTAATCTATGGTGCCCTTGAGATATCTAAATACCCTACCAAGACAGTCCAATGTGACTGATTTGGGTTACTGGTATACCTGCTTAGTCTCCCAATAGCAAATGCAATATCAGGTCTTGTCCTGTTTGTTATATACATAAGGGAGCCTATCATCTGGGAATATTTATGTTGTTTCAAAGGTGATCCTTCATTCTTTTTCAGTACAATACTGCTGTCATAAGGAGTAAGGACAGGTTTCTTATCAAATAAATCAAATCTTTTTAGCATTTTTTCAATTGAATGTGCTAAAGATAGAGTATAACCCTCTTTGCTTTTGGTCACTTGCATTCCCAAAATTAAGTTGGCTTCTCCTAGGTCTTTCATATCAAACTGGCTAGATAAATAGTTCTTCGTAGTATTTATCAATTCCAGTGATGAACCTAGGATAAGAATGTCATCTACATACAAGCATAAAATGACACAACTTTTACATGTACCTTTAGAGTATATACATTTGTCATACTCATTTGACAAGAAACCATATTCACAAATTACTTTGTCAAATTTGTTGTGCCATTGTTTGGGAGCTTGTTTCAAGCCATAGAGGGATTTTACTAGTCTGCAGACTTTCTTTTCTTGACCTTTAGCAATGAAACCTTCAGGTTGGTCCATATAAAGTTCTTCCTCTAGATCTCCATTTAAAAATGCTGTCTTTACATCCATTTGATGGATTAGCATATCATGAATAGATGCTAAGGCCAAGAGAGTTCTAATGGATGTGATCCTAGCTACAGGAGAGTAGGTATCAAAATAATCTAACCCTTTCTTCTGGGTAAAACCCTTGGCAACTAATCTAGCTTTGTATTTCTCTATAGTACCATCGGCTCTGAGTTTCTTCTTGAAAATCCACTTACAGCCTATTGGTTTATTGCCTAAAGGTAGATCTGTTAGAAACCAAGTGTTATTCTCCATGATGGAGTTGTATTCACTGTTAATGGCTTCTTTCCAGAAGGGAGCATCAGGAGATGACATTGCTTCTTCATAAGTTGAGGGATCACCCTCTATCAAAAATGTGAAGAATCCTTCTTCTAAATTTTTCTCAATCCTATTCCTTTTACTCCGTCTTGGTTCTAAGTCTTGTTCAGATTGAGAGCTAGGTATTTGGACTTGAGAACTAGTAGAGGGTATGGAGGAAGAGATTGAACTTCTATCCTTAAAAGGAAATATGTTTTCAAAGTAAACTGCATCTCTTGCTTCTATAATGGTATTGTTAGAGATTTCATTTACTTCTGAGTGAGTCACTAGAAATCTATTGGCATAGCTGTCTAAGGCATATCCTATGAAAACAGCGTCTACAGTCTTGGGACCAATCTTTCTCTTTTTAGGTTCGGAAATTCCGACTTTAGCCAGACATCCCCAAACTCTAAGGTAATTAATCCTAGGTGCTCTACCTTTCCACAGCTCATAGGGAGTCTTATCTTTTGTCTTACTAGGAATCCTATTAAGAATGTAACAGGCAGTTAAAAGGGCTTCTCCCCATAAGTTATCAGGAGCACCAGAGCTGAGAAGCATGGCATTCACCATATCTAACAGAGTGCGGTTCTTGCGTTCAGCAACTCCATTAGATTGAGGTGAATAAGGAGCAGTTACCTCATGAATTATTCCATGTTCTTCACAGAAGTTAGTCATTTCGTTTGAGGTATATTCTCCACCACGATCAGATCTAAGGATCTTAATCTTCCTTTCTAATTGATTCTCAGCTTCAGATTTATAGACCTTAAATCTATCTAGAACTTCATCTTTGGTTTTGAGAAGGTAGATATAACAATACTTTGAATAATCATCTATAAATGTAACAAAGTATTTTCTACCGCCTCTAGTCAAAATCCTATTTGAGTCACATACATCACTATGGATAAGTTCTAGAAGGTCAGAGTTTCTTTCTACAGATTTGAAAGGTAATCTAGTGTGTTTGGCTTGAACACAAATATCACATTTGTGTTTGTCATCTATTGGAGTCTTGGGAATAAGATTTAAGGTCATCATTCTTTTAATAGAACCTAGGTTCACATGACCTAGTCTGCCATGCCAAACATTTGAAGATTCTATATTAGAGACAATGAGAGAACCATCAGACATTTTATTCATTGTACTTAAAATGAAAAGACCGTCTTTTACAAAGCCTTTCCCTATAAAAGAGTCGTGCTTAGAAAAAACTACTTTATTAGCCTCCATTACAATTTTGTATCCTGAGGCTACAAGTAGGGATCCACTAACTAGGTTTCTCCTGACAGACGGCATATGAAGAACATCATGAAGAGTTAAGATTTTTCCTGATGTCATTTTCAGGTTAACTTTTCCTCTTCCAATTATTTGTGCCGTTGAGCCATCTCCTAGGGTCACACCTCCTCCACTTGATTCCTGATAGTTTGAAAAACAGGAGCGATCAAACGAAACGTGAACATTGGCTCCAGAATCCAACCACCAATCATCAGAATGGTAAGAGAGGTTAATAAGGGGTTGAAAGCTTACAGACCTGAAGGAACTCGAATAACCTTTGTGAAGCATGTTCGCTTTTGGTCTAACTGAGTCTGACTGAAGTTTTAGGTTTTTAGTTTTGGTGTTTAGGTGGTCTTTGCTAAACAATCTTAAAATCTTTAGTTTTTCAAGTGTTGATCAACTCAGGTTAGCTGTAGGGGCCGGTTCCCAGCTAGCGGTGGTCCGAAGACTCTTAAATACCGTGTCGCTTAGGGTTATTTACACCCGGTTGACAGAAGGACCCTTTCGGCTTGTGCCCGAGTTTGTCTCTACTTTGAAACTTTAGATTTGAAGATTTTATTTGCAATTTCCTTTTACTAAACTATTTTCTTTTTGGTCCTAGATTGGTTTCAAGAAACAAAGTGATAAAGAATTACAATTGACAAAATTATGAAATGTGCTAACAAATTGCTAGAAGAACAGAATGTGGTTACAAATTGCTAGAATGACAAAATGTGTTCACTGTATGTGGTAACAAATTGCTAACAGAATGTTAGAAGCACAGGTTAAGCAAATTTGTATATTGATAGTTACAGTATAGTAAGTAACTATTGAAACAATTAAAACTATTGAAACAAATTGCTAACAGAATGTTAGAAGCTCCTTTTTAATCAGAGGCTTTAGAAATATTTTCTAACAGTAACAATTAAAACTATTGAAACAATTTTAATCAATAGTATAGTTTTATGAAGAAGCAATTGAATTCTAACAGTAGGAATTTTTATAGCAATTGAATTGTAACAGTAGCAATTTTTCAAGCAAATGAATTGTAACAGTAAGCAAATGAAGAAGCAACTGAAATATATATATATTTTTTTTTTTGTTTATATTTTTTTTTTTTTTTTTAAAAACAGTAGCAATACAAAATTCTAACAAAGGTAAACTAATGGTTGACAGTAACAATCTTCTACTGTGAAATATTCTTTAATAGCTATTGAAGTAATTTTTCAACTAGTGAAGTAACAGTAACTAGTGAAGCAACAGTAAATAAAATTAGTGAAGCAACTAGTGAAGCAACAGTAAACAGTAGTTAGAAAAATTCTAACAAAGTTCTAACAAAGTAAACAATAGTAAATTCAGATTTTTTCTAACTATTTTTTTTTTCTTGCAGTAACTAGTGAAGCAACAGTAAATAAAATTATTGAAGCAACTAGTGAAGCAACAGTAAACAATAGTTAGAAAAATTATAACAAAGTTCTAACAAAGTAAACAATAGTAAATTCAGATATATATATTTTTTTTTCCTTGCAGTAACTAGTGAAGCAACAGTAAATAAAATTCTAACAAAGTTCTACTCTAACAGCAAACAATAGTTAGAAAAATTGGTTCTAACACAAATAAACTCTTAGATTGTTAGAAATTTTTGTTGTCTTTTTTTATTGAAAATTTCAGAATACAAAAAATAAAATTAGATGTTACCGGCCTCTGGGGAAGTCGTGCACGAAGCACTGCCCTAAGAGTTTATTCGGGATCTGTGTGCAGACGTACCCGAAGCTCCTAGTGGTAAAACCCCCGCACTACCGGTATCTCGTTGCCGCACACGACTTGGAGAGAACGACTAGAACTTAGCTCTGCCCAGAGCTCGGAGACAACGAAAATAGAATAGAATTTCGACAGAGGTTTGGAGTACGAAAAAAAAAAATTCCTGATGATTTTACAAAGAAAACAGTCCGATATATATAAAACTGTAGTGTAACGGTCTGAATTAATTTTCTATTAATTCAGACGTTACACAAGAGAATAAATAATGAACCTGGACACAAAACCGGTTCAGAAACATTGTAACGTTCAAAAATTAATTCCAACGTTTAGAAAAAAAAAATGAAAGAAAGAAGAGGAGCAAAAAGAATTTTAGGGTCCCAGCCCGAAATCCGAAGAGGAAATCGGATCGGCATTCGGCGCCCGCAGATGTGGGCGTGTACCCGCACCCGTTACGCGCGCCGAACCGAACCGAAGGGCCGGGCGGCGGCGGCGGCGCGCGCGTGTGGCCCAAGGGGTTCCCCACACAACAACTTAATAGAGCAAAGGAGAGAAAGTAATATATGTACACAAGAGGGCTTTGGTGCATCCGATGTGGGACTAAAGAAATAAAGAGGAATTGAACTTTTGCAAAAGAACAAAGCAAAAACCAACACAAATATCTTTATATGCTAAACAATAAACCATTGGATTATAATATCTTTATATGATAAATTATAATACCGATGGCATACTTGCGTCATGCCTAAGGTATGTCGTTTAGTTCTCACAAGCCATCAGGCACTTGCTGGAAGGAAATTGCGATTTTAAGCATACCGGCAGCATATTAGTGGTATGCCTTCGACATTGCCTTCACTATGTTATTTTTCTGACTGAAAAACTGTCATATGAAGATACATGATTTTGAACATGTCCAGTTTGAATTAGCCCAGAGTGTGTTCTTGAAGTCTAATTTTCAAAAAGTTATTTTGCAAGTCAAAATGATGTTTGTAGTTCAAGATATGGCTCAAAGATGTGAAGGTATGTCAAACTGGACTATAGTTGCAGATATGTGCAGTCTCGCGTCTTGATTTTGACAAAAATAGAGGCATATTTTAGAAAACTTGTGAACTTATGACTTTTAGTAAGGAAGTCTAGTTTTCAAAAACTAAGTTGCATGTAAAATTAATGTCTATACCTCCAGATATAATTGAAACATGCAAGGAGTATCGAACTAACTGTGAGTGCAAATCTAGAAGTTATATAATATTTTAAATAAAGTTTAACTCCTAACTTGAGAACTATATAAACTAGAATACATGCAAAACTTATATGTTTTACGGCTTTACTTTAGGTTACCATAAGGCTAAGTTTAAGCTGTTAATTGTCTTTACATACCCGAGTTATATCCTTTATCTAGGATAATTCATATAACACTATATTAAAGAAAAGAAACGATATGACTAGAATATCTTTATCCTTTTCTTCAATAGTCTTGTCTTCTTCATATGTGTTCACTCGACTCTTCATGGTTGTCCGTCTTCGTTACTGCTATAGCTTTTTATCAAGGCTCTAATATCTTCATGAATTCTCGTCTTTGACAAATAGAGGTCTTCATATCATTTCATCATTACATAGACATACGTCCATGACAAATCTTACTTCAGACTACCTGACTTTTTTCAAATAAAGTTAGGCATACAAAGAAATAATAGTGAGCAAGTATCCGTATCATATTCGACACTAATGAAGATATCGTAAAATACAAGTATGTAGACAAGACTACATGCATCCGAAACAAATAAGGATCTCGTAAATATAAGTGTGGATGAAGAGAGTTACGTTAATTAAGATAATACAATTATTGATATTATAAGAAACTTACCATAATCAAAATATTAATTAATCATTGGGTTAACAACTAGGATCTGAAAAATCGGTCACAAAATCCATTGTGATATGCTCCCACTTCAACTCTGGATGGGGAGTGACTGAAATAACCCGACTTTCCTCTGGTGATCGACCTTAACTTGCTGACATACCAAACACCTCGAGACAAACCAAGTTATCTCCCTCTTCATACCATGCCACCAGAAGTATTGTATAATATCCTAGTACATCTTCGTACATCCGGGATGGATAGAGTACTGAGAACTATAAGACTTGTTCAAGATGCGCCTATCCATCGTTAGAACAAATGCTCATGCCCTTCGGCTTAATGCGTCTGTAATAACATTATCCTTCCCTAGATGATATTGAATATTGATCTTATAATCCTTCACTAGCTCCAATAATCTCGTTTGTTAAATATTCAAGTCTTTTTGAGGAAAGGCGTACTTTTAAACTCTTATGATTCTTAAAGATCTCCACTCAATGACCATATAAATAATATCTCCATAGATCAAGTGCAAACACCACTGTGATCGACTCAATATCATGTGTCATATATTACTTCTCATAGTCTCAAAGCAGTCGAGATGTATAAGCAATCACTCTCTCATGCTGCATAAGTACACAACTAAGGCTCTTGGCCTAACGTATCATATTAAATGATAACCCGCCTGGTCCCACCGGTAGTATCAAGATAGGTGTTGATATCATTCTCCTCTTCATCTCCTTAAAAGAAGACCAACATGCCTCTGATCACTCAAACTATATGTCAACCGCGTCAAGGGTGTAGATATTCTTACGAAATATGCCACAAATTTACGGTAGTAACCTGCTAATCCCAGAAAGCTGAGCACATCTGCTACTGTCCTCAAAACTGACCAACTCTTCACGACCTCAATCGTCCTTGTATTTATACACCTACGCCTGATATGATACAACCCAGAAAGAAAATGGACCTTGCTAACTCAAGTGTCTAAAGAACTGTGCAAATATGCTTCTTATGCTCTTCCGCACTCCTGGAGTATAACAATATATTGCGGTGAAGACCACCATGAATTGATCCAAATAAGACATGAAAATACGGTTCATCTTGGTTAGCCCAAATGATTTAACCAAATACTTCCAATGTACATACTGCGATATAAATGTTGTCTTGGGTATGTCCTCCCGAACTCTTACCTGATCATACCCAGACTATAGATCTATCTTGGAGAAGACTCTAACTCCACTCAACTGATGGAACAAGTCATATAATTTGGGTAACAAATACTTGTTCTTGATGGTTACCATGTTTAGTTGACGGTATTCGATGCATAAACGCGATGGATCATCCTTCTTCACAAAGACCACTGGAGCTCCCCAATACGATCCACTAGGTTTGATGAATCCCTTGTCCTTCATATCCTTCAGATTAAGCTATTAAACATGCATTTGACCAATTCTTATTGGTCTCCAAAACCTGGTTTCTACTTCATGACCCAATTTCCGGCAACAAACACCATTCATTCAGACTTGAGCATTTACAGATTTAAATTTGGATACAAATTCACACTCAGTTTCAACTAATTGATCTGTGATCATTCTCAGTCAGCCAGATCATAATTGAAGCCATATCATGAAAATGAAGAGTAAATATATACATTTATATGTACATAGTGAAAAGTTTGATCAAATAAAAGAAAAAGTAGCAATTATCAAATTCTCTGACTCAAACTAGTTGGCCAGAGGTAATAGGGTTCATATTGTTGGATTCAACTGTGGTCAAATAAATGCTCACAGAAATGCACAAACAAGATTACGGTCCACCTCCTTCATAGCATCATCAATCACCAAGACTGTAACATGATCAGCAATTTGCTGGTTTCCTCCTGTCTATGGATAACACAAAACAGTAATGGGATTTACTATTCATTGGCAATATTTTAGATGATAATGGGATTTACTTTACAAAATGAAAAGGAATTCCTTGCACCAGTACAAAGAACCATTTATCAGCTCACATTTTACATGGTAATTTGTCTAAAAAAATTACATCGTAAGGATGAAGCATCTTTGGGAAGATAAATTAAGATGAAAAAAAAATGAGGACTGGATTAATGAGCAATGACAATTGCAAATCAGGACAATTCTTGGAGAGATATGTATACCTTGGCTCGCCGTAGGAGATAGGGCAGTTCTCGCGGCTCGCCTGAGCGTGGTAGAAACTCGCCTGAGTGTGGTCGAAAGGCGGTTGGGGCACCGGTGGAATTGGCAGTTTGCCGGAGTCGAAGGAGATGTCCATGCAGTGGAGGAGAGGAACGGCGTAGGGGGGGGGGGGCTTCATGGAGAGGAGAGGAGAGGAGTTGAGAAGGGTTGGTTGGTCGGTCGGTCGGTCGGAGGCGGCGCAAGGAGGTCGGTGGCGTAGAGAGGCTAGAGGATATTTGGGACTCGATGCCTTAGTGATAGATATGTATCTCATATGAGTGGGTCGCTTGTCCATCGCTGATGAATGACACAATAAATCTATTGTCCATGTACGTTGCTGATCTAGTCTTTTAGTATTGAGTAGATTCAAAGCATGTCACTATATGTATCTGCAATGTTTTTCTAGTTTCGGAGAATTTTGGAGTAATGCTCCTTGGCATGAGCATTAACTGCAGAAATTATAATTTTTTTCTACCGAGAAACTAGCGTTATAAAGCTATAGTTTCATATCAAGGAAGTAGGCTTATATATTTCTATCAAAAGCTGTTAAAGTTAATTAGATTTAGGATTAAATATTAATTTGATCTAGGATTAGATTCTCTCTCCTATATGGATACATATTTCTTCTCCTACTCCTATCCGTATATGGATACGTTCTATCTCTATATATATTCGTAGTTGTATGACCTTTTACATCATTCATTAATAAAATCAATATTATTGATTTGTTTCATGGTATCAGAGCATAGGGTTTCTCAATCCTAGGATCGTTCGAAATCCCTTTCGATATTTTCTCCTCTAATTATTCTCAGCTACAACATTGAAGACGTTCGACCAAACGGTGAATCAAGAAGTTTCGTTCTGCTGCTTACTCCAACTGCCTGCAAGTCATCTCGTCCCCAATATACTTGGTTATTCTCCTGACTTTAGTCATCTTCTTTGCGACCGTCAATTTGTGGGTGTTTCATCTCCGCCGCTTTGGCGTATGTTCACAACCCTTGTTCTTCGACTGTCGTCCCAGTCTGCCTAAATTCAGGATCAACAATCAGTGGCGACAAGGAACCTCCGAGCAATTTCACATCCCAGTCCCCAAGTACGACGAGAAACCTCCGGGCCTTTGAGTATGACGTCAACATCGAGCTATGTCTAGAAGTAGCCGAGGAACTCCATCCTTAAATTTGAAGTAATTGTACCAACAAATTTCCAATCCGATTCAATCCTTTCGAGCACAAGAAAGTCCCAGGAAGAGAAAATCACCTTTATATGTTGGTGCAAGTCACTTAATAAGATCCTCCTCTAAATTCCAATTAAGACTTTACTAGACTGATGCTTATGCACATAGCCTATTTTCTGGCTCATGCACAAATGCTCTTGCCTCGGGAAGTGCATCATCATCCACAAAGATTCTGGCTCGTGTATTTGGCTTGTTCTTTTTAGCTTTTTTTCTTCTTTCCCTCTTTTCACTCAAAAAAAAAAAAAACTAAAAAAAACACTATAAAAAAATGCGTCATCTATGTACTTATTGCGGGAAGTCTATGTACTTATTGCGGGAAGTCTGGTCATTATGCTGCCACCTACTATATTCGTCAACGGTCTACTCCGACTCGTTCTCATTGCCATAAGCCTGGACACTTAGTGGACAATTATTTTTTGTTTCATCCATATTTAAAGATCCAATTTTTCAAGCAGATAAAGACAAAAAGCTCCTCCTCTACTCATTCTCCGGTATCTCAGGCTCACATTGTTGATAGTACACAGACGTTGGCAGATATTCAGCACCGGCTAGCTTAGTTAGAGCTCCAAGTCCAGCTCTGGCTCCAGCGCCGCCAGCCTGTCTTTGCTGACTCCTCTGCATCTGCCTCTATTGGTACGTCTACTTCTTGGTTATTAGACTGGTGCTTTTCATCATATGACTTCTGACCTTAGTCTCTTATCTAGTATTACACATTTACCATCTCACTTTTCCTTTTTACACACAGCTGATGTTTCTCAGTTGATCATCACTCAATCTGGCTCTATTATTTCAGACACTTTGAGTCTTCCTTTTGTCTTACATGTTCTCCATCTTACATTGTACTTCATATCAGTCAGTAGCCTTTGTGAGAGTGGATTTATTGTTTCTTTTGATTCCCTCACATGTTTTGTGAAGGATCCTCATACGGACCAGTCAATTGGTCATGCTCGTAGAAAGGGGCGGTTATACCACGTAGAGTTTCTTCAACTTCCATCAACTCCACCTTTGAGTTCACGTCATGCTGCTATCGTCACGTCTGTTGCCGACTTGTGGCACAGACGCTTAGGTCGTATTTCAGAACCTCGTCTAAAGACTTTATTTCATAGTGGAGCTCTTTGACGTGGTTCATTTTCTTCTCTATCCACATGTATGGACTATAAGTTAGCAAAACACATAGCTTTATCTTTTTCTAAGAGATTATCAAAATCTACTAACACTTTTGAATTAATCCACTTTGACAGATAGGGACCTGCTCCTATCCCATCTATGACAAGTTTTTTCTACTATCACTACTAGAAAAAGCGCTATTAGCGACGTATTTTAGCGACGTCAAAAGAAACGTCGCTAATAATATATAATTAGCGACTCCTTATAAAAACGTCGCTAGGCGTCGCTAAATGGCGACATTTAGCGACGTTTAGCGACTTTTATTAAGATTTTAAAAGTTAAGTCGCTATAAGTTAAATAAAGGTCGCTAAACGTCGCTAATATGTCTAATTTAGCGACGTTTAGCGACGTATATAGCGACCTTTTTATTAAAAATATTTAGCAACGTGTTTAGCGACGTCAATGACGTCGCTAAAATTTAAGTTAGCGACGTTTTACTTGGACGTCGCTAAACGTCGCTAAAATTTGGTTAATTAGGGCTCGGTTTTATTTTTCCCCATCTGCTGAAAATTCGAAAAGAGAAAAACTCCCCCCCCCTCCCCCGCGCTCCGTCGACCGGCTCTCCACCCTATTCCGGTAAACCCTACTCTCTCTCTCTCTCTCTCTCTCTCTCTCACAGGACACATGTGACATTGACACAAACACTACACACACAGACACTGACACAGACACAGACACGGCACACACACACACTGACACAGACACTGATGAGGACCTAGGATTAGGGTTAGGGTTAGGTTTGTTGACATGGGGTTAGGGTTAGGGTTAGGGCCGACTGGCCCAAGTCTACGAGAGAGGTAACAGCAGCAGTGAGCACTGCTTACTAGCTTTGATTATCAAATAAAATAAATTGATTATCAATTCGGTTTTGTTTCGGTTATAGATAATTTATTTCAGCTTTGGGTTTTTAAAATTTTTACTTATTCGATTTTTATTATTTCGGTGTTGAAACCGAATAACCCGAACGCCCACCCCTAGCTAGACCTGACAATTGGACCGGGATGACCAGCCCGGCACGAATCCGGCCCGCAAAACCCTGTCCGAATTATCGTGGGCTCGGCCCGGCCCGACCCAATATATAGGGACGTGTCGGACCTCATATCTCGGCCCATAAGAGAGGTCCGGCCCCGAAGCCCAGGCTCGTTCCGACCCAAGGCACAGCTCGGCCCGGCCCGACACGCTGCTGCTTGCTAGCCTGATCGACAACCTGGTTTATACTATTTGATGTATTATACACATCCATGTATTACATAGTCCTATGCCAATCTATGGGATTTGGTATGCATACAATCTGCCAAGTTCTTGTATATAGATTGAAACAAATGGATTGTGAATCTCCAAGACAAATATGAAGCAAGAACTTGCAGTGTGTTATTTTTTTGTGCTATGTTTACATATCCCAAAGTAGAGAAGTTCATCCGAGAGAGCATACCATCTGTGTTGTTTCTCCTGGAAACAAATGCGCTCCCAACCATCTCCTATGCACATTCAACCCTACACTTCATAATTTAAAAATAAAATGTTAGTTGTTCTTCAATCTCTACTTTGAAGTCCTTGTAGGGTTCACGGAATCCCAAGTCCGATCCGGTCCGGCTCGGTCCAGTCTGAAACTCACTGTGCCGTGGGTCACGTGTCGAACTGGACTTAGATTTTTACCCTTAGGTCCGGTCTGACCCGTTATAGTGCATGGGCCTGAGAGGCCCGGCCCACTCGACAGCTCTACTCCTAGCTATGGCATATTTTCATAGAGCAATAGCCCGTGTACTTGGAAAACTTTTGATGCAAAAATTGTTCAAGCACCAGGTGCCTTAGTGCAATGCCATGACTGCTTTTCCCATAACGGACACTGACCTAGGAGTGTGGTTGGGGGCAGCTGCAGTTCTATAGTATGACACACTATTTGTAGTGTTGACTGCACACTTATAGTGCAGTTCATAGTACTATGGGGTTGGGGGCAGCTGCAGTTTTGATAAATGAAAATATGTATTATATCAGTTATGATTTTTATAGTACGGTTAATTTTGCATGTAATGATTTATATGATAGCTTATGTCAATTTTGCAGAAGTTTCTAGAAATGGATATGAATTACTATCTGCGTCATCGTTCGTGGATGTACAACCGTCATCCTGATGACATGTGCGGTGTGCGGGATGAATTCATTGAGGGTGTACAGCAGTTCCTGCAGTTCGCAAAGGCGTTCCCTCAATACATGGACGGTACCAAAATTAAGTGTCCGTGTGTGAGATGTCGCAACAGGAAATATCATCCTGAAGTGGAAGTTACATATCATTTATACTCGAAGGGCTTTACGCCGAATTACTATCAGTGGACCGCGCACGGAGAACTTGTATCTCTAGCATCGGAGTCGGAGCCCTATGTGGAGCCGTATATGGATGTCCAAGACCACGATGCTTACGACGACGGGTTGGTGAACATGGTTTATGATGCTGCGGGGCCTAGTTTCAATCCTGACAATTATGATGCGGCGGGACCTAGTTTCAATCCCGACAATTATGATGCAGCTGAGGAGGCACCGAATGCCGATGCTGCAAAGTTTATGGAGTTGCTTGAGAATGCAAGGACTCCACTATATCCTGGTTGTGAGGATCATTCACCGTTGGAGGTGGTTACAAGATTATTGAGCATCAAGTCCGATTTTAACATGTCGCAAGAATGCTATAATCGAGTGCTCGATTTGATTATAGAGATCTTGCCCGAGGGTGCAAAGTTGCCTAAAGACTTCTATCGATCTAAGAGGATGGTGAGATCGCTTTGGATGGGATACGAGAAAATCGATGCATGTCGCAACGGGTGCATGTTGTACTACAAAGACGACAAGGATGAAGATGCGTGCAGATTCTGTGGTGCTGATCGCTACAAGGCCACTGTTAGAGGAAAGTCTGTCGGTGCAAGGAAGCCTACCGATTCGATGCACTACTTGCCTTTGACGCCGCGGTTGCAGCGGTTGTTCATGGTTAAGGAGACTGCAGAAAACATGAGTTGGCACAGGCGAAAACAGATCGAAGGAGTATTGGATCATCCATCCGATGGAGAAGCATGGAAGCACTTTGATCGAGAGTATCCATATTTTGCCGAGGAAGCGCGTAATGTCAGATTGGGGCTCTGCTCTGACGGTTTTACCCCATTCGGACTTTCGGGCTCCCAGTATTCGTGTTGGCCTGTGATCGTCACTCCGTACAATCTACCGCCTTGGATGTGCATGAAGACTCCGTATATGTTCCTAACCGTTATTATCCCGGGTCCGAACAATCCGAAGAGGAACATCGATGTGTATTTACAGCCTTTGATAGATGAGTTGAATCAGCTGTGGGAAGTCGGTGCCAACACGTACGATGTTTCTAGAAAGCAGAATTTTCAGATGAGGGCAGCACTTATGTGGACCATCAACGACTTTCCGGCCTATGGAATGTTATCGGGATGGAGCACCCATGGTCGTCTCTCATGTCCGTATTGCATGGACCGTTCTCAGGCTTTCCGTTTGAAACACGGAGGCAAACCGTGCTTCTTCGATTGTCATCGACAATTTTTGCCGAACGATCATCCGTACCGGAGGAATCGGAATGCTTTTCGTGCGGGAGTTGTGGAGAAGGCCAATCCACCGCCAAGGTGGCCCGGATGCACGATATGGGAAGAGGTAAAAGATTTACCAAGTGCTATCCAAGAGCCTGCTAAGGGGTACAAGTGTGACGGATTTGGTCGCACCCATAACTGGACGAAGAGGAGTATATTCTGGGATCTGCCATATTGGAGCACCAATCTGATCAGACATAACCTTGATGTCATGCATATCGAGAAGAATGTGTTTGATAACATAATTAATACTGTAATGGATGTAAAGGGGAAGACGAAAGATAATCCGAAGGCGAGGTTGGACTTAGAAGACATATGTAGACGTCCTGCATTGCATTTGATAGAGGAGGGGAATGGAAAGTTAAAGCAACTTAAGTCAGTTTTCTCACTGGATAAAGAGGATAAAGGTAGACTTTGTAGGTGGATTCAGGGTCTAAAGTTTCCAGACGGGTACGTGTCGAACTTGAAAAGATGCGTCGACCTCAAGGAGAACAAACTAGTAGGTATGAAGAGCCACGATTGTCACGTATTCATGGAGAGGTTAATTCCGATTGCATTTCGGGAATTCTTACCGCAGGTCGTTTGGGACCCATTGACAGAGCTGAGCATATTCTTCAGAGATCTTTGTTGTACTAAGTTGCTCGTCGATCGTCTAGAAAAGCAAGAGAGGGACATTGCGGTAACACTATGTAAGCTCGAGAAGGTGTTTCCTCCTGGATTCTTCGACTCTATGGAGCATTTGCCAATTCATCTTTCCTATGAGGCACGTGTTGGCGGTCCTGTCGGTTATCGGTGGATGTACCCCTTCGAGCGCCATCTGAATCACCTAAAGAGAAAGGTGAAAAATAAGGCACGGGTTGAAGGCTCTATTTGTGAAGCTTATGTTCTCGAGGAGATTACAAACTTTTGCTCGACGTATTTCAATCCGCATGTTGCTACTAATAGGACGAAAGCTCCCAGAAACGACGACGCATATCAGGAATCTAATGATGCAATACTCAAAGTATTCAATGCATCCGGAAAGCCCTCGGGAAAAATGAAGAAGAGATATTTGAATGACGATGAGCTAAGGGCTGCTCAATTGTATATATTACTCAATTGCGACGAGGATGAAGTGGAGAAGCTAGAGGGGTAAGTAATTAACGTCCACGTTTACATCATCTCAATGTAATAGTATAAGATACTATTATGCTACTAATCAGCAGTTGCTTCATTGTTTTTCAGCACATATAATGATGAGTTGAGGTCGGTTAGGCCCTACATAACAGACGAAGAAGTAGAACAAGATATGAGATGCCATTTTCCTTCTTGGTTGAGCGCATATGTAAGATGCTTGGTAATTACTTTTTATTTCTGCACTTGCAAAACAAATAACTTACTATCGCTACTTTGGTATTTAGGTCGATCGTCTAATATCACCTGAGACTGAATCTATTAGGACTCTAGCCAAGGGACCAATTACTGCCGTAAAAATATGGCCAAGTTTCTGTGTGAATGGGTTCAGGTTCAAGTCAACAAATGCTCCTATTAGAGACAGCTTTCTGGATCTTGATTCCACGAAAAACAGTGGTTTGTGTATCAAATCTTCAAACTACAAAGACGTCAATCCGGGCAATGATTTTTTTGGCATCTTACGAGAGATTGTGGAGTTGACATATAATTATGGCCCAGAACCTGCTAATATCGTGCTATTCAGGTGTGAATGGTTCGATCCGATTCAAGATCAAGGTTGGAAAATTGACAAGCATGGCCTTGTGGATATAAACTACAAGCGTAGATATCAAGGCTACGAACCATTTGTCCTATCAAGTCAGGCTCAGCTCGTGTACTTCGCAACTTATCCTAGACGGGGGACAGCGAGGTCGGATTGGTGGACAGTATGCAAGACTAAAGCTAGAAATACCTTTGACATTGACGAAATAGCTTATCAGGAGGACGATCTACCTCTTGTAACAAATATTGTAGATGTGGACTCAACGGAAGTTACTCATTACACGAGTAATAATGTAGAAGATGTAGAATTATCCGGAGAGGACGACGAAGTAGATGAAAGTGAAGACGAGGAAGAGGAAGAGCAGGACGAGGAAGGCGAACAAGATGAATTTTCTGAAGATGATTGAAAATATAAAATATTCCATGTAGAATGTAACTATATTTGGACTATAAATATTGCATGTAGAAGTAGATGTTGACATTAACGAATATATGTATTATATTTTGACTGTATAATACTTTGAGATATGTATCACATTCCGACTGTAGAATGTAGTATATATTTGTGTTTCTCTATATTCATCATATGTTGTTATCAGATATGACAGGACGACGCGGAGGATTCGGCAGGTCCCGAGGTAGACAGAGTGCCACTCCGGTACTGCCTACTGTTGGTTCCGGATCATCGTCGCCCAGTACTCCAGTATATCGAGCAGCCACATCTCCGACTGCGACGACGTTGCGTGGCATCACTCCTGGGACGAGTAGTTCCAGGCGTGATAGTACTCCCTCGTCCAGCGTTCCTCCTGCTCACGGAAGCATGGAGACAGATGAGCATGTAGAGGAGGTCGTGCCGACGTTGTCCCAGCATCAGCAAGATCCTCCATGCGCACCACCGGAGGAGACGAGGACAGAGATTTGGGCCGACGGTACAAAGTAAGTCAATTAGATGGTTTAATATATATTTGTGTTTCTCTTTATTCATCGTATATTGACTTTTTCAGTAATCTAAATTATTATTTCTGTATAGATATCGTCCATCGTCGGTTCAGAGACGCCTGGGCCAATTTCTGAGAAACAACTACGGTGGCCCTTGGATCAACTATTCGGAGGCTCCGGAGGAGAGGAAGGCGTTCTGGTTTGCGCACTTCCAGGTAAAAGTATATTAAATAAATCCTCTAATTTATGCATATTCGTGATGCTAACTTAATGAATTATTTATTGTAGCAAACGTATTTTTATCCTCCGCACCGGGCCGAGTTGATCGAGCGGCTCTTTCCTACCGTTGCCGCCAAGCTTATCCGAGATGCTCTGGATGACCAGAAGGCTCGTGATCGTGCTGGAAAACCGATCCAAGGTTGGATCACGCCTGAGCAGTGGACTGCGATGAGGGCTAGATTCGACGATCCGAGCTACAAGGAAAGGTCTAAGAAGGCCAAGGCGGCTAGGCAGAATGCTGCCAAGTGGTGTGGTGGCTCGATTCCGATGACGGAACATTTCCGTCGTTTGGTATGTTTTTTCTTTTAAAATATATTATTTTAATATAAGTACCATAAAATGGTACTTGGAATAAATATTTAAGTTTAGTAATAAAAAATATATTTTTAACAGGTACAGAGGGGTGAGGATGCGAACATGGTGACCGTCTTCTTGGCCACCCATCGCAAGGACGGAAATCTCATTGATGAGAGGGCCTCACAGACCTATGTAAGTATTACTTTACTTTGTGTTTATTTTAATATAACTTAGGCAATTATTGAGTTTCCAAACCTTTTCTAGGCCGAGTATCTTAGGCTTCGTGAGCGGGCGACTGCTAGTGCACCTACACCTGGAGAGGCTGGTGCTTCGTCGCAGCCCGGTCCATCTCCGTCGGCGGACGACCTGTGGGTGACCGCAGCTGGTGGTCTCCAGAGGGGTACGTACTACGGTACGGGCTCCTATGGCGCCCTGGTTGCGACGCAGTCATCTAGGGCCTCCCCGACAGCTGTGCATTCCACACACCCCTCGCAGTCGCAGCCCTCGCAGTCGTCGGCCAGAGTCCAGGAGGCCGTCCAGGAGGCCGTTGACCGTCAGATTGCGTCTCTCCGTGACGACTTGCTGCGAAGTATGGAGGACCAGTCCCGGTCCCAGCCGCAGGCGGACGATCCGATGCTTATCGCACGATTGGATATGCTCGACCGCAGCATGACGGAGCTACGAGAATTGACAAATGATATTAGAGCCTCCAATGATCGCAACATCATGGAGCTGCAGGCGTCACAGCTATCGATGGGCGAGAAGCTGACGAGGATGCATGCGTCACAGCTATCGATGGGCGAGAACCTGACGAGGATGCAGGATTCAATGGGTGATAGCAGTACGAGGTTGTTATCTACCCTGGATTCTTACAACCAGCGACTCGCAGATTTGGAGCGGGCACGGCCGCCACCGACGTCACTGCCTTCTCCATCGACATCGGTGTCGATTCCACGGGACGAGTATGAGGAGTTGTTATCCTTGAAGCGCGCCGCTGGTCAGCCTCCTGCAGATCCGTAGTAGTCTAGTTATTATTATTATTATTTATGAATTATTGGTACTTCAACAATAGACATGATGTATGATGCTTCTTGTATTGATACTTTTAGTTAATTTAATTGGATTATATAGTTATCCACATTTAATTGGATTGATACTTCTTGTGGTCTTTAATTTAATTGGATAATATAGTTAAATCATGTTGGTGTGTATGATGAAGATGATGTAAAACTGTAGGGAATCACAATGTTTGATTCTGGGAATTTTTTTTTAATTTTTTTTAAAAATTAGCGACGTTATTAGCGACGTTTAGCGACGTTTAGCGACGTTAAATTACGTCGCTAATTACGTCGCTAATTAGCGACGCAGTAAAACGTCGCTAATAACGTCGCTAATAACGTCGCTAATGACGTCGCTAAACGTCGCCAATTGCTGACATGGCAGTATAGCCAGGTCATTAAAGACGTCGGTGTAACGTCGCGATAGATGTCGCTAATCAGCGACGTTTAGCGACTTTTCTAAACGTCGCTTTTTAGTGACTTGGCGTCGCAAAACGTCGCTAAATTTAGCGACACATTAAAGTCGCTAAAAAACGTCGGCATAGCGACGTTTAGCGACGTTTTTTGTATTAGCGACTTGGTATTTTCCGACTTCTTTAAAACGTCGCTAATTACGTCGCTAAACCTAATTAGCGACGATTTTTGGTTATTTAGCGACGTTTTTAGACGTCGCTAATTTGACTTTTTCTGGTAGTGTATGTTAGCTTTATTGATGATTATACTCATTATACTTGGGTCTATCTCATGCGTCACTATTCCGATCTTCCTACCATTTATAGGACGTTTACTACTATGATTCATACTCAATTCAATGCTACGATTAAAATATTTCGTTCTGATTGTGCTCGTGAGTATCTCTCCACTACCATGAGATCTATCTTGCAATCTCACGACACTGTTTTTCAGCAGCCCTACCCTTACACATGAACATAATGGAGTAGCCGAGCGAAAACATCCTCATATTCTTGAGACTGCTCGTGTTCTCTTGTTATATTCTTACGTTCCACAAAAGTTCTGGGCAGAGGCCATTCTTACCTCTGTCAATCTTATCAATATCGCACATTCTTCTGTTTTGTCTGGTCAAAAATCTCATGAGAGCCTTTTTTTATTTCCGCCTGATTACAATATGTTTCGTACTTTTGGGTGTACTTGTTTTGTTCTTCTTTCTGAGACAGAACGCACGAAGTTGACAGCCCGATCACCCAAGTGTCTCTTACTCGGTTTTAGTTCCGAGTATAAGGGCTATCGTTGTTATAATCCCTTGGCCCGTCGTCTTCGTATATCTCGCCATGTTACATTTCTAGAGGACTCTCCTTATTTTGCTGTCCCACCATCGGATGTCCATTTTTTGTACCCTCCAGCTTCGTCGTCAAGTGTTTCCATTGATCCTACACCTTTGCTTCCCTCTCCTGGTACAGCTCCTTCTACGATGCATCTTATCGCTGCCTCACGAGGATCCTCTACATATTCCACCAGCCTCTACTACACCATCATCTCCACCATCTACGCCTCCACCACCACCTCTCCGCCAGTCACAACGTACTTATCGACCTTCTGCTCGTTTTACTCCCGATTGTTCCGGTCCACCGGACAAGTTTGGTTTTGTTACATTATTCTCATATTCTCCATAGTTTTATTCTTTTCTTACTTCTATTCATACTATACGAGAGCACACTTCTTATCAAGACACTGTTCAGTACCCTGAGTGGCGGAAGACCATGGCAGAGGAGTTTCGAGTATTTCAGCAGACAGATACTTGGGATGTTCCACTACCAGACGGGGTCTAGTCTGTTAGTTATAAGTGGGTCTTCAAGGTCAAGTATCGACCTGATGGATCCATTGAGCAACACAAGGCTCGCCTTGTTGCCCGAGGTTTACACAGGAGCATAGGATTGACTATGATGAGACATTTACACCTGTTGCTCTGATGACCACAGTTCGTACATTACTAGCTGTTGTTGTCGCTCGTAAGTGGCCACTCTATCAGATGGATGCGAAGAATGTCTTTCTTCACGGTTCTTTATTCGAGGTTGTCTAAATGGAGCCCCCTCCGGGACTTTCTACTCCGCCAGGACATGTTTGTCGCCTTCGTCGTACTATCTATGGTCTCAAGCAAGCTCCCCGAGCTTGGTTTGAGTTTCTTTGGACTGCTATATGCGAGGCATGTTTTCAGCAGTGTTCTCAGGATCATTCTTTGCGTGGTCGTCACCACAGGGACGAGTCATTTTACTCTGTAGATGACATAATTTTGACTGGCGATGATTCGGCAGGGATTGCAGCTACTCAGAGGTACCTTCATCAGCAGTTTCAGATGAAAGACCTTGGCAATCTTCGATATTTTTTTTGGACTCGAGATTGCACAAGGTAAAAGAGGGATACTAGGTTCTCAGTAGAAATATACTTCAGAGATTATTTTGTCTGCTGGTCTTCGGATAGTCGTACAGTTGATACTCCTTTAGAGCTTCATGTGAAGCTTCGTCCCACAGATAGTGAGCCTCTCATAGATCCTACTCGTTACAGACGGCTAGTGGGTTAACTTATATATCTCTGTTTGACTAGGCCAGATATTTCTCATGCAGTTAGTATTGTTAGTCAGTTCGTTTCCGTGCCTCGATCAGCTCACTATAGTGTCTTACTCCGGATTCTCCGATATCTTCAGGGCTCCATTACGCGCTCATTATTTATTTCTTCTAGATCTACTCTGGAGCTTCGAGCATTTTCTGATGCAGATTGGGCAGGAGATCCGACCACCAGATGATCTACACTACAAGATTTTGTTTGTTTCTTGGAGATTCGTTGATCTCATGGCGAAGCAAGAAACAAAACGTTGCTGCATGTTCTTCTACTGAGGGAGAGTACAGAGCTATGGCTGCCACCACTAGGAAGATCGTCCATGTACGCAAACTGCTCTCTGATACGGGGATTGCTCCTGCAGGACCTACATCGCTTAACTATGACAACAAGAGTTCTCTACCACATGTGACGTCTGTTGAAATTTTTTTGGATTGATTGTCACTTCGTCCGTAAAATTTTTTTGGGTGGCACTATTTCTCTACCACATGTGACGTCCGTTGATTAGCTGGAAGATTTCATTACAAAGTCACACCCATACCACGATTTCAGTTTCTATTGAGCAAACTCATGTTGTTTGATCCACCATGAGTTTGGAGGGGGTGTTAAGAATAATTAAATTTATGATTATATATTAATTTGATTTAGGATTAGATTAGCTCTCCTATATGGATACATATTTCTTCTCCTACTCCTATCCATATATGGATACGTTCTATCTATATATATATTCGTAGTTGTATGGCCTTTTTACATCATCAATTAATAAAATCAATATTATTCATTTGTTTCAAGCCTATCTTACCAATTGTTTCTTGGTCCCAAAGATGAGGAGTTACGGGAATGAATTCATGTTTCTTTAGAGCATTTTCAATCCTAGAATCTCACGCTCCATAGATGACCCTAGCTTGATAGGAAAGGACTTGGACGATAATTTATGCTCTTTATAAATCATTTTAATAGTCAACTGATACATACTTATTCTCAATCCCAATTTACATATTTCCTAGTCAACTTGCATTCTATAGAATATTTGGTGTTATTCTTATTATTATCTCTTGGATATATATATATATATATATATATATATATATATATATATATATATATATATATATATAGCCTTATAACCCTCCATCTTATATAAAATCTCCTAATACATTCTAATATACCAACACTCATCCTTAAGATAGGCGAAAGATATTCATTAAGTCCATCTTGTCACATCCTCTAATCATATCTACTGAGCTAAGTCCCTTGGTCAGACTATCTACTACCTGATCCTTGGTTGGAACGTGGCCTAGCTCCAGTAGTCCACTGTCCAACTTCTCCTTGATGAAGAACCTATCGATCTCGATATGTTTGGTCCTGTCATGCTGCACTGGATTGTTGGCGATACTGGTGGCTGACTGGTTGTCACACCGCAGCTTCATCTTGGCTCATTGATCCATCATTAGCTCCACCAGCATACTCTTCAGCCATAGTAGCTCTGTAACTCCCAAGGCCAAAGCTCTGTACTCCGCTTTAGCTGTCGATCTGGCCACCACTGACTGCTTCTTACTCCTCCAAGAGACTAAGTTGTCTCCTACAAATATGCAATAGTCCGAGGTAGACCTTATGTCATCAGCACAGCTAACCCAGTCAAAGTCACAGTAGCCCTTGATGCTCACGTGATCATTCTTCTTGAATATCAGCCACTTTTCGGGGGCACTCTTTAAGTATCTCAGAATCTGGTACACTGCGTCTATATGACCCTTCCTTGGGTCATGTATGTAGCGGCTCACCACACTTACTGCAAAGCAGATATCAGGACGTGTGTAGCTCAAATAGATCAACTTGCCCACCAGTCTCTGGTATTTGTCCCGGTCAACTGGTTCTCCAGCCTCAGCACCCAGCTTGAACCTATGATTGATCGACGTCGCTGCAGGTTTCCATCCCAACATCCCAGTCTCTGTGAGAAGGTCCAGTGCATACTTTCTCTGAAAAAGAACAATCCCCTTTGCTTCTCGAGCAATCTCAATCCCAAGGAAGTATCAAGAAGGCCAAGGTCCTTCACCTCGAACTCCTTGCCAAGCTTTCCCTTGAGTCGGGCAATCTCCTGCTCATCATCTCCTGTGATAATCATATCGTCCACATACACCGCAAGCATGGTGATGTGGCTTCCACTCCAACGAAAAATACAGTGTGATCAGCGTTGATCTGCCGATATCTCATCCCTATCATCGCTCTCCTGAATTGTCAAACCACGCTCGAGGGGACTGCTTCAGTCCATAGTGGGACTTCTTCAACCTGCAGACCTTGCCCACTATCTTATCAGTGTAGAATCATTGTGGTTACTCCATGTACACCTCCACTAGATCCCCATGAAGAAACGCATTCTTCACATCCAGTTGGTATAGCTTCCATCCACCATTCGCTGCCAAAGAAATCAGGGTCCTGACGGTGCTCATCTTCGCCACTGGTGCAAACGTCTCGTCGTAGACAATGTCGTATGCCTGACTGTATCCTTTTGCCCATAGTTTAAAGTATCGGCCGATACCGATCCGATACGGCCGATACCGATACAGTTTGGCATGTCCCGATCCGATACCGACCGATATCCGATACTGACCGATACCGACATTAGAGGTCTCTTTTTCGGTCAATTCGGCAAAAAATATTGAATTAAAAAACCAATTAGCAAGGGTGTAAAAGCATAGTAAGGTTGTAAAAACATATGAAAGAGGAAAATTTATCTATCGCATATAAATCAATCGACAAGGATGACTACTATTTCATTCAATATCAAAAATACTAAGAAACAATACTGAAAATACTTTAAATTATGCATAAATGTATAAAATATATTCTCTAAAATGTTAATAATTTACTAATAGTTGTTTGCTTTCCGATACCAAAAAATCCGATACTCTGATCCGAAACCGCCGATACTACCGATACCGCCGATCCCGATACTCATAGGAATGGTCCGATACCGATTCCGATACCGATACTTTGAACCTTGCTTTTGCCACCAGTCGAGCCTTGTAGCGCTCAACCTGTCCATCTGGATTCTGCTTTACAGTAAAGACCCACTTGCATCCGACTGCCCTCTTCCCCTCTGTCAGTTTTACCAGTTCCCAAGTGTGGTTCTTCTCAAGAGCCCCTAACTCCTTGTGCATCGCCGCTTTCCACTTTGGATCGTTCTTGGCAACCTGCCAATTATTAGGTACAGTAATACTATCAAAAGACGCAATGAATGCTCCATGAGAAGAAGAGATGTTATCATATGGAACAAACTGAGCAAGGTCCCAACCATATCTATCAGGAGAATTTTTCGCATTGCTGTGAGTGGTCCTCCGTACGGATAATGGTGTGGGAGGGGTAAGAAGAATGATATTACCTGAAGAAAAATCTGGTGGTGGTGGTGTAGGTGTCTTCAGAGTCGAGACGAACGCAGGCAAGGGACTTGAAATGTATACAAATTTATGTACTACTTTATATATATATATATATATATATATATATATATAGAGAGAGAGAGAGAGAGAGGGGTTCGGTATTTTCGGTATGGTATTACACTCAAACCGCAACCACTACCAATATACCATATTTTAATCAGTTCGGTATCGGTTCAAAATTTTGGTTCAATTTTTCAGAATATTTTTAATCGGTAATCGGTCGGTCTTTCTGTAGCGGTTGATATTTGGTCACCCCTAGTTTTGGTGGGTGAACAAAAATGGACTCAGGTCTCGTTTGGTTCACGGAATTATGGAGTTGGAAAATAAAAGTCATTCATTTCCTATGTTTGGATACCAAAGGAATAGGAAATACTTTCGAGGGCATCCTGTTGATCAGTTGAGCTGCTGTCAACACTGCATGTCCCCACAGACTCTGTGGGATATTCATGGCGATCATTATGCTCCTTGCCACCTCCAGAAGGTGTCTGTTCTTTCTTTCTGCCACTCCATTTTGTGCTGGTGTGTATGCACAGGTGGTCTGATGTTGTATCCCTTGTGCTGACATGTATTCCTCAAGTGCTTTGTTGGTATACTCTGTCCCATTATCAGACCTCAGTACCTTCACCACTGCTCTATACTGAGTCTGGACATGTTTATGAAAGTCCCGAAAACAGGCAAAGACATCACTCTTATTTATCATCAAATACAGCCATGTGACATGAGAGGAACAATCAATAAAAGAAAAGAATACTTGTAACCATTCATAGTAGTTGTGGCGCACGGCCCCCAAACATCAGAATGTATAATATCAAAAACAGAAGAGCTCCTATGGCCCGCACTAACATATGAGCTCCTAATAAGTTTGCCTAAATCACATGCATCACATACTAGTTTCTTCTTATTTGCTTTCTCATAAATAGATGGATATAACCTACTCAAAATACCAAAAGAGGAGTGCCCCAACCGCCTGTGATGGAGTATCAGTATATCTTCGGCACTCATCTTCGGTCCTCCCATTCCTGTCCTCTCTGCCACAGAAACCAATGCCGAATATAGTCCTTCCCGATCCAGGTACCACAGTCCATCATGCCAAGTGCCAGTTCCAAGTCTTCGTCCCGTCTCCTTCTACTGGAAGATCACCTTAGGAATATCAAAAGAGAATGCATTTTAGTTGGAGGATTATAGAACTAATAGACAAAAGACTGACCGGAAAAGGAGCATGCAAAACATTGGATAATTTTACTGAACCTGTACAATCGACAGTACCCTTACCGACCACTGGCTGAAAAGTACCATTGGTGGTTTGAATGTTGTCTGCCGATGTTAGGTGAGTGTAGGAAGAGAACTCACTAGCATTCCATGTCATGTGTCGAGACTCACCAAGAATCGACAATCCAGTCCAACGATCTAAGGGAAGACATAGATGCAAGGGCGAGTGAGTCGTCAGTACCTTCTGATGGATGGGCATACATGGCAGTGTTGCTTCTCGCGAAGACTGAGGTGGACATCTCCTCAGTCCCACTCCTGTCTCCATCACTTGACGCTCTCTGCTTTCTCCTGAGTACCTCCGGCATGCCCAGTAGTGTCTGATCCTCCTCAGTATATGCGCCATCAGTTCCCTCCTCGCCTTCTGCTACCAGCAGGTTCGTCCGATAACCTCCTCGACCACCCCCATCGACTCCCACGACCACCGCCACGTCCACCACCTGAACTTTTCTCCTTGGGTGGTTTGGTGCAAGCATACCTCAAATGGCCCACCTCCCCGTAGTTGTAGCACTGCCGGGGGTCTCCCTTAGTTCCTGTGCCGTCTGAATTGGCAACCGCCAGTGCTGACTTCACTTCAGGAGGACCACCTGTCCCTTCCTGCAGCTTGATATGAGTCTCCTCCTGGATCGTGACCGAGATAGCCTTCTCAAGTGTAGGATCTTCGGTTGGGCTAGAAGTAGTGTTGTCCTCTGAGCAAACACTGCGACCAGCTCCTTAAGAAACTTCATCGTCATCTCCTGCAGACATACATGTCTCTCCTTACACTTCGGGTCCTCGCAGCTCGTCCGATCTGAGGAGTGGTCGTAACCCAACCACAGACGCTCCAACTCCATGTCATACTCCTGCACCGTCTTCTTTACATGTACGGTGTTGTCGATCTCCTCCTTGATATGAAAAACCCTCAAGTTATTTCCCACACCATCGTAGGTCCTTCTTAACTTCTCCTACATGCCCTTTACCATCTCAAGGCTAGCCACAATGGCGGCGATCGACTGGACTAAAGAATTGATGAGCCAAATGTATATCACCATATGAGTGGACTTTCACTCGTGGACTTTCACTCGTCGCATCCTGCCGAGCCCTCATCCGGCTCTGTCTTCTCTCCTGACAAGAAACTCTCCAGGTTCTTCCATGCGAGGGTTCTCCTCACCCGTCGTGACCGTTCTCCTCACCCGTCGTGACCAACTCAGGTCCTGAGGTGGCCGGTCCATCAAGCTTAAGATCGATGGAGGGAAGCTCCAACTTCGCCGGTGTTCGTGTCGCGCTCTCACCAGCCGACAGTTTCATCAGCTTCATCAACGTTGCGACCTCCGCAGGGTCCAACTTCTTGATGATCTCCTCCATCGATCCTCCTTTTCTCTGATTACCTCACACCCGTCCCACGATTCAGGTTCGTACTATTTGTCCTCTCCTTGACCCGATCATGCCTCTCTCCAATCGGATCTAGGCATTTGATGTCAACGTCCGAAACGACCCGCGGAAGACGCTGGGAACCGCAGCAGAAGGCTGCTGCGGGCTAGGGTTTGGCGGTGGCGGTGGTAGGGCGGCGGCGGCGGTGGTGGGCGAAAGGTGCGGCGGCGGTGGTGGCGGCTAGGATTTGGCGGCTCGGGTTTGTGGCGGTTAGGATTTATGCTATGATACCATGTAGAATATTTGGTGTTATTTCTTATTATTATCTCTTGGCTATATATATATATATATATATATATATATATATATATATATAGCCTTGTAACCCTCCATCTTACCAACACATTCTCTATGTTTTTAGCTATCATTTATAACTCTTCAAATAGTATCTATCTTACCAACACATTATCTGATTGTTCTAACTTTAACTTCTCTTTATTCAGGTGTTGCTGTTGGTTCAGGGTGGCAAGCAATGGTGGCATACATTAACATTGGAACCTACTATTTAGTTGGAATTCCAATAGGAATGCTCATGGGTTGGGTCTTCAACTTGGGAGTTTTGGCAAGTTCCCTTCCTACAATTTTTTTTTTTTTTCCAAATCAAACACTTCTCAAATTTTTTTACTAGTACTAGAATTAATGACTGGAGATAATCCTTGTTAAACTGAAAGATATATGAACAAAATCAAGTTTCCAGATATATAAACTACAACATGAATATGTATAAAAATGATACTCATCGCAACAGAAAACTGTTAGGAGATTTAGAAATCTACATATGAAACTTGGAATTTAAAGAAAACAATTGATCGGAACAGACACGGATTTTGCAAAAACAAAATGTGGTTCTCCAACCGGAAGGAACCTATGAGGACCGAAGAGAAAGTACAACCCAAACACGATTCCAAAATCCAAAACACACAACGAGCACAACACAAACACAATCGAATTTTACGTGAAAAACCCTGTCAGAAAAAACCATGGGATGATAGAAGTCCAACCCGGAAAAGTCTCCACTAAGGATTATAGGAAATACATCGACTCCTTTACAAACTTCTCATCGATCCACACGGATCACCACAACACTTCAAATACAATGGAAATTGATTACAAAGCAAATAGAGGGTTACCGATGACAAGATGACGAGTATTAACCGATGTAGAACTTCTCAAACCGTTCTCTCTTCCAAAACGGCCCCCAAACTTTGAATCTTCTATTCCTCTTGGTTGAAAGTTGCACTCTTGAGAAAACTTTCTATTCTAATTGTTGCACGTGAATTTGGGTTAGGAAACTTCTACTTAAGTCACCTTAATCCCGAGATAACCTGGACCGTTGATTGCGATCCAACGATATATATAAAACAACCAAGTTGGACCTTCAAACCCTGACCCGATGTTGGCGGTATACTGTCGGTGTACCGGATAAATGTTCTAGAGCAACAACAGCAACGATATACCATGGTATATTAGGTAAAGGTTTTGGAACGAAGTCGTTGGCTGCATACCGGCAGTGTATCGCTGATATACCGTCCACTCTGATACTGCTCTGCACAGTCTCTGATACGAGCTTGAATGAAGCCACCTTCGTCGCCATCGACTTTTCGAACTTCGCCGATACACGGATGACGTTCGTCGCACTTAGAGGTATTCTCCACATAGATTAGGAACTCTACCAAACACCAACAACAATTTCTTAAATATGGAATATTTGGGGGCGGACACAGAAAGGATCGAGTGGAGTCAGTTCCAACTGAAAATACAAAAAAAATATATATATATATATATATATATGTGTGTGTGTGTGTGTGTGTGTAGAACGGTCAATCAAATGTATCAGCTGACAAGGCAACAACTACAAAACAGGTTACAATACTCGCTAACAGCAAAAAACTAAACACTAGGCAAACTAGTATAGTCCCAAAACCTAAAAAGGAAAGTAAAGCCGCAAAAGTATACCTATCCACACCGATTCACCAACCTCCAGTCACGTGTCCGTCGGACGAACATGATGGCTGCACCTGAGCTTGGCCTCGTCTATCTGGCGCTTGATTTCCAGAATAGTTTGTGTCTCCGAGAAGTGCTTGTTCCTATTCTTTAATAATACCCAAACCAAGGCCGCGATGGTGATGATATTAGTGTGCTGCACGGGAGGCTGACTCCAACGCACAAAGTCCTCCACAAAAGTGTGTGCCATTTCAGAGCTCCCGTATCCTGGCTGTATAAGGTCCCATGCTGTCATCGCCAATGCACCATCAACAAAAATGTGGTGAATCGATTCCTTGTCTACTTCCACGTAGCAGTGTCATTTGGATGCCAACGAGAACCCATGTCCCCTTAGAACGTCGTCCGTTGGAACCTTGCCCTTGATCTCCCTCCAGAGCAAAATTGACCACTTGATCGGGATGCAGTTGCTCCTGGCCAGCGGTAGGATTGGATCTAGGATTGGATCTGGGACATGGAATTTATACGCCAGTCTGGACCGGTGGAGATACCCAGGCTCCCATGCCTGATCGCTCCCGCGATCGAGTCACCAAACAGCCGCCGTATAAATTCCATGTCCCAACTGGTGCCTCCTTTCCACAGGTCCTACATACGGATGAAAGCCCCTGTGTCGTCTCACGGCTGCAGCTTCCCCATCCCAGTCCAGTCTTCCGCGATGGCTATGGACGCGCCGTCTCCAAGCCACTGCCGAATGAAACTCTCCCCGAGCTCCCGACCTTTGACGAGTCTGTGCCAAAAATGGGAGGCGTCGTTGTTTGCACCTGCAAGAGCCGGGTTGGAGTGTGGGAAGTAGCGTGCCGACATAAAATCTCACCACAGGGAGGATCTGGACCTAAGCTTCCACCACAACTTGACGGAGAATGCGTTGATCATGTCCGAGAGGCTGCGAATCCCTATCCCTCCTTCCTCCGAGGGTTTGGAAATTGTCTTCCCGCTAGCTCAGCGACGTCGCAGCGACCCAAGCTTGTGTCCCCAAAAAAAGATGTTGAAAAGTTTCTCTAGAATGTTGATGACGCTCTTGGAGGATCGCAACAAGTATAAAGGAGGATCAAGCTCAGAACGTGTTTGAGGAGGACAAGCTTTCCGCCGTGCGACAGAAGGTTGTTGTGCCATCCCTCAATCTTACTCTTGATTTTCTGAATTAAAGACTCCAACAATGATGCATTCCTTCTCCTATAGGCCAATGGGAAGCCCAAGTATGTGAATTGGGGGGGGGGGAGGGGTTCTTACATCGAAACCGGAGATAGATGCCAACTCAGCATTATGAGAAGCGGAGGAGTCGTGCACACATATACTGATCTTGGAGGTATTGACTTTCTGCCTCGATATCCTCTCATACCATCTTAAAACCAGACCAATGTTACAAACCGCTCTCTTGTCTCCAAAGGAGAAAAGGAGGATGTCATCCCCGTATGCTAGATGAGTAACCAGTAGGCACCCACTAGTGGTGCGGAATCTTTGAAAACTTGACCTTGAGCCCAATCTGATGAGGTTACGACTCAGAACTTCCGCTACGATTATGAATAGGTAAGACGACAGGGGGTCGCCTTGTTTACTGCCGCAGAAGGATTTGAAGAATCCGGAAGGGACGCCATTGATTACGGGAGAAAACCACGAGTCCGCAAACGAGCACCAAAGAATGTTGATCCATCCTTCAGAGAACCCAAAGCGTCTCAGAACCTAGATCATAAACTATTAGTCGAGTCTGTCGTAGGTCTTCTCCATATCAACTTTGATAGCCATATTATCGTCATGGTTATTGAACCCCATGTCGCTGACTAGCTCCTATGCGAGCAAAATGTTGTCTATAATTTTTGTCCCTAATAAAACTGCTCTGCCCTTCGGAGACTATTATAGGCAAGAGCCCAGACATCCTTTTGGCAATGACCCGGGATATCATCTTATTAACGAAGTTGCATAAGCTTATCGGGCGGTAGTTGGAGAAGGAGGTTGGGTTAGGGATTTGGGGATAAGCACGAGCAGCATGTTTGCGGTCTCCTGGGGATATCTCGCCCTTTCGAAAAAGGCGTTAATCGTTGCCAAAAGGTCCTTCTTGATGATGTCCCAAGAGCACCGGAAGAACACCCACGAGAACCCATCCGTGCCCGGGGAACTATCTTTGTTCAGACTCTGAACCTCGTCTTTAACCTCTGCTTTAGAGACGGGATAGAGAGGGAAGCATTTTCCTCTGGGGTGATGACGTGAGGAATGGCTTCCAACATCTTCTCGTCAAAAAAGACATCCTCATTTTTTAACAGATTAGTGAAGTGCGAAATGGCTCCCTCGTAAATCTTCTCTTGAGTGTTCAGAATCGAACTAGTAGAGTCTGAGATCGAGTGGATGAAAAGTCTATTCTGTTTGTGTCGTACGCATGCGTGGAAGAAGGGTGAGCTTTGGTCTCTGTGGAGGTTCCATCGAAGCTGAGCTTTATGTCTCTAGAGGGACGTTTCTACGTCAATGCGCTGTTTGAGCCCGTTCTGAGTCGCGAGCAACTCGGAGTGGTTGGCCAGAGAGCCAAGAGCTGCAAATGCACTCTCCGCACTCTCAGCCTTCGCTTCCGCCTCCCTTACGGCCTGAAACAAATCGCCGTAGGTGTCTCTGCTTCACGCCGATAGGGTAATTTTGACGGTCTTGAGTTTAAGGGAAACGCAGATAAGGGGGCACCTATGCTAAAACCCATCCCACGCCCGACTTACTACTGAAGGAAAATACGGGTGTGATGCCCAAAAATTCTAAATTTGAAGGATCTGGCCGCTCGCAGGACTAGGACGACTACGTCCAGATGTATGGGTGAGTGATCTGACACCGCGCTAGTGAGGTGAGTGACAGCCACCCTATGGATAGAGTCGACTAGCGCCCGATTAACCAGAACCCGATTTTCTGACATGCGTATTGGACCATGTAAACAGATGACCGGAGAAGGGCGCGTGAATTAGGTTTGGCTTCAAAGATGAATTTGTTAAAATCTATCATCAAGCCCAACTCCGGCACGTTGCCTCCAGAATTTTCTTCTGAAGAAGTGATGGCGGTGAAATCCCTGCCGCTGGTCCATGGCATTTCTGAGTAGCCGGCCGAGATTTGCAGGAGATGCTCCCAGAGAGAATGACGCTTCTTCTTCGAGTTTCCTCCGTGGACGATAGAGGAATGCCCATGCAATGCATTTCCGGATGGGAGTACTCCACTGAGATGCTTTGATCGCTGTTGGCGATGATCTATGGAGAGAATTTGCTTTTGCATAGGAGCCATATGTCTTTGCCGCTCAAAATTTCTTTCTCAAAACCCAGCTTTATTCTGTAATACTCGATCTTCTCAACAACAACTTTAACTTCGATGATGGCTAGAAGCATAATGTTGTGAAGTTTTTTTTAAGTCTTAATGCGATTCAATGTGTCCTTGCACTCAATACCCCTTAGCATTCTAGATGAGAATACGGATCACGACGAAACTTTGGGGGAATTTTGTGAAGCTTTGGCCGCTGATCTCAAGGACATCTTCGGTGAAGCGGTTTTGGGGTCTTGTTTTTGCTTGCTGCTCTTTTTCTGTGGTGCCTTGACATTGGGGGAGGGAGAGGGGCGGATGAACTGCTGATGGGGGGCGGTGGAATGATGAGACCTCCTTCCCCGTCTATCCGGAGATCGCGGAGAGCGTACCAAACCGAGGCGCAGGCGAAGTCTGGAGGTTCTGGGGTGAATTCCCCTTCTTCCCTGTCTGAGAGAACGAAGCTTGGCTGAGATGGCAGATAGAAAGGAATAGTCTGCCCCTCTGAGCCACCATACACCGTTTTGCGTGACCCCCCTGTTTCTGAAGGAAGGCGATGTGGGAGGATGGATGTATCTCTGGGGGCGATGGATGAGGCTCTTCTGGGGAGGGCTGGATGGCTGCGAAATCGATGGGTGGGTTTCTCGCAGCATGAGTGACAACAAGCGTACGGGGAGAGGCCAATGCAGATGATGAGGGTCGAGAATGAAGTTGCGTTGCATGCTCCGGAGAAGAGAAGCTATGTCCTCTATCTTGCCTCCACTTCTCCTGCTCCTCCGCAGGTGCTTTACCCTTGCGTTGGAGGACCTCTTTCACGACGTTTTCTTTTTCCATAATCCACATGCATGTGACTTTTGCAAGATATGGCTACATGGCCTTGATGTAGGCATAGGGAGCAATAGTCTGGATGGTTTTCGTACTCAAACCGCTTTCCACACACTTCCTTCTTGAGGGAGGACGATCCTGATGCGACAGGGAGGGGCTTGCTGATGTCGACCTCCATGAGTACTCTAGCGCGACTAGGGAGGGTAAGAGATTCGGTGGTTCAGTCCAGCTTCCATGGGGTGCCAATGCTGCGCGTGAAAGTGAAGATAGCGGCCTTAGCAAAAAAGAATGACGGGAGGCTGTAAAAGAGATCCGGACTAGGGTATGGCGGTCTCACCAGACAGCGCGAAGTCGGTCAACCATTTGAAGAGGCACATAGGCGCCCCCGCAACGAACCAAAGGTCTTTAGACCTCAAACGTAAGAAGTTTTCTTCTAAGTTGGGTCGAATCAAGAGATGTTTAGCATCGAGTACCACCACCGCGATCTTTCCGGAGAAGCCGAATTCCGCCAACGCCTAACGGATCACGTCCACAAAGGGGCAAAAGTGGAAAAAATTTCCTACAAGGGCTAGCCTGAACGACACGACCAACGCCGCAACTTCCGCTGCTGAGAACTAAATTGCCAAACAACCCTTAACCTCGCCAATAGTGCTCGAGCGGTAGGCAGCAAGGGGAGGGGGCAGCGACGGGAGGGGGAGGGGCTGAAGCCTTGCCGTCCACCACTGAAGCGGAGGGCGAGGACCTAACCGCATCAGCGAAAGAGCCGAACATGGAGCCAGGGGATGGAGATGAAACCACGAGCACGGGCAAAGAAGAGTATATATATATATATATATATATATATATATATATATATATATATATAACACTTACTTTATTGATGCAACTAGTAAGAATTATGACGTGAAATTAGAAATGGTTTGAAATAGAATTTGAATCGGTAAAGAAAGAAATATTGGACATTGGATACTGGTTGCAAATGGTAAGTAGTAAGACATCTGAATTATATATATATGAATTGGTTTGAAATAGAATTTGAATTGGTAAAGAAATGACCATTGGACATTGGACACTGGTTGCAACTGGTAAGTAGTAAGACATCTGAAATTATATATATATATATATATATATATATATATATATATATATATATATATATAGTTAGGGCCTTAGATCGCTGTCTATATTACGAGAAGTTGCGGGTATGCGGCTAACATGGAACTTTCTCCAAGGAAAATCAATGTGGGCGCAATGGATGAGTGCGAAGTATTTGAAGTCGAAGAATTTCTGGAGCCAAAGTATAAATAACAATTATTCAGTCTCGTACAAAGAGATCCTACGCCACCGATCCTCCATCCAGCCGTTGATGGACCGAAGATTTGGTAATGGAGATACCACGCATTTATGGCTAGAACCATGGCTCGGGCATAGTAGTATCGTCGAACGTGAAGGCTGGCATTTCTTTTCATTAGCGGGAAGGAATGAGCAAGTGAGCAAGATTATACACAATGGAAGTTGGTGTCTGGAAGGTCATCCAATTAGGAGGAAATACGTCGCTGAAATAAACTGTATCTAGATTGACCCAAATCTGGACCGAGATAGGTGGGTGTGGGAAGGAGTTAATGAGAAATTTTTTGTTTTCATTTGTGCCTATGACAGGATCTGCCCACATCATGAGCCAGTGGCTTATTTTGAATTCATTTGGATTAAAAAGGTGGCTAATAAAATGAATCCCAACATGTACAAAGCACTCTGGGGTCGGCTCCTAACTATGTATAGGATGACTCGGCTTAGTATACAAGTTCAAGGACAAGCATGCCTGCTGTGCCAAAACGCAGGGGAGACTTTTCATCATTTGTTCTTTCATTGTTTGTTTACTTGGCAGATTTGGATACAACAATGTCAGATACTAGACATTCAAGCTCAAGCTCCTGGTGATAGTTTCAGCCAAATAGATGCTATCTCAACGCTTCGTGGGAGAAGCTCCTAGTGGTTCAGAATGGCTCAACTCTGACTTTCAGCAACCACATGGCATCTTTGGAGAGAGAAATCGACGCATATTTGAAGGATTAAGCACCCCTCCTTTAGGGATCCTACATAATATTGAGTTTGATGTTAATGCTATGAGTTAGCAGATGTATACGGGATATAAATGCTAGCATTAATAAAATTACCTTTTTCAAAAATATATATATATATATATATATATATATATATATATATATTTTGGAAGAGGTAATTGTGTTACTGACTCCTGGCCCGAAGGCCTACAAACTCGGTCCGAAAGCCACCACATCCCGGCCCGAAGGCACCACACATCTCGGTCCGTAGGCCCGCACCTGCACCGCACTTGAACCGCACCTGTGCTGCACCCATCACCAACTCACCACTTAATTCCTCCAAAGAGAAATTAAATGGCTCCCAGGAGGTTCGAACCCGCAACCTCCTAGATAATATAAATCGGTCTTAACCACTAGGCTAGACGTCATTTGCCTATATATATATATATATATATATATATATATATATATATATATTTATATAGCCGTCTAAGCCGTTTGTAAATACCTCATAATTATTTTTAAAAAATTAACTAATTATTTGACTACCTAATTTGATTTAATTATAAATATTTACCTCTAACTCAAGTGGTTAATGTGGTAGGCTTTTTTTTTTTTTGCTTGAGTTTAATTACTTGGAATGACAGTATTTATAATAAATTTATATTTAATTTTTTCAATAATTTTTTTACGCACATACACGTATATATATATATATATATATATATATATATATATATATACATCCATCCCTCCAAATATTGATAGTTGCAATCGTTCAGCAAAATCAATCTTGAGATTATCAGGTAACTGTGAGGAAAACCATGATAATATTCAAAGAAGCCACTTCAATAGACCTCCCTAGGAACCAAGCTAGCAACAATAGATTTTTTGTCTCTGCTCTTCACATCCTTTTGGAGGATTTTCAACTGAATGTTATGTAAAACAGGGCATATGGGCTGGAATGATCGGCGGCACTGCTGTTCAAACACTGATCTTGGCCATCATCACCATCCGTTGTGACTGGGAAAAGGAGGTGAAGATCTACATTACTTCTCCAACTTTTACTTGAATAGTTTGTTTATTTTCTACTGCAAGTGAAGGGAGAGCAATGAGAAATGCAGTTCTCTGTAAAACTTCCTAACATATTGCCTTTGGACATTTTGCAGGCTCTGATGGCTAGCACACGTATGGAGAATTTGGCTGATTCGAGATAAAAATTGGGATGTTGTTCGTAAAAGGAAGATGAAATTGCTTGCAAACTGATCAACTGTCATGGTCATTGATAACCTCCATTGGACCAAGTCAGCGAAAGAAAAAAGAAGGAAGATTCCTACCTCACTGGAAAGTATAAACAAAGAAAAGATGAGAACTCATTTCAGTGAATCCTTCTTATTTGCGGAAAAGAAATGACTTGTAGAAAACTAATTATGAAGAACTTCGGTATGCCGCAAATTTCTCATGAAATGTTTATTTTGTTGAGCCGTGCTTGTTTATTAGCTGTGATTTGGTCCATATCTACCTTGCTAGGCTGATATCAAATGTTTATTTGTTCCCCATAGACTAAACATCCCCACACACATCGACGCAAGACAACTTCGAAGGATGCTATGTATAGGGACTCCCTTATGAATTGATATGAAAACGGTGTGTTAAAGCTTGAATAGTGAGTGAGCAAATAATATTATGATTACTTTATCACTGATGATGTTTTCTTACCATCAGAGTCCTCGGAAAGATTTTTAGACCGAATCAATGTTCTTCTCCTTGATTGCGAGGACTTCTTGACTATATTTGTTTCTTTGCTTGTTTGTGTACACGAGTATACACGACGGATCATGATAAAATTTGAGGTGGATATGAAATTTGACATGGTTTTAGGGTATAAGTGAGTGTATATTTATAACTTGGAAGGAGATAACTCTAAATCTTTACTTGCATGTCAAGTTAGGATTTAAATATGAAGACATGATATACACAAATATTTCTACTAATATTCACCATATTCTTTTTAGGATTACGTGTAATAAATAGATTTGGTGGATCATGCCCTGATTGAATGTCACACTCCGTTCCAAATATTCGTATGTCTACATGTATTTTATGTATTCAATATCGATACAGTATCATGTACTTGTATTGCGAGTGCTTGTATTTGATACTGGCCCATGTAATTTGATATTGATTTTTTATTAGTGTCTCGAGAGTGTACGGACAGATCGTCTGAAAGGTAATCGACAGGTCTAAAATTGATTAACTCACTTTATAACCTAATTTGGATTTATGTTTTCCATAAGATAATATATGTGAGGCTATCCTGGACCCCTTATATAGACTCATACTCGTACCTAGCCCATTACATAGACATGTTTACCTTGAAAATCCTCAAAATAGACAGAAAAAAAATCCAAGGAGTATACCACCAATATACTGCTTAAGAGCTGCTGATCTAATCACCAATATTGACTGGACTGACTTATTGTCCATTGATTAGTTGTTTTTCTTAAGAAAGACCTTATTGTCCATTGGTTACTTTTTTTCTTAAGAAATGCATTTTTGTCCATTAGTTGGTTGTTTTTCTTAAGAAATGTCTTGATTGGGCATGTGCCTTGGCTTGCTTAGGCTACCCCTTTCTTCTCTCTTTCTTTTATATATATATATATATATATATATATATATATATATATATTCTTTCATTCTTTTTCATTCTCTTCACCATCGTACCCCATTCTTCCCCTCTTCTCTTCTTCTTGAACTAACCATAGAAAGTTGTACTAAAGATCGGGTCTAGAGACAAAGTTTGAGGTCTCAAAAGTTGTACTAAAGATCTGGTCCAGAGACAAAGGTTGAGGTCTCAAAATCCACATAGGAGAAGGACACGAAGACCTAAAGCTAGAAGAATTGGATATTAGTCAAGTACATGTTGCACTTAGGGAGAAATGACGCATTTAATTCCAATAATTGTAAACTCCTGTTCCAAATTTTGAAAAAAAAATGGTCAAAATTTAAATTTACCTTCAAGTATCTATAGTTCTTAGAAAATGATAATACTGAATAAGTACCCAAATAAATAAATTGTCTAATTAATATATAGTCATTCTAATTAACTATAGATACGAATAAAGGTTACATATATCTGTATTTTGGAATAAATAAATTATAAATAAAAAGTAAATAAATACTTTTCTTATATATTAAGTAAAATTCATAAGTAGAAAAATAAATAAAAATAATAGATGACTAAATAGTAAGTAATGGTGAGAAAGGAATTATCCATGTTTGATTATTCTATACAGTATTGAGTAATAGAAATCTTATTGAATCCTTGTATATCAAAATCCAAATTCTATTCTAACCCTATGTTAATTTAAAATACAAACTAAATCCTAATTGCAAAGATATGTATAGATAAACTTGAACCTATAAACAAAAGTAAAATAATATTATATAGTCATAAATAAATAGATATAGATAATAAGGAAAGTAAACCAACTACCCTCATGTAAATCAATGTCGTCCATTAACATGGACCATTATAATATAAAGACTATATGATGTCTGCTACATGGCTTTTAGCATTGTAATTGGTACATAGGGGTCCGATTGGTAATTTTGAGATGATTAAACATTAATGTTCCTTTTTATATAAACATTTAAATCAATTTGATATGTATATTTAATTAAACCAACTAAACTATAAGTATAATTTATACAACAGAAGAATCACATCCTATATTCTAACCATTCAAACAGAAATCAATCCTACACTATATATATATATATATATATATATATATATATATATATATATATATATATATATATATCATGTTACTATAAATATGCCATGCATGCATATTATAGATAACAACTTCCTCTAGATTGTCGAACTCGAGTGACCCTTGTGGTTACCGGGAAGAGCGGGAAGAAACATAAGACCTTGGCTGGATGGCGGAATATCAGTGGATCGAGCCACGGGGCGTATTATTTCTTCCATTTATAAATGGTGGAAGTTGGAAACAGTGAGCCCTGTAGAAGCATGGCAAATTCCAAATATATGCGTCCAGAAGTTATGTGCTCAAAATTTGACTCAGCGAAGTCAGTCTACATAGACTCAAAAGTAGCCATGCGGCCCATGATGCATCTAGGTGGCCAAGACAGTGAATCCTGGAAGCATCAGCCGCATAAAACTTTGTCATGGCATTAATTGCCCTACATAAAGCTCTGACATGGCATTGATTGCCCGGAACGCTTCAAAAACTGTGGGAAGCATCGGCACACTAAACGATAGAAAGTCATGTCAGCACAATAATGACTCCTATCAGACGTGAGGCAGGTAGTGTCATGTGTATACACGACAAGCTCCCATGCGATAATATCTCCATGCGTCCCCGTCTCTCCGTGTCTCCATGCGACATAGTCCCTATGTGGCTGAGGGTTCATGTGGCCGGGTCTTCATGCAGCTTAATGCGACCAAGTCTTTTTGTTACAACTGGCAAGAGATCCTCGACCATCAGCGCGGGCCACGTGTCAAGTTGACCTAGTCACGTACACAACGGGTGAAAACAACCCAGATTACAGGCCGAGATCTCATTAACAGCCTATCATAACTAATGCCATGTGGCAGTCTGACTGTGACATGCGCACACAGTTGCAACTGTATTCTGTTGAGGATGACCTATGGCAACCCAGAAGACGTGCGCATAGAAGATGCGCGCACATAGCCATTCAGCGTAGATGGCTATAAATAACAGGGATGTATTACCACACACAGACAGGAACAGAGACACAAATACGTACAGTGAGACGTAGAGAAAGCATACTCAGGAGCCCAGTTATTGTCTTTCGTGCCCGTGAGACAGAGATATAGTAAGTTCCTTAGTCGTCGGACCGTCAACTGCAGTACTCGATCTCCATCGTCACACTTCCCAGAATCTTAACTGTACTTAAATTTCTTGTTTAAGGACTCTTTGTACTCTTTGTTTTAAATTTACAAAACCGAGTTAGTAAAACTCATTTTTTGTAACAGAAACAAAAATGACGACTCTGCTGGGAACATATTTTTCCACTAACGAAAAGATAGTGAAGCATGTCGATTCGACGAAACTGGGTTCGACCCAGAGGATGCTTGTCACTCCCCATTCCCAAATATATGTATTTGGAGCGTATTATTTTTTTGCTTGCATATTTAGTATATTGCATGAGACTAGACTCATTCTTAGTTCATGGTTTATTTGATGGGTTGGTTTAATCATGAGTTCACCATGGTCTAAACCTCAAACCCTCCATGTATATAAACCAAACCTCTCATTCTCTTTCTTTATTACTTTATTTTCTTTCTCTTTTAAGTTTTCTCCCTCCAAGTCTTAGGCAAGTACATCTTGCATGAGAAATCGAGAAACCCTCCATATTATTGGTTCGTTATGTTTGTTATGTGTTTCTAAACGCTTTTAATACTTGGACTTTTCGGTTTTGATGGATGGATTTGAGTAGATCTACATTTAAAGTTTAGTTTTTCATGGATTCCATATATTTTTTGGGGTTTTGATCTATTAAAACATGGTATATTAGAAAACCAGATTTTCTAAGTGATGGAGCACTTCATTTCGAGCATTTTGGCTTTTGGTTCACTTGATTTAGAGTTAAAATAAGTTTTAATGGAGAAAATATTTTTTGGTTTTTTTGGAGTTTTTGCCATGGCTGAACTTGTTGTTTGGAGAAGACGAAGTTTTTATGCGGCCAGAGGGATATGCGGCCGAGTGTGCTATGCGGCTTGAAGCGCCATGCAGCTTGAGCTCTTTGTCGTATACTGACCAGCATGCATCCATCATTGTTGGAAGCATGACTGATTGCTATACGAGTGTTCTGGAACTACTTGTGTTTTTACTCGCAGAACGAATGAGATTTTCTAAGTCCAAGAAACATTATATGCGGCCGAGCGATTTATGCGGCCGAGTGACCTATGCGGCAAGCAGAGTATGCGGCCACCTTCCTTGGACGCATGACTCTGAACCCTTGGCACATATTTCTATGATTTTGTCATTTATTTCTGACACACTTTATTGCATGTCATATCATTCACATCAATTACTTTATGTCACTTCACTGACACTTGTCTCGAGTAGTAGACTTTAACCCCGATCTATGCGGCCTATACTTCCCATGCGGCCTAGACTTCTATGCGGCATGGACTTTCCATGCGGCCTAGAGACCCATGCGGCACAGTAATTTTTATTTGGATTGTTTCTTATTATATTGTGGTTGTTTCTGGCAATTGCTTGTATTATGATTCTAAGGAATAAATTGGACTTAATAACCAGACCTCGTGCTAGACATGATCATGAGCTAAGATTGACATGTACATGGAATGACTGAGTGATTAGACTGAGATTTCAGTATGAACCAGACTAAGTGATAAGTGACTAACAAGCTTCGTGTTACAATGTGATCTTGATTCATGTAACCCAATGTATAATTGGTAATTGGACTCGAATACTGTATTCGTGCTGATAAAAATTATTGCCTGAAAGTGTATATGATCGGATGTGCATTGAGGTGCGATATACCGTGTCACATGCTAAGTGATCTATATTTGGGTTGTGCATCGAGAATGCCTCCAAATTTTTAAATGCGTGATAATATATATATATATGTTCCCCAGCACGGGAATGATATGCGAGTCAAGTACAAAAGTGTGGCTAGGATATTGATTGATTGAATGTTGCATACACTCTCGGGTGAATCCAGACCGAACTTCTATGGATTCGTATCTAGCGTGTCCATACTTTGTACGGCATCTTAAAGGAAACTCTCATGTGACCACGCCTTGAGATTTTGAACACAATATATGGCTACTTAAGTAACTAAAAGTGGTAGTAACATGTGGAGGGAACGGTATTCCGAGATCATGCCAACGAACATTCCCATAGAGATTCATTCTAGTTTGCTGGGGGCTCCACCACAAATACTATATATCATCCTCCTTAGTGGAGTGCAGTATCTGACATATTATAAATAACTCTGAGCCATTGACTCCTTATAGGAGCAGTGGAATCGCTAATACCGTGATTTAGTTCAGTGGCCCTACGGGGAACTTGTGCATCAGTGAAGTGCATGTATATTCCTTTATTTTGGCTCGATTAGCCCTTTCGGCAATAGAATGATCTGAGGATACCTATTATGTATTATTTTTGAGATAAACTCAGACTCCACAAATAGAGAACCGTACAAGTGATTGGCCGATATAAAAAAATTGGACTTGGTTATGATTGTATTATTCTATTAGTATTCTAGGGTCATGGACTATCATAGTGTGACACTTCAACCATTGTCCTTGTTTTTTTTGTAAGGTTGGGCCTTTGTACTAGGATATGTCGTGGACCTAAACTATGATCAGAACCTATGTATACATATATTTATTGTTTGGATTTTATTTCTCCATTTTGTGCTCCTTTGTGGTACTTGCTATTTGGGGTCTAACCCGACTAGTTTTGCATGGCCATATTTCGAGTCAGCACAAGAGGGTCTAGCCTACTTTCCCCCGACTCATAGCGCGTACCAACGAGTGGATTTTCTTCTTGCCTGCTCGTCATTGTACATTTTTTTCTTTTGGGCGTTTAGCCACCGACACCTGTTAGCCGACACGTCTGGACATTAGTCTCCTTACATTATTGTATTAAATTAGACTGCAGCTGATCACTGTCATGTATTTTTGCTATACTGTCATCTTCTTATTTTGCACATCTGGTCTCCAGAATATTTTGAGAAAGCGTTTGTGACGCCGTATTGCTTTATCATATATGCTCTATGTTTAAAGTTTTTTTTGTTTCATTGATTGAGATATAGATGTTCGTTTGATCCTAAGTGACTTGATTGTAGCATACACCCTCTGTCATAACTCGCACCCGGTTTAGGGGCACGAATACATAGGTACGTCCAGGCTACGCCGCAACATCAACGGTAGAACGCTGTCTAGGCCAACAATACTATCTAAATATCTCACACAATATATAAGATGCCTGTCATGCCATTTCAACTCCAAATGGAAGAGCAATATGATGATGTAAAAAAAGGTAGTCAATACTAAATCACATATAAAACCATAGGAAGATTTAAGCACGATATGGAATAAAAAAAAGAAGAAGTACAAGTCTCAATACATCACAAGTCCAAACTCAACATCTAAACACAACTCAAGGTATCAAAATAATAATACAATCCAAAGTCTAACTAGAAACAACTACTACATGATATAAAAATCCAAATGGCCTTAGTATCTAGCACTACATCCTCGGGTGGCACTCCATATGTTAGCTTGTAGTAGGTGGGACACATCCTCACTAACCAGTCATCTGAAAAATATATCCAGTCAGGATTGGAGCGAAGTACAACCCAATAGCAGTTCCAATTAATTGATAATGACTATAAACAAAAATAGAGAATATAATACAATACGAGAAACAATGAACAGTATCATACTATGGTCGAAGAAACAGGTAAACAAGAGCAATATGGTATACACCGATCACAATAAAATAGAACAAAGGCAATGAAATAAAATTTGGTGAAGAACTGTAACTATACTAAGTGTTTGAAATACTAGTTAGATATGTGATCGGCTTGGGTTAAATATTGTCTAATTAAACGTTGGATAAACATTGTCTAACATAACATTGAACATTGAACATTGTCTAGGCTTTGATCACATATCTAGCTAACACTTCCCCTTTTTTCGACTAGTACAATGGATCCAACCATGACACGTTATGATGCAAGATACTCAAGAAATTGTAAAACATTAAACATTAAACTTTGAACATTGAACATTGTCTAATATTAAATATTATTTATTAACCAGATGAGAACATGAGAAATAATAAAATAATAAATAACATCTCATGACTGGAGATTCATGTGTATACTAATCCGTGTACCAATGTGTCATGAATCATGTAATACATTTATAAATACTTGCATTATAGTAATTATCAAATAATAAAAACTATCAGAGAATGTACTCGTCTGGTATTCGGTACAAGAAACAGTAAACAGTGCTCAACTGGAGTCCAAGAGTCCTATATATAGGAATATAAGTATTAAAGATTGATTTGAAATGAAAACATGCATAACTAGTTCATGGTGGTGATGATTCTTGGTCGATTTTAGGTCCATACTAGGACATACTAGATATTACTAGTCAAACTAGGCCGTTACCTTGCTACACTAGGTTTTCAAAGTTATACTAGGTCAATCTAGTTATTCCTAGAATGTATGAGCCTATAACCCAGTTATTGGGTCCATACCTTGCTTACCTAGGCTATACTAGCTATTACAAGATACTAGAGTATCAATACATATCAATTTTATATATATATATATATATATATATATATATATATATATATATATATATATATATATATATATATATATATATATACACACACACACACTAGTTACCCATAGCTAGTGCTAACTTAGTATCGATTACCTTGGCTTTAAGCCATCTTGGTATCGATATCTAACCACCCTCTTGATACCCAATACCAATATCTAAAGATATCACCAATACTTAACATTACCAGTCTCAAGGTAATACTGTTACCTAGTATCAATCCTAATATTTACTATCAATACTTAATACACTAAGTTGTATCCACTATACACTAACTGACATCAGTATCTACTAATGATAACTTAAATATATAACAACTGATACATATATATAAATACTAACTGCCTACTAACACTACTAATGATAACTTATCTACATACTAACTTAACTCATATACTAACTAACTAACTTGAACCAATACTAGCTGACACACACTCTAGCATATAACTGATACTAACTTAAACTAACATCTAACTGATAACTAACATACAATACTAACTTACCTATAATAATAACATAACTAACTGATACTCTAACATGTATACTATTATAAACTATCCGAAACACACTAACTGGCACTACCTCTAGCTGCTACCCCTAACTGACACTTAATACTCCAAGTATTGCCAACCTGCACATCCTATCCATATGTATATCGACCTTCAACCACACCTACACAGGAACCAATTCCCCTTGAATACAACATGGTTTTTGTTGCTGCACAATAGAGATCAAGTGCAATATCCTGATACATGTCCACCGCCACTCTATATACACACACTCCAGCATGTCTCTGCATACCCCTTAGCTTGCCACTGATACACTCTAGTAATATTATAGTTCAGTTCCCTTACTGGTCTCAGTGCATCAATGCCATGACTCCCCAAGCCACTACATCAGTATCTGATACTCCTATCCATCACATGTGTACCCCTGATACTACTTATGTTCTGGACACCCCTTCAGTCAGTATCTGAACTGATACTGACCCAAAATAACTTCCTTAATGCTCAGCATTAGCACCCCACAACCCCAATAGCTGCTATACCTGAGTCCTTAACTCTGGATCAAAACAAATCAAGTTCTCAACTTATAGTGCACGTCTCCCTATATCTACTGATGCAACCAATGTTGCATCTGCAAACAAACCCGATCCCCCAACCTTGATACTCCTACTGCTACTGCTGATACTGAGAACCCCACTACCTGTAACACTGAACACTAGTTTCCTTCCCCCCTCTCTTCACTGATCTGTATCACCTCAGTAAATGAACTAAAGTTCACTCACTTCCATTAGTGCTCCAAGGTGCACTACTATGTTACTCACCCACTGTCACTCGAACATCTACCAATATCTAACACTGAACACAGATACTCGCCAACCAACTGAGCACTCCTCCTTACATCTGCTGCTCGAGCTTCAACCCCCTCACACATACTACTCAACTCTTCTAGGACGTTGTGCTACAGCTATGCAATTGCACACAATACGGTCAAATGCCTGCACCAACCCCCATACTTCCAGGCCAATAAAACCTCAACCCTGGTTGAACCCATCTCACTGATGCTGCTATCCTCTTGCTGAACCCATGCCATTGCCCGAGCATGCATACTGATACTTTGTATACTCGACACCCTAAATCCTTGCACACTTCCTAACCACTGATACCACTCCTCACACTTGTGCACTTCCATATGTTACTACTGATACAGTGCACTCTCAAACTCATACAATAATCCTTAGTCTGGACACCACACCACTTTTGGTATTAGCCTCACACTTGCCCCCTAATTTTCTCTCATTCCTACCCCCTCCTCCTAGTACATTACCTGTTGCAACACCCTAATACTAATTGTAGTGATGCACACTCCCCACACATACTTCTCCTCACTGACCCAATACTGGCTTCCCCTTGCCCGAGCCTAGCACACTACTTCCACAGACTGCAGACCCAAGTCTGCCCCTACTTGTGCATTGTGTGCACAACACCTTGCAGTCTCCACTCGTTAGCATCAAGATTTAAAAATACAAAGTGTATATATATATATATATATATATATACAATCCTATAATACAACTATATATGTATAACCATATATATACTGCTAGGAATAAATACATTTTCTCCATTCTAACCCGATTTATCAAACACATAAAGTGTGTCATTAGAACACTCATGATACTCATCTTTCACAAGCCCAAAATCACCAATTCTCCTCACTAACCATCTACACAACTCAAATACAATGATATAGAACTAATGTAACTAATTACAAAGGAAATTGAGAAGAAATTGGACAAATCAACCAAATTGAGTCCCGTATCACACCGTATCATATTGTATCATGATGCGGCCTATTCGTGTTCAATTGTGGACACGTAGCTAGTCTCTCAACCGCGATCTAAGTCTAAATAGTCTAAAGTAGTGTCATGACACACACTTGATGTGCTAATCCCGTAATTCTTCCAAATGGACACAAGTCACCATGTAGAAATCATAATACTCAACCAAATAGCCTAGAACTTCTTCCTATAGGTAGTCCTATGCCATGGGGTGATTTCTAGTGGTCAAATGCATAATTTGGTATTTAAAATGAGAAGAGAATAAGAAATTATCAATTGGGAGATGAATTTCCAATAAAAAATCAAGTGGACACGATCCGGACACGATCTCTTCCCCAATGCTCCTCCTCCTTGTGCTCCTTGCTTCTCTAAGCTCCAAAACTTCTTTAGGAATAAAAAATGAGGGGGAATGGAAGTGAAATGAGAGAGAAATTGATAGAGGGAATTGTGAAAAAAATTGGGGATCAAGATTTTTTTGGAGCAAAATAATTTGCAAATGAGGAGGAGAGAGAAGGAGAGCCCTTCTTCAAGTGACCGGCCCCTTACTCCTTCCCCAAGCTACATGCTAAGGTTCCAAATACCCCTGCATGATGTATTATGAGAAATAATTAAGGGTAGGTATTTTTGGAAGTCTCTAACTAATTGCTATTAAACTAATTCTTCCTAGTTAATTAGTGGGAATGGGTTTATTGTTCTAGTCCATGTTGGCTCACTACTTGTCATGACAAGACTAAAATAAATAGGCTAGTCCACTAACTAAAATAAATGCTATAAGCCTCTAAATAAATATGTAGCACTCTAATAATTAATAACTAATACAAGCATCAAATAAATATTCATGGTCCACTAATATAAATATTATATTTCTAAAATTAAATAACTAGGCCAAATTACCAAATTATTCCTGGCTGAAAAAGTGGGGGTGACAATCCTACCCACCTTAGAAAAGTTTTGTCCTCAAAATTTAATGATGACCGTACCCCCTTTAGGTCAACCCCAGTCCCAACTAAAACATACAAGATGCAATTTAAAAGAAATCACTAACTATGGTCTTCATCCATCATAGTTTTACAGTCTCCGACAGGGTATACTAACTATACAATAACTCACAAGCAGTCTATAAGGCACTAACTAAGCACACAAGCAACAGATGGAAAGAAAAAGAACAGAACAAGACAAAACAAGCTAACCTATCACCTGAAGTGTCGGCCTCTCCGACTGCCATCGCAATTGCCCCGCCCTGCTAGGGTGGCTCCCTATGTGGGTGCTGAGTAGTCTGTGGTGCCACAGGTGGCCTAACTCCACATCTTTGACCATGATCTGGTCCATATGGGTTGTTAGAACACTCATTCACCTGATGGTCAGGGGAACCATAATACAAGCATAGTCTGAGCCTATTTCGACAGTTCTCCCAATCATGCCCATGTCTTCCATAATAGGCACAAGGAAAAGTTTGTTGAGTCTGCCTCTAGGCCGCTGCAGTGCCTGATGAACTAGCTTCTGAAACTGTTGTATCTGTTGATATGGTACCCTAACTGGCACAAGATAATGCTGATACTGATATACTCTCGGCTGCTGAAAGTGGGGCCGCTTTACTAGGCCCGCTCTACTACTCGCTCCTCCGGTGTCTCTCGGCCTCTTGGAGCCAAGCTCTAAAATATCCTTCGTCTGTTGTGCCTGTCTCAGAATTTTCTCAAAAGTAGCGGTGCAGTCTCTACTAGTATGGGACTTAATCTCACTGTTCAGTCCCTTCCTGAACTTTTTAGCCTTGGCCCAAGGATTTTGCCCCTTAACAAATCATCCAAATCGGCAATACTCTGCCGCAAACTCGTCCACTATCAAGTTCTCCTAGACGAGGTTCTGGAATTGGCTCTCCAAGGCACTCTGAGCCACATCCGGGAAGAACTCCTTGAAAAGCTCTTTGAAAACTTTCCAAGTAAGTCCCGGCGCTGATATCCTGGGGTCTTTCCTGAACCATGTCAGCGCAATATCGAACATCATACTACCCGCCGCCTCTACCTGCAAGCTCTCCAGAATCTTCACCAATCGCAGGTTCCTCTTAATATCCTCTATCTAGTCATCCGCATATATGACCCCTCCGTGCCTTTAAAGTCCTTAGACCTCATCCTCTTGAAGTCTATGATGGTACCCGGCCTCCCCTGCTACAAATTGGGCTGAGGCGGTGACGTCTGTGGCTGGACTAAGGCAACTCTCTCGACTGTGACGAGTGCAATCTGGTGAGCATTCTCAATGCCTTGCCTCATAACCTCTGACTGGCGTTGTTGTGCCTCTATCATCTGTTGAGAGAGAGCAAACATCTGCATCTGATCGACTGTGGGTGGCGGAGATGGAAGATCCCCTGAACTATCGCTACTGTCCTCTGTACCGAAGGTGGAGCACCCGTGAAAGCTGTTGCAAAAATGCCCACTTGGATTGGTGAAGCGGACCTCTGGATTGTAGCTGTTGGAACAGTGTCAGTTGGTGCTACCCTTATAGGCGACGAAGTAACCGACCTCGCTGACATTGTGCCTGACCGATGGAAATGTGTCTTCGGCGACATCCTGAAGACAAATTCAAAAATAAGGAATCAATATTGAGCATGATACGATATCATCAAAGACGGACCACAATTTTCAAGGAAAGCAATATTCAGAACGATAAAGATGGCAAGATTCAATTATGTTGGAATTGTTTCCTAGTTGTGATTGAGTATGCCTTCATCCTAGTATCCTATCCTATCGCAGGCATGCATTATATAACTAAGTCATTGTACTACCACGACATCGCACTATTGCGAAGCCTGACCTACATGGGCCACCACAAAAACGTGTCACGACCCACACCTGATGTAGGGGCACGAGTACGTGGGTACGTCCATCCTACGTCACAGCATCGACGGTAGAATATTGTTTAGGCCAATAATACTATCTAAATATCTCACACAATATATAAGATGCCTATCATGCCATTTCAACTCCAAATGGAAGAGCAATATGATGATGTAAAAAAAGGTAGTCAATACTCAATCACATATAAAACTATAGGAAGATTTAAGCATGATATGGAATAGAAAAAAGAAGAAGTACAACTCTCAATACATCACAAGTCCAAACTCAACATCTAAACACAACTCAAGGTCTCAAAATAATAATACAATCCAAATTCTAACTAGAAACAACTACTGCATGATATAAAAATCTAAATGGCCTTAGTATCTAGCACTACATTCTCGGGTGACACTCCATCTGTTAGCCTGTAGTAGGTGGGACACATACTCACTAACCAGTCATCTGAAAAATATATCCTGTCATGATTGGAGCAAAGTACAACCCAATAGCAGTTTCAATTAATTGATAATGACTATAAACAGAAATAGAGAATATAATACAAGACAAGAAACAATGAATAATATTATACTATGGTCGAAGAAACAGGTAAACAAGAGCAATATGGTAAACACCGATCACAATAAAATAGAACAAAGGCAATAAAATAGAATTTGGTGAAGAAATGTAACTATACTAAGTGTTTGAAATACTAGTTAGATATGTGATAGGCTTGGGTTGAACATTGTCTACTTAAATGTTGGATAAACATTATCTAACTTAACATTGAACATTAAAAATTGAACATTGTCTAGGCTTTGATCACATATCTAGCTAACACTTCCCCTTTCTCCGACTAGTATAATGGATCAACCATGACACGTTACGATGCAAGATACTCAAGGCATTATAAAATATTAACATTGAATATTGAACTTTGAACATTGTCTAATATTAAACTTGTTTATTAACTAGATGAGAATACGAGAAACAATGAAACAATAAATAACATCTCATGACTGAAGATTAATGTGTATACTAATCCGTGTACCAACGTGTCATGAATAATATAATACATTTCTAAATATTTGTATTATAGTAATTATCAAATAATGGAACTATCAAAGAATATACTCGCCTGGTATTCGGTGCAAGAAACAGTAAACAATGCTCAACTGGAGTCCAAGATTCCTAGATATAGGAATATAAGTGTTAAAGATTGATTTGAAATAAAAACATGCATAACTAGTTCGTGGTGATGATTCTTGGTCGATTTTAGGTCCATACTAGGACATACTAGATATTACTAGTCAAACTAGGCTATTACCTTGCTTCACTAGGTTTTCAAAGTCATACTAGGTCAATCTAGTTATTCCTAGAGTGTATGAGCCTATAACCCAGTTATTGGCTCCATACCTTGCTTACCTAGGCTATACTAGCTATTACAAGATAGTGGAGTATCAATACATATCAATTATATATATATATATATATATATATATATATATATATATATATATATATATATATATATATATATATATATACTAGTTACCCATAACTAGTGCTAACTTAGTATCGGTTACCTTGGCTTTGAGCCATCTTGGTATCGATATCTAACCACCCTCTTGATACCCAATACCAACATCTAAAGATATGACCAATACTTAACATTACCAGTTTCAAGGTAATACTATTAGCTAGTATCAATCCTAATATTTACTATCAATACTTAATACACTAAGTCGTTTCCACTATACACTAACTGACATCAGTATCTACTAATGATAACTTAAATATATACCAACTGATACATATATATACATACTAACTGCCTACTAACACTACTAATGATAACTTATCTATATACTAACTTAACTCATATACTAACTAACTAACTTGAACCAATACTAGCTGACACACACTCTAGCATATAACTGATACTAACTTAAACTAATATCTAACTAATAACTAACATACAGTACTAACTTACCTATAATAATAATATAACTAACTGATACTCTAACATGTATACTATTATAAACTATCTGAAACACACTAACTTGCACTCCCTCTAGCTGCTACCCCTAACTGACACTTAATACTCCAAGTATTGCCAACCTGCACATCCTACCCATATGTATATCAACCTTCAACCATACCTACACAGGAACCAATCCCCCTTGAATTCAACATGGTTTCTGTTGCTGCACAACAGAGATCAAGTGCAATCTCCTGATACATGTCCACCGTCACTCTATATACACACACTCCAGCATGTCTCTGCATACCCCTTTGCTTGCCACTGATACACTCTAGTAACATTATAGTTTAGTTCCCTTACTGGTCTCAGTGCATTAATGCCATGACTCCCCAAGCCACTACATCAGTAACTGATTCTATCCATCACATGTGTACCCCTGATACTACTCTTGTTCTGGACACCCCTTCAGTCAGTATCTGAACTGATATTATCTGAACTGATACTGACCCAAAATAACTTCCATAATGCTCAGCATTAGCACCCCACAACCCCAATAGCTGCTATACCCGAGTCCTTAACTCTGGATCAAAACAAATCAAGTTCCCAACTTATAGTGCACGTCTTCCTATATCTACTGATGCAACCAATGTTGCCTCTACAAACTTAAACCCGATCCCCCAATCTTGATCCTCCTACTGCTACTACTGATACTGAGAACCCCACTACCTGTAACACTGAATACTAGTTTCCTTTCCCTCTCTCTTCACTGATCTGTATCATCTTAGTAAATGAACTGAAGTTCACTCACTTCCATTAGTGCTCCAAGGTGCACTACTATGCTACTCACCTACTGTCACTCGAACATCAACCAACAACTAATACTGAACACAGATACTCGCCAACCAAGTGAACTCTCCTTCTTACATCTGCTGCCCAAGCTTCAACCCCCCTCACACATACTGCTCAACTCTTCTAGGACTATGTGCTGCAACTATGCAATTGCACAGAAGACAGTGAAATATCTTCACCAACCCCTATACTTCTTGACCAATAAAACCTCAACCCTGGCTGAACCCATCTCACTGATGCTGCTATCCTCTTGCTGAACCCATGCCATTGCCTGAGCATGCATATTGATACTCTGTATACTCGACACCCTAAATCCTTGCACACTTTCCAACCATTGATACCACTCCTCACACTTGTGCACTTTCATATGTTACTACTGCTACAGTGCACTCTCAAACTCATACAATAATCCTTAGTCTGGACACCACACCACTTTTGATATTAGCCTCACACTTGCCCCCTAATTTCCTCTCATTCCTGCCCCCCCTTCCTAGTGCATTACCGGTTGCAATACCCTAACAGTAAGTGCAGTGATGCACACTCCCCCATACAGACTTCTCATCACTCACCCAATACTGGCTTCCCCTTGCCCGAGCCTAGCATACTACTTCCACTGACTGCAAACCCAAGTCTTCCCCTACTTGTGCCTTGTGTGCACAACACCTTGCAGTCTCCACTAGTTAGCATCAACATCTAAAAATACAAAGTATATATATATATATATATACAATCCTATAATACAACTATATATGTATAACCATATATATACTGCTAGGAATAAATACATTTCCTCCATTCTAACCTATTTTATCAAACACATAAAGTGTGTCATTAGAACACTCATGATACTCATCCATAACAAGCCCAAAATCACCAATTCTCCTCACTAACCATCTACACAACTCAAATACAATGATATAGAACTAATGTAACTAATTACAAAAAAAATTAAGGAGAAATTGCACAAATCAACCAAATTGAGCCCCGTATCATACCGTATCGCGATACGGCCTATTCGTGTTCAATTGTGGACTTGTAGCTAGTCTTCCAACCCCGATCTAAGTCCAAATAGGCTAAAGTAGTATCATGACACACACTTGATTTGTTGATCCCGTAATTCCCTCAGAATGGACACTAGTCACCATGTAGAAATCATAATACTCAACCAAATAGCCTAGAACTTCTTCCTATAGGTAATCCTATGCCATGGGGTGATTCCTAGGGTTCAAATACATGATTTGGTATTTACAATGAGAAGAGAATCAGAAATTACCAATTGGGAGATGGATTTCCAATAAAAACTCAAGTGGACACGATCCAGACATGATCTCTTCACCAATGCTCCTCCTCCTTGTGCTCCTTGCTTCTCCAAGATCCAAAACTTCTTTAGGAATGAAAAATGAGGGAGAATGGAAGTGAAATGAGAGAGAAATTGATGGAGGGAATAGTGGAAAAATTGGGGATCTAGATTTTTTTCGATCAAAATAAAATGTAAATGAGGAGAGAGAAGGAGAGTCCCTCTTCAAGTGGTCTGCCCCTTACTCCTTCCCCAAGCTACATGCTAAGGTTCAAAATACCCCTACATGATGTATTATGAGAATTAATTTAGGGTGAATATTTTTGGAAGTCTCTAACTAATTGTTATTAAACTAATTCTTCTTAGTTAATTAGTGGGAATGGGTTCATTGGTCTAGTCCATGTTGGCTCACTATTTGTCATGAAAAGTCTAATTTAGGTCCACTAATAAGTCAAATTAAATAAGCTAGTCCGCTAACTAAAATAAATGTTATAAGCCTCTAAATAAATATGTAGCACTCTAATAATCAATAACTAATACAAGCATCAAATAAATATTCATGGCCCACTAATATAAATATTATATTCTAAAATTAAATAACTATACCAAATTACCAAATTACCCTTAGTTGAAAAAGTGGGGGTGACACTCCCTTGTCTTATTACAACCGTGATCGTCGTACTACGTATAGTACCTGGTACGGGGTAGCTGGCCATGTCTATCTCCGTATTCTGTTACTGGGACATGACAATGTTGGTCGTACTCTTCGACCATCAAGCTTTTGAAGAGATGCTTTCTGAGGGCTGCGCGAGCCCTTCGCCAAGGCTAGCAAAGCCTAAGATGACCCGCAAGATGGGTCGCCAAGGCCTACATGCCTGATCCAACTATGGAGCATGCCCTCCCTGTCCCTATACATGATGTTCAAGACGCATGTCATGCGTCTACACAGGCTGCTCCCACTCATACGAAATCCATTTTCTAAGAAGAAGGGTGCTCAACACCTAGGTTCTGGCAAAGAAAAATACTATGATGCCAGGAACTTAGGGGCTGAAAATCCTTCTCGATGTCAACAGCCCTCTGAGAATAGGGCGGATGCATAAACTATGAGCCTACAACAAGGAGTGCAGAAGAAGAAGCAAGCCGTGCCTAATTCCATACGCAAGAAGGGTACTACATGCGCCAAAGATAGGAGCAAGGGGTCTGTCTTTGACAGAATATCATGCGGCGCAGACTCTATGCGTCAGCTTCCTGAAGACAGAGAAAACTAGGTCTTCTCGTACTATGTGCCAGTGCACTAGACAGAGAAAGTCAAAGGCAGTGCGAGCCCATCAAGATAAAGCAACTACTCAGACGACAGATTGTCAGCATGCGCCATTGACTGTCATGCACGCATTTGACGAAAAGTTATACCGAACTAACCCATGCGCCCAGCTTGCTGAGGCGTGCAAAATTTGCCAGTTCCAAAAGTCTTTTACTAACGACTTGGGGATAGCTCTTGTGCGAGATCCATGTCAGGAAGCAAAGATCCCACCGGCACACCCATGCGCTCGGTTTACCCGTGTGCATAAAATGGGTGCAAAGGTGAATGTTTCCTCGACTGATTTATGCAACATGATTAGTCACAAGTGTAAAGTAAGAGACGCAGCTACGGCACGTAAAATATCCCCTCTAGGGCACTACTGTGCCAGCATTGTTATCAACTGCTGTTGTGCTAAGATGGCAACACCTGCCGTTAGGCAGTCATCATTCCGACGACTGCAACCAATTGCACTCATCCGACAATGTCTCAGAAAGCAAGTACACATTTCAGAGGAGGAGGAATTGCAGTTCGCCTCATGCTACTCCACTTGGAGGTCGCCCTCCACAAAGGGAGGCCTAAAGCCAGGTTCCTCCAACCTCTACTATCCCCTAGCGTATCGAGAAGGAGAGCCCAAGGAGGTCGTGTAGATGTACATACAGAAGGAGTGTTCCAGGAAACCCGCCTGAGGAAGATAATATCATCAGCTAGAGGTGGTACTTACCCTAGACCCAGGACAACTCTGAAAGCCAGGGGTAGTAATACTCCGAAACTTTACAATAATTCGTCATTCCAAAGAGACAGTAACTCTCAAGGGATAGACATTGATGATTTTGGGAGTAGTCACTACAGTCAAAATGAAGCAGCTTCCAATACTGGGGGGAGCATGCCCTCCGAGTCTGAAGAAGATGCATCACTTCCAGCCTTCCCTAACGACAACATAACTCAAGGGTCCGAGGCAGAAAACAAATGATCCACCGTCTTGTCCATCACTTCCTATGTGGTGACGGTGTACATGAAAGGAGGACAACAGGGGCACAAGCGATCACCAGCGCCTCGATGCTCTAGAGGAGATGATGTACATGATGAGAGCCTCAATGAGACCTTGACTCAGACGATACTGGAGATCAAGGCAAATATGGTCCCTCAACTACCTAGGACTCCAGAACGAGCCAGCCAGGACTTTGGGACCAACGGTGTCACGACCCGCATCCGAATTTTGGGGCACAAGAGCGTGGGTACGTCCAGCCTACACCGTAGCATCGGCGGTAGAACGCTGTCTAGGTCATAATACTATCTAATCATTCTCTCACGAATATCCAACTCCATAAGGAGACACATATATCACAATATAACATGGAATACTCAATCACATAAACTAGAGCACGATGAGATATCGAAAAAAACAAATAAAATACAAGACAAGTCTAAACGACAAGATAACCATACCTGCAATCAATAACATCCAATCTCCAAGTATACTGGAAAATAAGTCCTCTAAGTCATAGTCTGGAAAAATATTTCCAGTCAGGATGGAACGAAGTACACCTCTAATAACAGTTCCAATTAATTGATAAGGACTATAAAATAATAAATAGATGATGCTATATACTGAGGGAAGACAATGAATAAATGCAATGGTAAAATAAAGAGACAGGCAATATAGGCAAATGTGGTACAGTCAGTGCATATATGAAATGAAGAGAAGAACTACAATATCATATACAGGTGATGTAGTATATGAACAGAAATAGAGAACTGTAACTATTCTAAGTGTTTGAAATCGTAGTTTCAAAATGTGATCGGCTTGGGAACTTGTTCGGTGACTACATGGCCTGGCTAATCATACGTGAGGTGTAGGATTAACACTATTAATGTCTACACTTGTATGATAGGGATTTGATCACATCTCTCACTAGCAATTTCCCCGCCCCCAACTAGTACTGTGGATCCAATCATGACACGTCACGATACACGATCAATATTCAATATATCATGTACAATATCTAATATCAATATCGTGTGCATTGTCAATACGATAACCAATGTAACATCTCATGACTAAAGATCCAATCTATATACTAGTCCGTGTAGCACTGTGTCAAGAATCAGATGTAATATTTCTAAATACTTGAATTATAGAAATTATCAAATAATAAAAATTATCAGAGAATGTACTCGTCTGTGGTCCTTAGCTGGTATGAATCAGAGTCCAAGTCACAGTCCAAATAGCCTATGTATTACAAATTTACCATGTCAAAAGATAATTTATTTTAATTTATTTAATTCTGGAATAATTACTCTAAAATTCTATTTTAATCTTATTATTTTGATTTTTAGGTTAATTCCTAAATTTTGTCCAAAGGAACTGAATTTTATCAACTCGAGACTCATGGTCGAGGCGATCTGTTGACCAAAAAGTCAACCAACACAAACTCGACTTTCATGTATGATTTCCTGTAGATTTAAGCATCAAAAACATGCTAAAATTTACAACTCGTCCGAATTCAAATTCGTTTGGGAATTATGGCACATACAAATTTTGTATCGTGCACCGATGGTTAAATTCTAACCTAGAAGTTCTATAGAATTAACAATATATAAATATTTCAAATTAAATTCTGGAAAAAATATATATCAATGATCTCGATATTAGCTTTCCGAAACTTCAAACGGTTCATGATTCTGATTCCTGGTTCTCCCAAAATCGCGAAAACATTGAGACGCGTCTATTTTCGGACATGCTGTGTTCTACGAATTTTCCAGAATTTAATACTCATAATTTCGTAAAAATTTTTATATAATCAGAAATCTAACCTCAATATTGTTCTAACGCAAAAAATTAGGCCTCGTTTGGAGTCTAGAGCTATGCGCAATGGCTTCTGGAAGATGAAGTAACCCTAGATGACAATTCTTCCAAATCTCTCTTTCTCTCAAAAATAATGGGATAATTAGGGTTATTATATTATATATATATAGATGTACATGCGGCTGAATGTATATTTATAGGCTGACACGTGTCAGAATCTGATTGGATGATTTTATTTATATTATTTATTTTTGATTTGCCTTTATCAAAACATTATTTAAGTCGTTTTAAATCTAAATAACTCAAAATAAACATTAAAAATAATCATCAAAATCTGGAAAAATTACAGAAAATATATTTTGAACCCAAAAACTCTATAAAATATTTGGGATAATTTTATATTCATAGATTTCCTACTATAATTAGGAGAAGCTCTAAAAATTAGTTTTAAATATTTAAATAAAAATAAATATTAAATATATTCCAAAATTTCTAAAATAATTCCAGAAAATATATAATAATATTATAAACACTAAAAAAATTTTATGTGGGTCCATTATATATACCTGGGCTTGCACAATAAATTCTAGAAGTCCTAAAAAATTAGTTATTAGTCTAAATAACTCCCAATAAATAATACAAATATTCAGAAAATTTTCAGAAAATTCTATAAAATATATTTTACTATTTATAACCTAAAATAAAATTTTGGGATAGTTTTAGTTATATTTTCCCCTAAAATAAATTATAGAAAGTCCTAGAAAAATAGGGTTACTAGTTTTTAATTAACTAAAAATTATGAAAAAATCCCAATGGCCCAAAATTAACCTAATAACAACATTTAAGCACGAATTTCAGGATACAGAGGTTACAAGTCTACTCACCTTAAAAAAAAATTCGTCCTCGAAATTTAAAATCATCAAATTTTTTTTTTTACCATCAAAATTTAAATTTATTAAACCGTATAATCATGAAGTAAATCCATATTATTATTTCACGGTCTTCAAAATTCTATAAATATTATATTCCTAAAAATCCTCAAATTTAAAATTGAATTCCATTCGTATCATAATCTGCTCAAAAAAAAAATTTAAGTAAATTGCTAAATACAAAATTTACAATCCAAATCTTCAAATGAAATCCAATCAATGCGTATTTTAAAAATCTTATCCCAAAATTTGAAGTCAAACACTAATCCATTTGTGTTCTTATTCCTCGATATTTTTTCCACATAATACTCAACGATGTAATACTTATGAAACCTCCAACACAATATTCAAAATATAAGTTCATACTTGCAGTCCAAGAAATATATTGATAACCTTCTTAAATTCCTCAAAATTTAATGATAAATTCAATCATTTCATAATCTTCATAAAAATCAATGATTTAACAAAATCGTCAATTCTGCCATATTAAATTCCAAACTCTTTATTTAATTTAATATTTCTTCTCGAAATTTAAGGCACCATGTCTCTCATTGTCAAGTCATAACCTCTTCATTAACTCTTTGCTACGGTCAACACCAATAATTACGGTCTAAGAAAATTCTACCTACAGTACCAATACTAACTATAATGGCACCTATTATAGAACTATTGCTACAAGGTACTACGCTACGGGTTAACTCTAGATTGATGCCTACTTCTCACATGTCCAACTAAAAAAATACTTACAAACTCACAAGTCATACTCAGTCAACACTAATATAAGACACAGACATAATTGCAAGTCACCCATTATCACACTAACAAGGAATCCTAATGGGAAGAAACTCTAGGAGGAACTGGACTGAGGAACTGAAGGTATTCCTACTGCTAGTAAAGAAAAAAAGCGATGGAACAAAGTCCTGTAATAACAGGAGTGGATAAGTATTGAGATGATACTTTAAGAATAAATTTAAGATACAACCTTATAATCATACACGTCTGTCCGAAATTATGACACTTAGAATCCTCGCCACGCCAGTAAGCATAGCTGCGATGAACGATAGATTCCATAACTTAGGTATGCAACTCTATAATCATGCCGTCTAGAATCCTCGCTGTGCCGACTAGTATATTTGCGAGAAATTCTAAATTTTATAACTAACATATATACATCTGAAGTCAGGTACCTACGTTTCCGACATGCCAGCTAATATGGCTGCGATAAATTCTAGACTCCATAACCAAAGCAGACGTTTTACCTTTCTTACTGTCCTCATCAACATATGTCATCAGATAATAGCATAAATTTTAGTCCGTAAAATTTATCTCGATAAGAAATCAACTCAACAACGACACCAAGAATTAAATTTAGTAACTGATCAACAAGAATTAAATTCAATAACAACAAGTGAGAACGGACGGAATAAAGGAACAAGATTTGAATTGGAAATTATAATAAGATTCTCAAGGGTCGTCCCAGGAATCTCTCAAAAATTAGTGATTGAGTATCCTCTCTCATCCTAGTATCTTATGTTCTATATCCTATCACAGGCACACAGTAGTACAACTAAGACGTCGCACTACCACGACATCGTACAACTTACACAGTCTGAATTGCATGGGCCACCACTAAAAACGTGTCACGACCCGCACCCGGATTTTGGGGCACGAGAGCGTGGGTACGTCCAGCCTACGCCGCAGCATCGGCGGTAGAACGCTGTCTAGGTCATAATACTATCTAATCATTCTCTCATGAATATCCAACTCTATAAGGAGACACAGATATCACAATATAATATGGAATACTCAATCATATAAACTAGAGCACGATGAGATAACGAAGAAAACAAATAAAATATAAGACAAGTCTAAATGACAAGATAACCATACATGCAATTAATAACATCCAATCTCCAAGTATACTGGAAAATAAGTTCTCTAAGTCATAGTCTGGATAAATATTTTCAGTCAGGATGGAACGAAGTACACCTCTAATAATAGTTCCAGTTAATTGATAAGGACTATAAAACAATAAATAGATGATGCTATATACTGAGGGAAGACAATGAATAAATGCAATGGTAAAATAAAGAGACAGGCAATATAGGCAAATGTGGTACAGTCAGTGCATATATGAAATGAAGAGAAGAACTATAATATCATATATGGGTGATGTAGTATAGGAACAAAAATAGAGAACTGTATGAAATCGTAGTTTCGAAATGTGATCGGCTTGGAAACTTGTTCGGTGACTACATGGCCTGGCTAATCATACGTGAGGTGTATGATTAACACTATTAATGTCTACACTTGTATGATAGGGATTTGATCACATCTCTCACTAGCAATTTCCCTGCCCCCAACTAGTACGGTGGATCCAATCATGACACGTCACGATACACGATCAATGTTCAATATATCATGTACAATGTCTAATATCAATGTCGTGTGCAATGTCAATACGATAACCAATATAACATCTCATGACTAAAGATCCAATCTATATACTACTCCGTGTAGCACTGTGTCAAGAATCAGATGTAATATTTCTAAATACCTGAATTGTAGAAATTATCAAATAATAAAATTATCAGAGAATGTACTCGCCTGTGGTCCTTAGCTGGTATGAATCAGAGTCCAAGTCACAGTCCAAATAGCCTATATATTACAAATTTACCATGTCAAAAGATAATTTATTTTAATTTATTTATTTCTAGAATAATTACTCTAAAATCCTATTTTAATCTTATTATTCTGATTTTTAGGTTAATTCCTAAATTTTGTCCAAATAAACTAAATTTTATCAACTCGAGACTCATGACACGCAAATCGAGGCAATCTGTTGACCAAAAAGTCAACCGACACAAACTCGACTTTTATGTATGATTTCCTATAGATTTCAGCATCAAAAATATGCTAGAATTTATGGTTCATCCAAATTCAAATTCGTTTGGGAATTATGGCACATACAAATTTTTGATCGTGCACCGATGGTTAAATTATAACCTAGAAGTTCTATAGAATTAACAGTATATAAATATTTTGAATTAAATTCTAGAAAAACATATGTCAATGATCTCGGCATTAGCTTTCTGAAACTTCAAACGGTTCATGATTCTGATTCCTGGTTCTCCCGGAATAGCAAAAACATTGAGACGCATCTATTTTTGGACATGCTGTGTTCTACAAATTTTCCAGAATTTAATACTCATAATTTCATAAAAAAATTTATATAATCAGAAAGCTAACCTCAATATTGTTCTAACGCAAGAAACTATGCCTCGTTTGGAGTCTGGAGCTATGCGCAATGGCTTCTGGAAGATGAAGTAACCCTAGATGACAATTCTCCCAAATCTCTCTTTCTCTCTAAAATAATGGGATAATTAGGGTTATTATATTATATATATATAGATGTACATGCGGCTGAATATATATTTATAGGCTGACACGTGTCAGAATCTGATTGGATAATTTTATTTATATTATTTATTTTTAATTTGCCTTTATCAAAACATTATTTAAGTCGTTTTAAATCTAAATAACTAAAAATAAACATTAAAAATAATCATCAAAATCTGGAAAAATTATAGAAAATATATTTTGAACCCAAAAACTCTATAAAATATTTGGGATAATTTTATATTCATAGATTTCCTATTATAATTAGGAGAAGCTCTAAAAATTAGTTTTAAATATTTAAATAAAAATAAATATAAAATATATTCCAAAAATTCTGAAATAATTTCAGAAAATATATAATAATATTATAAACACTAAAAATTTTATATGGGTCCATTCTATATACCTGGGCTTGCATAATAAATTCTAGAAGTCCTAAAAAATTAGTTATTAGTCTAAATAACTCCCAATAAGTAATACAAATATTCAGAAAATAATCAAAAAATTCTAGAAAATATATTTTACTATTTATAACCTAAAATAAAATTTTGGGATAGTTTTAGTTATATTTTCCCCTAAAATAAATTATAGAAAGTCCTAGAAAAATAGGGTTACTAGTTTTTAATTAACCAAAAATTATGAAAAAATTCCAATAGCCCAAAATTAACCTAATAACAACATTTAAGCACGAATTTCAGGATACAGAGGTTACAAGTCTACCCACCTTAAAAAAAATTTTGTCCTCGAAATTTAAAATCCTCAATTATTTTTTTTAATTTTATTTTTGACCATCAAAATTTAAATTCATCAAACCGTATAATCATGAAGTAAATCCATATTATTATTTCACGGTCTTCAAAATTCTATAAATATTATATTCCTAAAAATCCTCAAATTTAAAATTGAATTCCATTCGTATCATAATCTGCTCAAAAAAAAATTTAAGTAAATTGCTAAATACAAAATTTACTATCCAAATCTTCAACTGAAATCCAATCAATGCGTATTTTAAAAATCTTATCCCAAAATTTGAAGTCAAACACTAATCCATTTGTGTTCTTATTCCTCGATATTTTTTCCACATAATACTCAACGATGTAATACTTATGAAACCTCCAACACAATATTCAAAATATAAGTTCATACTTGTAGTCCAATAAATATATTGATAACCTTCTTAAATTCTTCAAAATTCAATAATAATTCAATCATTTCATAATCTTCATAAAAATCAATGATTTAACAAAATCGTCAATTCTGCCATATTAAATTCCCAACTCTTTATTTAATTTAATATTTCTCCTCGAAATTTAAGGCACCTTGTCTCTCATTGTCAAGTCATAACCTCTTCATTAACTCTTTGCTACGGTCAACACCAATAATTACGGTCTAAGAAAATTCTACCTACAGTACCAATACTAACTATAATGGCACCTATTATAGAACTATTGCTACAAGATACTACGCTACAGGTTAACTCTAGATTGATGCCTACTTCTCACATGTCCAACTAAAAAATACTTACAAACTCACAAGTCATACTCAGTCAACACTAATACAAGACACATACATAATTGCTAGTCACCCATTATCACACTAACAAGGAATCCTAATGGGAAGAAACTCTAGGAGAAACTGGACTGAGGAACTGAAGGTATTCCTACTGCTAGTAAAGAAAAGAAGCGATGGAACAAAGTCCTGTAATAGCAGGAGTGGATAAGTATTGAGATGATACTTTAAGAATAAATTTAAGATACAACCTGATAATCATACACGTCTGTCCGAAATCATGACACTTAGAATTCTCGCTACGCCAGTAAGCATAGCTGCGATGAACGATAGATTCCATAACTTAGGTATGCAACTCTATAATCATGTCGTCTAGAATCCTCGCTATGCCAACTAGTATAGCTGCGAGAAATTCTAAATTTATAACTAAGATATATACATCTGAAGTCAGGTACCTACGTTTCCGACATGCCAGCTAATATGGCTGCGATAAATTCTAGGCTCCATAACCAAAGCAGACGTTTTACCTTTCTTACTGTCCTCATCAACATATGTCATCAGATAATAGCGTAAATTTTAGTATGTAAAATTTATCTCGATAAGAAATCAACTCAACAACGACACCAAGAATTAAATTTAGTAACTGATCAACAAGAATTAAATTCAATAACAACAAGTGAGAACTGACGGAATATGGGAACAAGATTTGAATTGGAAATTATAATAAGATTCTCAAGGGTCGTCCCAGGAATCTCTCAAAAATTAGTGATTGAGTATCCTCTCTCATCCTAGTATCTTATGTCCTATATCCTATCACAGGCACGTAGTAGTACAACTAAGACGTCGCACTACCACGATATCGTACAACTTGCGAAGTCTGACCTGCATGGGCCACCACTAAAAATGTGTCACGACCCGCACCCAAATTTTGGGACACGAGAGCGTGGGTACGTCCAGCCTACGCCGCAGCATCGGCGGTAGAACGCTGTCTAGGTAATAACTATCTAATCATTCTCTCACGAATATCCAACTCCATAAGGAGACACAGATATCACAATATAATATGGAATACTCAATCATATAAACTAGAGCACGATGAGATATCGAAAAAAATAAATAAAATACAAGACAAGTCTAAATGACAAGATAACCATACCTGCAATCAATAACATCCAATCTCCAAGTATACTGGAAAATAAGTCCTCTAAGTCATAGTGTGGAAAAATATTTCCAGTCAGGATGGAACGAAGTACACCTCTAATAACAGTTCCAGTTAATTAATAAGGACTATAAAACAATAAATAGATGATGCTATATACTGAGGGAAGACAATGAATAAATGCAATGGTAAAATAAAGAGACAGGCAATATAGGCAAATATGGTACAGTCAGTGCATATATGAAATGAGGAGAAGAACTACAATAGCATATACGGGTGATGTAGTATATGAACAGAAATTGTCACGCCCCAGTCCCAAAATGCCGAGGGACTGAAGAAGCGTGGCAATGGCCAGCAGCATGCACCGATGGACAACCTAATTTAATGGATCCATCAGGGCATGCTTAAGCTGTAGTCTATCAGTAATATGTTACAAGTCTCAGGTATTGCTAATCTCATCCACAGAATAAACACAGATTAATTGCCAGAAATTATGCAATAGAAATAAATATGCAATATCAAATAAGGTTATCTCGGGAAACAATCCGAGAAATTATTCTGTTACATTTAAGGAGAAAAGACAGGAAATGAAATGCTGGAAATGGAAATACTGTGTAGTTGAAGCCGGTGCTCAGGAGAAATCTTCGGCCACTACTTCGTCCTCTGTTCCTTGTTCTGCTCCAAGGAGTGCTCCGGTACCGTACACCTCTGGGTAATTCTCTTCAGCTGTACCTGGGGACATAATCCGGATCCAGGTCCTCAGGGGACAGCAAGGTACAGAAAATACAAGCCAAAATAAATACAGTGCAGCAGATAATTAAACAAGAGGATAAGCTATGTAACCAGCTAAGTGATATGCAATATGAGAGCAGCACTAGAACTCAGGCTGAAGCCACTACAAGCTCTGTGTCGGGGAGCCGGTAGCGGCAATAACTATGAATTATACTCTGAAATATACTATGTTATATATATATAATATCAGCCTGTAGTCTGTGTGTCTCTCCCCACCCAATGTAATCCCACGTCTCATGTCCACGATGCCTCATGTCCATGTCACGCACGATTAAACTAATGCAGCAAGTCTGATAGCTATGAATCAATTGTTTAAGAATGTAAAGTCTATGTCATACAACATGCATCCTATACAGAATCACCTCGAATGACTCAGGAAGACTCTGTCTCATGGAATAGTGTCAAGTGTCCTGGGTTCTGGTGTACTTGATAGGACAAGTACGAGAATTATCGGGTCTCGATATCCATGTCTATGTGACGTTACACAACCCCGCGTACGGAGTTGGCATCCGACTATGATCGGACACTAAGCACGTCACTCGTTTCCTAGGTTAAGCAGTTAAAACAAGTTTATATTTAATTCCACAAAAAATCCATTAAAATACTATGTCAAGAATTACTGAGATTTGGCAAGCTTTACTTGTCCATTATTGCATAATTAAATCCAGAAAATAATTAGCAAGCTGCAGGGTTTGGCAAGGTACACTTGCCTGTGGTTCCGGCTATGTTTGCAGTTCTGACTTCGGCTGGATTCGCAGGCGGTATTCCGGTTGCTAAAACAAACATCACCATCAGATCCAAAAAATATCAATCAGCTAGAAACGCCTGTCCTTGGGTCTAATTTGGAGACAAGGGCAAAAACGACAGTTTCGGGCCAAAACGGGGTCCACCTGTAAGCCCGCTTTGCACCGAAAAACGCGTCAGGGTCAAAGGTCTCCAAATTCACCAAACTTAGTGTCAACAGGTCAGGAACGATGATACGAACCCAACGGAACTTCCAGAATTGGATTCCGATGAGCCGAACACAAAATCGCCCGTCGAGCGGGGCCTGTGGGGCCCACGACACGCGATTTCGTCAACGTTCTCAGAATTGAACCAAACTTGACCCACAGGACCAACGTATCGCTACGAGTCCGATGGCGCAAGTTTCGTCTCGATCCGACGTGTGTACACAAAGTTAGGTCGAATTGCAGAAAAGTCGGATACGGGGCGATGTCCGCGGATACGCGTTGATCCCGGTGTGCACGCACACCCGAATCGACTTCTGCAAAATCCCACACGTCCGTATCGACGATGCGCATATATCTGTGAAGACCGCGCGCGACCAAGTCGTCCAGTTTGGCGGGGCGTACTCAGTTCCGGGGTAAAACAGGGTCTATTTTTTTCCTGTTTTTGGATCGCGGTGTGCGATCACCACAGGACGCGATGCCCCGAACAGTTTATCCGGACACCGAGAGGGTCATACAGGCTTCGCAACGCAAAAGACGGAATTGAAAACGGGGTTACGAGCAGAGAGTTAGGAGTACCTGAACAGGGCTAAAAAAAACTCGAATTCTGCGTGTCCGAATGTCGAGTCGGTGTCCTGTGTCGTGTCCGTGTCCGGTACTGTAGCTCGTCCTAGGGTTAGGTTTAGGGATTGACCCTGCGGCGGTGGCTGGCGGCTCTACGGCGGGGGAGGGAGGCCGGAGGTGGCGCTGGCGGAGGCGGCAGCGACGCGCGGGAGGCGGCCGGAGCTCTGGCGAGGGGCGGCTGAACCGAGCGGGGAGGAGGAGGAGGAGGAGGAGATGAGAGGGGGCTGGGGGTGCTGGTTGCGGAGAAGGAGGAGAAGGGGGTGACGCGTCGGCGGGGCGAGGCCACGGCGGGTGGCGGCTGCGGCGGGGCACGGCGAGCGGGACGGTGGCGGCGAGCTGGGATGGCGGTGGGGGTAGCCGGAGGGGCTGGGTCGGGGGCTTTATAAGGTTGGAGAGGGGGAGCTGGCGCCGGGCGAGGCGGAGGAGGGGCGTCGTGGCCCGAGCGGAGCGGAGGGGAGGCCGGGAGACGCGGGCGGGCGGCCGGGAAGCGTGGACGGGGCGGTTGCGGGCCGAGCGGGGCGCGGGGGAGAGGGATCGTGGGGGAGACGGGCGCCGGGTCGGGTCGGGTTCGGGCGACGGCGGATCCGACCCGACCCGCTAGGCAGGGTCTGGGCCGGGCGGGGCTGGGCCCGGTTTGGCTCAATGGGCCGGGCCGGGCTCGGGTTCATTTAAAAAAAATATAGTAATAATAATAATAATAATAAAATAATTAATAGATAATTAAATAATTAAATAAATAGTTTTAGGTGTTTAAAAAATAGGTCCGGGGTCCGATAAATTCCAGAAAAATTGCCCTAAGTCCAGTTTTTCATTTTATATCCAAAAATATTATTTTCATAATATTTTAATATCATTTATTATCAATTAAAAATCATTTAAAAATTAAAACCCTGTTTTTAAATTACAGAAAAATCTCAGAAAATTCCAGAAAATTGTGAAAAATCCAGTTTTTAAAATTTTGAAAAATCAGGGGGTTTATAGAAATAAAGAACTGTATCTATTCTAAGTGTTTGAAATCATAGTTTTGAAATGTGATCGGCTTGGGAACTTGTTCGGTGACTACATGGCCTGGCTAATCATACGTGAGGTGTATGATTAACACTATTAATGTCTACACTTGTATGATAGGGATTTGATCACATCTCTCACTAGCAATTTCTCTGCCCCCAACTAGTACTGTGGATCCAATCATGACACGTCATGATACACGATCAATGTTCAATATATCATGTACAATATCTAATATCAATGTCGTGTGCAATGTCAATACGATAACCAATGTAACATCTCATGACTAAAGATCCAATCTATATACTAGTCCGTGTAGCACTGTGTCAAGAATCAGATGTAATATTTCTAAATACTTGAATTATATAAATTATCAAATAATAAAAATTATCAGAGAATGTACTCGCCTGTGGTCCTTAGCTGGTATGAATCAGAGTTCAAGTCATTGTCCAAATAGCCTATGTATTACAAATTTACCATGTCAAAAGATAATTTATTTTAATTTATTTAATTCTGGAATAATTACTCAAAAATCCTATTTTTAATCTTATTATTCTAATTTTTAGGTTAATTCCTAAATTTTGTCCAAAGGAACTGAATTTTATCAACTCGAGACTCATGGCACGCAAATCGAGGCAATCTATTGACCAAAAAGTCAACCAATACAAACTCGACTTTCATGCATGATTTTCTGTAGATTTCAGCATCAAAAACATGCTGGAATTTATGGCTCGTCCGAATTCAAATTCGTTTGGGAATTATGGCACATACAAATTTTGTATCGTGCACCGATGGTTAAATTATAACCTAGAAGTTCTATAGAATTAACAGTATATGAATATTTCGAAATAAATTCTGGGAAAAACATATGTCAATGATCTCGACATTAGCTTTCCGAAACTTTAAACGGTTCATGATTCTGATTCCTGGTTCTCCCGGAATCGCAAAAATATTGAGACACATCTATTTTTGGACATGCTGTATTCTACGAATTTTTCAGAATTTAATACTCATAATTTCATAAAAAAATTTATATAATCAGAAAGCTAACCTTAATATTGTTCTAACGCAAGAAACTAGGCCTCGTTTAGAGTCTGGAGCTATGCGCAATGGCTTCTGGAAGATGAAGTAACCCTAGATGACAATTCTCCCAAATCTCTCTTTCTCTCTAAAATAATGGGATAATTAGGGTTATTATATTATATATATATATATATATAGATGTACATGCGGCTGAATGTATATTTATAGGATGATACATGTCAGAATCTAATTGGATGATTTTATTTATATTATTTATTTTTGATCTGCCTTTATCAAAACATTATTTAAGTCGTTTTAAATCTAAATAACTCAAAATAAACATTAAAAATAATCAACAAAATCTGGAAAAATTACAAAAAATATATTTTGAACCCAAAATCTCTATAAAATATTTAGGACAATTTTATATTCATAGATTTCCTACTATAATTAGGAGAAACTCTAAAAATTAGTTTTAAATATTTAAATAAAAATAGATATTAAATATATACCAAAAATTCTGAAATAATTTTAGAAAATATATAATAATATTATAAACATTATAAAATTTATGTGGTTCCATTCTATATATCTGGGCTTGCACAATAAATTATAGAAGTCCTAAAAAATTAGTTATTAGTCTAAATAACTCCCAATAAATAAATAAAAAATTCAAAAAATTCCCAAAAAATTCTGGAAAATATATTTTACTATTTTTAACCTAAAATAAAATTTTGGGATATTTTTAGTTATATTTTCCCCTAAAATAAATTATATAAAGTCCTAGAAAAATAGGGTTACTAGTTTTTAATTAACTAAAAATTATGGAAAAATTCCAATAGCCCAAAATTAACATAATAACAACATTTAAGCACGAATTTCAGGATATAAAGGTTATAAACGGGTAGTCTAATCCACCTACCATTGCTTCCCCAACTCTCGGTGTTACTCCCTTGCCTGGGTCATATGCCCCTCCACCGTCAAACGACGCTCTAGAGACTATCCAAAAACTGCGTGCTCGCTTTGATGCCATTGACAATTGAGATAAACTCCAGAAGCTCGGGATACGACAACCCCATTCTCCCGAGTGGAACAACGTGATATATCCACCCAAGGACAAGCCGTAGTATTTTATCCAATTTGATGGGAAGACGTCGTCTCGCCAGTACATGAACTACTTCGACTCCATGATGGGATAGTTACCCCGAGACGACGCCCTGCTTACCAAGCTGTTTGTCGGGTCATTAACCGAGGTCGCTTATGAGTGGTATTGTAGTCTCCCGGACAACTACATTTCGTCCTTTAACGACCTTTGGTGCCTCTTCTTCTCCCGATTCTATAACGGGGAAATGGACATGACTATGTCCTCCCTCATGGATATCACTCAACGGGAGAATGAGTCTGCTCGTGACTACATAGAACGCTTCCAATATGATGCGCTAAGGCTTCCCGCGGTACTCCTGAAACAGTGTTGATGGATACCTGTAGGAAGAATATACTATCAGCAGTAAAACTCTAGACAGGTCCTTGCCCGTTTGTGGACTAGAAGTCATTTATCATAAGTGCCGACACCGCTGAAAAGAACGTTAAAGAGGCCTGTTCCCTGGGAATACAAATCTTCGTCCCAAATGATAGGGGAAAACATTCTTTCAACAGTAATAACAACAACAACATTAATGACCGTGACGGTAAAAGAAAGCAGGCCCTTACTATTATTGTGTCCAAAGGTTCCTCTGCACCTGCTCAGAAGCCGACAGAAGAGCCAAAGCCGAAGGAGACCTACTCCTTCAATGATGATGATGCCATCAAGATTTTTAATGTACTGACGAAGGACAACAAGCTCCATCTACCCGATATCAGATTCCCTGAGGAAGCAGATAAAGTTGATGACCCCAAGTATTGTTACTACTACTGATACATCTACCATCTAACACGGGACTACTATGTGTTGAAAAGACATATCCAGTGGTTGATCAAATTCTAAAGCCCTCACCTTAGACTTTGAGGACAAGATGGTCGCTACAAACATGATATCTCTCCAGTTTGGTGACTTCCCAGTGACGGAGGCCCAAGATGGTGTTGTCCCGATCCCAAGGGCAACGATGGATGTAGTCAACCTCCCTCCATCTCGTAACCAAGCAGCCAGACTGGTACCTATGACTACGCCGTAAGGCGAAGTCATGTGGATTCATCCAGACATCGTCCAAGACTTGACGTAGCAAGCAACGTCTTCCATCGCAAAGTCTAAAGGAAAGAGGCTAAAATCCTGCCATATGGTCTCTCCCTCAACCGATGAAGCCTTAGCAGGGGTGACCAAGTCGAGTCAAACGTACTTGCATGACTATGATCCGGTTCTTAATAACAGTGCACCTACAACCAACACACGTACTGCTCCCGTACCATTTGGAGAAAGTCCGTCCTAGTCTTCTATGACGAATAAACAAAAATAGAAAGAAGTTCGCTTCCACAAACCTGAGGAATGACGTAGTGCCTGGGCTAGACAAGCCTTACAACGTAGACATATTGGCACAACTTTCCAATACTCTAGCAAAGTTTTCACTCTTCGAGCTCATTCGTCTCTCCAAAGATACTCGCGATGCTCTATGTGAGGCATTACATAACGCTGACTCTTACTTGGCCCAAGTCAAGCCACCCGCCAAGAATCCCGTTGCATGTCCATACTTCAAAAATGTGATGGAGATAATCCCATACATCACATTCTCATAACAAGATATATTGTTGAAGAATAATAGGCACGATCGTCCTCTGTACTATACAGGGCATATCGGGGCCATCAAGGTGGACCAGATGCACATCGACTCGAATTCATCTCTCAGTATCATCCCACAAAGTCTACTCCAGACCTTAGAAATCCTGATGTATCGGTTGTCAGCGACCAACACAACTATTAGTGGCTTCAACGCAGGGAAGAGCTACCTTCTGGGTAAATTTTCCCTAAAGTGTCAAATAGGCGTTCTTCGAACGAAAGTGACTTGCTATGTCATTGACATGAATGTGTCCTATAATATCCTGCTAGGGCATCCTTGGATACACAAATATATGATTGTGCCCTCAATCCTCAATCAATGTCTGAAATATGTCGACAGCGAAGGAGTCGTCACAATGGAATTCGCCGATGTAGATCCTTTTAAAGGGATTGAAGCTTACTAATTTGACTCAATCTTGTACAAACGGACCGATCAGGAGGAGACAAATAATGATGTTGATGATGAAGCTGAAGTAGAAGAAATATCGGATGAACCCTTAACGGTTTGCCTCAAAGGTCGTGCCACCGATATGACGACCCTCCCATGGTCAAGCTTCGCAGAAAGTCTTAAGAACCTATTGTGGCCAACCTTCAAAGACCAAGACGATCCCCGGAGGAGGAACCACCTGTCATGAAGGCCTCTGAACCCCTGGTGGTAAAACTTTGTAAAAGCCTCCGAGACCATCACTGATACTGGAGGCAAACCTCGAAGGAGATGAGCTTTGAGATTATGTGGCTCTCGTGCTGACGTCCTATCTTTTGATGATGTAATCCCCCTTGAAAAAGATCCCTTATTTTCTTAATAAAGGGTTGTCTTTCAACTACTCCGATGTCACACATTTGAGTACCATGTATTTCTTAGAGTATGGTCTAGGTTAACAACTTGTGTTCTCCCAAGTCAAGATACCTACTTTATAATTCTAGCAAGGAAGAGGGGTGAAGAACTCATCATCTTCGGGAGAGCAGATGATCGTCAGGACTTCCTCATCGATGACCCAGAACCCAACAACGGTAGAATACAGCTCTACTGCTACAGTTCTCAAGACAAGTGTATCATCTAGAAGATGTGATATGACCTAAAATACGACAAATGCTTAAACTACGGTAGAGGGCGACATTTGCCTTTACGTCACTTTGTCCCCACCGGCAATCCTAAGATGTACTACCAATAAACCGACCATGGTTTGGGGTATGTAACGGCTCAAAAACTCATGAGAGCTTGGAAGCAGAGGCCGAGATACATTTTCACTCGTCAGAATCCTCCACTTGGGACTCTGACACAAGAATCAAAGATATGCTCAGACAGACACTGTCCATCAATATGGTGTCAGCTCACTCAGATAAAGATGACGACCAATCATCTGAGCTCTTTAAAGTAGAATCATGGGTCTATCGCCTAGATCTTCAGTGGAATCTGTATTTCGAACAACGAAAACCCCCTACTGAAGACAAAATAGTATAAATCGATCTGGGCGATGAATCCTCCCCAAAACCCATCTTCATTAGCAAGAGTCTATCCGACGAAGATCGTGAATCCCAGGTACATCTTGTAAGGAAATAAATCAATGTATTTGGGTAGAGCTATAAAGATACACCAGGTTTGGATCCTCAAATTGCAGTACACAAGCTCAATATCATGCCGAATGCTAAGCTAGTAAAGCAACAACAACGACAATTCCGTCAAGACGTCATGGATGCTAATAAAGCTGAGGTAAATAAACTGATATCAAGTGGATTTATTCGCAAAGAGTAGCATCCTGATTGGGTAGCCAATATCGTTCTGTCATAAAAAAGAATGGCAAAATCTGAGTCTGCATAGACTTTTGTGATTTAAATGTGGCATGCCCAAAGGATGTTTTCCCTCTTCCGATAACGGATGTGATGATCGAAAAAATTTGTAGCTTCAAGCGTATGTCCTTTATGGATGGGTTCTGAGGCTACAACCAAATTAAAATATTTATGGATGATGAGAAGCATACGTTATTCTGAACACCATTGGGGGTATACTGCTACATGATGATGCCCTTCGATATAAAAATGCAGTTATAACATACCAACGAGCTATAAGCACCATCTTTCATGAATATCTATGCAAGACAATGGAATATTATGTTGATGACATCGTTGTCAAGAGCTATTTTTGGGATGATCGTCTCCATGACCTGAAGATAGTATTCGATATGATGCTAGCCCACCAGCTTAAGATAAATCTGACCAAGTCCTTTCTGAGAGTCTCCAGTGGCAAGTTCTTGGGTTTCATTATAACTTCGAAGGGTATCCATATAGACCCTGTGAAGACCAAAGCAATCCTTGATATGCATCCGTCGAAGAACCTCAAAGAGCTTTGTGACCTTAAGATTGGCGTACATCATGAGGTTCATATCTAACCTCTCTGGGTACTGTTAGCCATTCACTCAGCTCATGAAAAAAATTAATATCCTTTGTCTGGACAGAGGAATGCCAACGAGCTTTCTATGACATCAAGAAGTATCTCATAAGTCCCCCAGTGTTGGTGTCTCCAATCATGGAAAAAACTTTCTTGCTTTACGTCTGTACAATATATCATTCTCTTGGTGCTCTGTTAACTTATAAGAGCGATGAAGGTCATGAGCAGGCTATCTACTACCTTACCAGAATGATGGTAGGCGCCGAGTACAGGTACAACCCCGTCGCGAAGGAGTGGCTGGCTTTGATTTTCGCTATTCAAAAAACTTGCCATTATCTGATCGGGCAGACAATCTATGTCATTTCTCAGGTCAATCCCCTCAGGGTGCTTATGACCAAGCCTGGAGCATTGAACTCTCGTATAGCTAGGTGGGTAATGTTGCTGTCACCATACAACATGGTATTTGTCCCGTAAAAGGCCAAAAGAAATGGAGGAACTAAATAAATGGACCTATGTCATTTATTTAGTATCCTTCTGAAATGGAGAAACTAAATGAATGGACAATTCCAAATGTAAAGCCAAAAGAAATTTACCAAATTAGTACTTTTGACTTTAAATCATCCATTGCTATTAAAATAATAGAAAAAACTATTTCTGTAAATAATACAGAACACTCGTTTAAATTAATAAGCGAGGAAGATATTGGTCATGTAAGAGAAGCCTATAATTATGTCTATATTGGACTAATACAAGTAGGGTTTAAACCTTTAACTCTACCAGGGTTAAATGCTTCAATTATGACATCTTTAAGAGATGCAAGATGTCTTGACTGGAGCCAATCCCTAATGGGAGTAAATCAAACAAGTCTTTGCCATGGTCCAGTATATTTTAATGTTTATCCTAATTTAACTCTGTCAATGACACATACTCATTTATATGAGTCTGTTACTCTTAATCTAAAGACTAATGGATATAATTTTCTTCCTGGATCTGAAACTATAGCAATCATCTATAGAATTCACTACAAGGTAATGAATACCATTGTCCCAAAGGCTAAACACATTACTAAGCCAGGAAAGACTACTTTGATTGAAACTAATTTGTTAACATCAAATGTAGCAACTAATAGGATAATTAGATGGGAAGAAATTAACTTCCCAAAAGAATGGATCTTAAGTCAAGCAATGTTACCACAACCCATTGTGGACACAGACATAGATCAAATCATTCAGACGAATGATGGAGAGGTGGAGGTGAGATTTACCCCACATGATATATCAAGACTTTCAATATCTTCAATATCAAGTCAGAGAATATTGCCTTCAACAATAGGGTCCACTTCTTCTAATAAAGAAGAAATAAATAAAATTCAAATTTCTGATGATGCAATAGCACATCCCCTGTATAAGGCAAAGAGTAAAATAGGCTCACCGACAATGTCGAAAATGGAATTTACTTCTGTTTAATGGGTTTTACAACCAATAAAGAAGTTCGGGACATTCTCAATAGATTGTACTATGAAAATATTAATTTTAGACAATGGTTTGAAAAAACCTATTCTCTTAAAAGGCGATATAAATTAAAAGATGAATTTTATAATCATCTAGAAAAATCAAGGTGTTTAATACCTTTCGCCGATTGGTTTATCCAATATTATGTGAATACAGAACTAGCACAAATAAATGTGTTAGAAGAATATTATAAGGTCTGGAGTATCGATGAGGGTACCAGTAGTGGCATAACCAGATCAATGTATCCTCCTAATGAGTCAATTAAATTCGCCGTTAAAAATATGCCAGATAAAATAGATGCCATTTCTTTCGCCAAAACTATTGACAGCAAAGAAGTAATTATTAAAGAATTATAAAAAGTTGTTAGACAAAACAACTATACTAATGTTTTTATCCAAGTTATGGGACAACAATTGACTAGAATTGAACATGCTTTGGATAAATTATTGCATAAAATTGATGCAATTAAAAAATTGGATTTTTCGATAAAATCTGGAAAATCTTCTTTGAGGAAAACTTCTAACATCTCAATAAAACCTCCGCCTGAGGTTAAAGAATTTAAAGTTAGAAGAACTCCTGAAGTTACTAAAGAAGATATTAAAGAGCTAATAGCTCAGTTTAAAAAAAACTAATCTTCAGACCATTAATGCTGAAGGAAAAGAATTACAAGAATTAATAACTCATGCAAAGCAACAATTTGCTAATGAAATAATTCATCAATCTGAAAAAAATAATCAAATTCAAGTTATTAATAGACCTTTACTGGATGACACTTCTTCTGAAAAAGATGATCTCGAAGAAGAAGAAGAAGTTAATCTTGAGCAAATTGATGCTATTCAACAATCTTTTGTTGAAACAAAACCTATTAATAATTCTCAGATTCAGGCAGTCAAATATGGTAAGCCGAATCTTATGAAATATTACTATCAAAGACCAACTCCTACTGATGTATTATTTGAAGAAAATGATACAATAATACAAAATCATTACAGTGGTGGAGATATCTATGAATGGAACATAGATGGTCTTACTGATAAACAAATTCATGATCAGCTACATCGAATGATGATGTACTCTAATGTTGCCAAAGCTGTTGGTAATAATGATAAAGAAACTGTACAATTAATCACTTGCGGATTTACAAGCATTCTTAGAGGTTGGTGGAATAATTGTCTAACAGAGTCTCAACGGCAAGAAATTATAAATGCTGTTAAAACTGAGACTAATTCTGAAGATAATACTCAGGTAACTAAGACTGATGCGATTTATACTTTAATGATAATAATTTTGGAACACTTCACTGGTTGATCATGGAGAAAGAGTAAGAACTCTTCTTCAGAATTTAAGATGTCCGACTCTTACTCATTTCAGATGGTATAAAGATACCTTTTTGAGTAGAGTAATGTTACTGGGTGATGCTAATGATGCTCACTGAAAATCTAAATTTATCGATGGACTTCCTAACCTTTTTGCTGAAAGAATTAGGCAAGGGTTAAGAAACCAAAATAATGGTATTATTCCTTACACTAACTACACTTATGGAAATTTAATTAATAAGTGTATTGAGGAAGGATTGGCTTTATGCAATGACTTAAAGCTAAAACATCAATTAAAATCTCAGAGACTCTCTGAGAAGAAGCAACTGGGAGAATTTTGTGACCAGTTTACAATAGATACTTTTAAACCTCCTAATACAAAGGAAAAAAAGAAAGATAATGATTATAAAGAATATAATAAGAAGCCTTATAAAAGAAGGAAATACCCTTCTAAGAGAAAAGAATCTACCAACAATAAGGAAGGTAGAAATGTTCGAAAGAAAAAATCTTCAAAAAAAGTTATTAAATGTTACAAATATGGTAAATTAGGCCACTATGCTAACAAATGTTATACAAAAAAGAAGATTGAAGAAATTGAAGATGAAGAGTTAAGAAATACTCTCTATAAATTAATGATTAATTCAGACTATGAAGAAAATAGTTCATCTTATGATGGATCCACGGACAATTCCGAAATTGAATGTGGTAAGAATTGTCAATGTAACGAATGTATTACGATAAAGATGTTAACTACTATAAATCTATAGTAGAAATGAATGGCTTGTCAATCAATACCTTAACTCTTGATGAGAAAAAAGATATTATTGAAGCCTTATTACATGATAATATTAATCCTGTAATTAAAAACAAAATTATTGATTTTATTGGAACAGAGACAGAAGGCTCTATTACTCCTATTCAAAGTCCTACTGAAGCTTATAATATGGCTGAAGTTATATCGAGATATAAAATTAGGCAAGTGAAACCTGTTACTATACAGGATCTTCAGTCTAAAATAAAGACTTTGAAAATTGAGATAAAAAATCTAAAGTCTCAAGATCAGCAGATCCAAAAGAGATTGGATAAACTTAAAATATCTAGAAATATAACCAGAACAATTGAAACTGGTAAATCTTCTGCTAGTTCTTCTCACTTTCAAGAACAAGAAGGGAAGAATTCGGAACAGATAGAACAAGAACAAGAAGTTAGGAACAATTTCCTACAAAAAATAGATTTATTTATTACCCAAAAATGGTATATTAAAATAAATTTACTCATAAATAATGAGTATTATATAACTAATTTAATTGTACTTGTAGACAGTGGTGCAGATCTTAATTGTGTTAAAGAGGGAGTAGTCCCAGTAAAATACTGTGAAAGAACTACTCAAACTCTTAGTGCTGCTAATAATAAAGCATTAACTACTCCCTATAAGATTACAGATGTAAATATCTGTAAAAATGATATCTGTATTCCTATACATATAATAGTTGTAAAGGAAATATCTCAACACGTTATTTTGATAACACCTTTCGTGGAAAAACTTATGCCTATAAATGAGATAAATAAAGAAGGGTATTATAACTAGTTATAAAGGCAAAAGAATAACTTTTGAATTTATAACTAATCCAATTGTCAAAATTCTTAATGAGGTTAATCTAAAAGAAAACCAGATTAATTTCCTAAAAGAAGAACTTGCACAGGTAAATATTACCCAGCAGTTAAAGCAATTGGAAATTCAAAATAAAATTAAACAAGTCGAAGAAGACTTTAAACTACAAACTTGTAGTAGTCTCCCTAATGCTTTCTGGAATAGGAAACAACATATTGTTTCTCTTCCTTATGAAGAATCATTTAATGAAAAGGAAATTCTGACAAAAGCAAGACCTTGTCAAATGAATCAAGAATATCTTGAATTATGTAAAAAAGAAATTCAAGAATTATTGGATAAAAAATTAATTAGAAAATAATACTCCCCATGGAGTTGCACAGCATTCTATGTAAATAATAATGCTGAAAAGGAAAGAGGAGTACCTAGATTGGTGATCAATTATAAACCTCTGAATAAGGTTTTAAAATAGATTCGGTACCCAATTCCTAATAAAAGGGATCTACTTAATAGAGTAGTTAAAGCTAGAATTTATTCTAAATTCGACCTGAAATCAGGTTATTGGCAAATTCAAATTGATGAAAAGGATCGGTATAAAACCGCTTTTACTGTTCTTTTTGGTCATTATGAATGGAATGTAATGCCATTTGGTCTGAAGAATGCTCCTTCAGAATTTTAAAATATTATGAATGAAATATTCATTCAACATTCTAATTTTATATTATCTTACATAGATGATATATTAATCTTCTCTAATACCATAGAAGAACACTTTAAACATCTTAGTGTGTTTAAATATTTAGCCATTAAAAATGGGCTAGTAATTTTTGCCCCAAAAATGAAACTCTTTCAACAAGAAATACGATTTTTGGGACATAATATTACTAATAACACAATACATCCAATAGATAGAAGTATTGAATTTGCTTCTAAATTCCCAGATGAAATAACTGATAATAAACAATTACAGCGATTTCTTGGTACATTAAATTATGTTTCAGAATTCTACAAAAATATTGCACATGATACAAAAATTTTGTATCAAAGACTACAAAAAAATCCTGCTCCATGGACCAATGTTCATACTGAAGCAGTAAAAACAATAAAACAAAAGGTTAAAAATTTACCTTGTTTACATTTAGCTAATACTGAGTGGTTTAAAATTGTTGAAACAGATGCTAGTGATATGGGTTATGGTGGTATACTAAAATAATTAAACCCTACCACTAATAAAAAAATGTTAGTAAGATATCATTCAGGAAAATGGAATAATGCTCAGAGTAATTACTCTACTATTAAGAAAGAAATTCTTTATATCATTCAATGTATACATAAATTTCAAGATAATTTGCTTAATAAGAAATTTTTATTACGCATTGATTGCAGTTCTGCTAAAATTATTTTAGAAAAGGATGTTAAAAATTTAGCATCTAAGCAAATATTTGCTAGATGGCAAGCAGAATTAGCCATATTTGAATTTGATATTGAATATATTAAGGGAATTAATAATTCGCTTCCTGACTTTTTAACTCGTAAATTTTTGCAGAATCATGAATAGAAGAGATAAGGGGAAGCAGCCATGGGTTCCTAGACCCATGAATTCGGACTCCAATGAGTTTCGATATCAGTCCAAGAAAACTGTTCTTGGAGAAGGAAAGCCCTCTAATAGAGGCATCAAGATTCAAGATCCTGAAGAAACTAATGTTTCTTACAAACAGGCGGTTGAGGTGGAAACAATCTTCACCAAAAATAATTATTCAGAAGAAATTCTTCTATTGAAAAAATATGACATCCCAATGATGGATGATCCTTGGAAGCTAAAAGAGAAATATCTGGAAAATAATATGTTTCCAGTCCAAGGAAAAGATCGCAATATTTATGAAGAAATTTTGCTGACAACTAAATCAGTTGAAATTAAGCATTTTCATCAGAAGACCAATGATCTTCGCAGTGATGTTAATTATAGCAAAATTATTATTCGACAAATTATTATCCCTCTATCTTGGGGACTTCATCCCAACAGGACCAGACAATTATTTCATTGTGACAAAGGTATCAATGTATCTTTTACTTATTGGGATTACGTTGAGGCTTTTACTAAAGTATTTTACTTTGACAATAGTAAACAAAAGCACTCATGGTTTATCAGAATTTGTCCTGAAATATTAAAGCAGGATATTCCTGCATGGTTCATCCAATGGTGGTTAAAATTTGGTGCCACTTTGGAAATATTACCCCCATCACTGCAAGAATTATTTACAGTTTGGACACAATCCTACCCTTTATGTCAGAATGCTGATACTCTTCTGGAGGGAGAGAGTACAATATATTTCTTTGTCCATTTTGAAATCTTCTATATTTTTAAATGGATAATTAAATATGAATACAATCATTTGAATTTCCCTATTCTAGCCAAAAAATTCATGATCAAATGGTGGAATATGATTGATGATAAAGAAAAAGTACAAATGGTACATAAATCTATCAAGGAGAATGAGGTCCTTGTGGAAGAAAAATTAAAGAAAGAAATCATTGAAGATAGTCCTTTAAAGAAGTTAAAGGAATCCTTGAGAAGAAGAAATCCTCGAATTACTGAGGAGGAATTAAAAAAGAAATGTCTTCATTACATGCAAACTCAGTTTGAATCAATTTTTGAGACAGAAAATATGTCTGTTAGCTCTACAAAATCAGAGAAAATGATGGAAGATAATATTGAAGAAAAAACATTCTTCAAAAGAATGCATCATAGAGTCACTACTCAGCACTCTGATGACGACAGCAATGACGAGAGCCTACAATAATTGGATACTATTGCCAGAATACGTGGCAATTACTGTTTACTTTATTAAAGAGGAATCTCTCTTTATTCATGGCCGACATGAAAATGACATAAAGTAAAAGTTGATGCTGATTGATGCTGACGTGCACTCACCAAAGCGGTCAGAAGGAATCTACTTACCTGTTGCTGTCGGTTCCACCACCTACATCTGCCGGTTGCCTAAGTCTCCCAATGAAGACACTCTGTGTTATAAATAGAGGCGAAGTCCCTCTCTCTGATGTATGCTTTTATTCTGTCCTTTTATTCTGTGTGTTTAAGCGTGCTTTGTAAGAGTATAGGTTGTAATATTTTCTACTATCAATAAAAATTCCGTTCAAGCGTTTGACTGCTCATGCTCTCTATCCTGGTTCTCTCTCTCTCTCTCTCTCTCTCTATATATATATATATATATATATATATATATATATATATATATATATGTAGTAATTAAAATATGTTTTATAGAAAATGTTCTCCTTGATGTGCTCATTATTTTTAGTTATTGGAGTTTTGGGTTTTGGTGAATGGTTTAAAGTAGATCTGAGTTTCATGTTAGGGATTTTCATGGGTTCTATGAGTTTTTTTTGTTTTTGATCTATTAAAACTAATTATTTTTGAAAATTAGTAGTTCCAGATAGAGCATTTGATTTCGTACAATTTTGGCTTTTGTTTCACTTGATTTGGAGTTAAAATAAAGATTTTATGAAGAAAATAAGTTTTTCGAATTTTTGGAGCTTTTTCCATGGAGTTTGTGCTGTTTTGGGACGGAGGAGTTCCATACGGCTAAGATACATGCGTCCCTTTCAGCAAGATGCCTATCTTGTTAGGCGCATGACTACCTCTGCATATGCGCCCCTAAGCTGAATGAATAGAACACTGAATGCATGAGATTTTTCAAAGAGCAAGTGTCAATGCGGCCAGAAGCTCATGCGACCAGTTGTCCATGCTGCCAGAGTGCATGCGGCAATCTTGTCATTTAACTTAGAAGCGACATATGTGTCATTTCCTTACACATTTTTTCGTGCACACCTTTTTATGCTTTTGTCTTTTCTTTAATAAACATTTATGGTATATCACATCAGTCACTTCTCTGACCTACATTTATGATCCATCACTTAGCACTTGTCTTGAAGAGTGAACATTGCCTTAAGCATGAATCCAGTTTTTCCATGCGAAACCTGTCTCGTACGGCGACCTGCCCCATACGCCAGACATAGCTATGCGACCATGTGGCCCTAGTGACCCATATGCACGTTTTGTTTCACTTAGTTCATGTTTTATGGAATATTTTCATTGAGTGTTATGTTCTATGTGCTGATCCTAGTGCTTGCTTGTATTGTGACTCTAAGTATAATGGACTTAGTGAACCAGACTGTGCTAGACATGGCTATATCCTAGAATCGACTATGCGCATGACATGATTATATATTGGATTAGACTATGTGTTGACCCAATTGAGTTGGAAGTGATATTAACCCAGTACCTTCTAAGTGGACTCAGATCAGTAGATTATTTACCGTTGTTTGCCAGATAGATTGAGGGGCGTAGTTCTGCTCGGGAGACGATCTGCAATCCCGGTCCTTATTTAGTTTAAGGATTGTGGATCTACTCTAGAGTGTGTCACATTTTCCCCTCGCTCCCATCCGGCATCATTAATTAGTAATTCGAGGAACTTGAGTTAGTTTCTTCTCTCCCCACTATGAGTATCATTTTGTAATACCTTTTGGCATTTAGCCAACGATACTTGTTAGCCATTTTATCTGGGCATTAGTTCCTTTACATGATTGTATATTATTCAGAAAGCGGCTGACTTACAATTATGTACTCTTGACAATGTACTAGTTTACCACTCTGTATAACTGGTTTCATGATCATTATGATAGAGCGTTAGGGACGCCTAACTATTTTATCTTACATGTTCATTCTTATTGTTTCTTGGTTGATGATTGGGACATAAATGTTCTTAACCCTAGGTGACTTGATTGTAATATGCACCCCTTGTCTCTAGACAACCTTAGCACATTGTAGGTTACTTCGGTATTTCGTAGGGTATGGTTGGCTGAGTCACACTCCCGCTCTCTAGTATTCTGGTTCTGGGGCATAACAAAGTTTTAGTGGTGGTCCATGCAGGTCTGTCTGTCCTTTCAGACTTGTGGTGTGTCTTCTTCTAGGAGTCTCAAATAAGGAGTCTCAATCAGTAGAGTAGTCCTCGGGTCCATCAACACAGTCTCATTGAGACCACTTAAAAATCAATTCACTCAGGCATTACTTCACGTCCAAAATACCTCTGAACTATAGTCTTGGCATTCCAATCCCCTGGAGTTAGGATCTTATCATGTTCGCATAACTTCTGAGTAAGATATCTCTAGCAGGAATCCTATGTTTGCCATGTCCACACTACCTCTGAGCAAACTTCCTTATTGACTATCGACTGTCACATCCATAATACCTATTATGGTGGTTCTCATCTAAACTTATTATCCGTACTTAAGTATGCTAGGAATGATAAGTCAACAAAACCTATCACGTCTTTATCACCTATGATAAGACTTCAACTCAAACATATTATTTGCACTCAAGTGCGCAATAAATAATAGGTCTACTAAATACCCCCAATGGGACATCCCTGATAATTATGGGGTTGTGTTACATCCATATTACCTTAGCACAATATCCAAGCTCACACACAATTGAGATATAAAGGAAGATTTTTATTTCTTTGGCATAAAGAAGGCAAAATGTGATCTACATTGAGGGTCTTCTAATAAATAATAGGTCCACTAATCGCTGTGCCCGCTGTAGTTCATCCAAATACTGTTCAACTTCGGTTAACTTCAGTCATATCAAGTCAGCTGTTTGTTCAAAACTGGGAAGGGTCCTTAATATATCAACCTGGCCTATGGCGCAATACTTTGTCTTGGCGAAAGACTTGTTCCGCTCTAGTACGTTCTGAACCCTTTGCTTCAGTAGCATATAAAAGCTCTGTACGGGGTTTTTACAGTATCTCAATCTCCACCAGAGTGGACGGAGTTAAAGAAGGGAGGACAGAAGAAGTTGTCGCAGGCGCGATAACTAGCATACCGGTGTTTGGTGGTCCAGGAGGCAGAGCTGTAACTGAGGAACGACTAGCTGCTTTGCTTAAGACCAAGTCCTTCATAGTCGTAAAAAATGTCTGGATGCCAGGCAGCCTGGAAATTACGAGTGACGAGGCATCATGACCAGGAATCGACCTCTCAGAAAGCCTTGTAGCTTTAGAACCCAAAGAGGCGCCGGCATCAGATTGTTCAGCGGCAACCTGGGAAGGCGGCTCAACTACCACCATTTCAGAAGAACCAAGAATAGGTTCTTCGGGACACCTAGTAGCTTCAACATTCAAAGATGTGCCGACATCAGACTGCCCAGCAGCAGCTTGGGAAGATGGCTCAGCAGCTACCACTTCCGAAGGACCAAGAACAGGCTCCTCGGGAAGCCTTATAGCTTCCACACCCGAAGGCGCACTGGCATCAGATTAACCGGCGGCTACTTGAAAATATGAAGGAACAACCACTATGCCAGATGTGTCGGCAGTTGAGAGAGGCTATATATTAGTCACCGGAAGAAGTCCTTCAGAAGGTTTCTCAGCTCCGGAGGTACGAAAGACAGACACAAACCTCATCCTAACAAGTCCTCGGTCCTCCTCTTCTGCTATATCCTCTTAGGTCGCTGCTTTTTAATATCTTCATAAGCAAGGGAGGGCCTGTCAGATCAAAACAACCTGTGATTAACCTCACCAAGAGAATGAAGAACTAAAGTCAAAAAATCTTATCTCTTGTGAAATTGTAAACAAAATACCAGAAGGAGGCGACGGGGTTTGCGGCTCGGTCAGTGTAGTCAGAGCTGTCCCCAGAGCATCCATATCAAGTGTCAGGCTCCCCGGACATCCCATCCAAGTTGGTTTCTTCCGCCGCCTCAACGATAGGCTATTAAGCAACAATGTTAGTTTCGGATGAGGATGACGTCGTTTTCCCTTCCCTATAAGAAACCCTCTGTCATGCCCTGATCTCCCGTAGGCTAATCGGCCGTCCCCTCTTGACGAGAATGACCGCACCAGCGCTCCCACGGGACGATCACTTTGGCCCATCTAGACGTGATGCTGTACGAGCGTGAGCCGCACCCGTACAAGGTTGTGGTTCATTGGCTGGCGGTAAGAGGTCTAAGCCACAAGATCGTACAGATTTGTCCGAGTGCAGCAAAATTATAAATGCATAGGCAATTTGGTAACTAGTTCACTGAGTCGAGATAGCGAAAGCATTGAATAACAAAAGTTAAAGTAAAACTCTTTATTGATATAAACAAGTGTTACAGGCGGTGCTTGGCCGAGATTATAATTCGCTCAGATCTTTCTCTCTGAAACAGTAAAAGCGTGCCAAGTGGATATAATTGTGGAATGATTGTACAGACGATATTCAGGCGATGTTCAGGTGATGTTCCAATATTATGTCTTGTATATGTGCTTCAGTTCCAGACGCAGCGCTCCAAGGCTCCGGATTTGACTCCACGCCTTAGCACGCACGAAGGAGGTATCCGCACCGAACGAGGTTCTCCCGCACCCTATAAACGATCTAGTGGATTATCAGTACATTGAATGCACTGGTGGGGAGGCTACTCGCCTGCTCGACAAATCCAAACACGTAATATAGGTTCTGTAAACCAGCTATTGATTGTCTTTCTAGTATTGCCTTAGGATCAATTTCATGGCAATATTGGATAGCCTAACTCGTGTGGCAGTGCGCCGTGCGATATAAGAGGAAACACGGCGAGACTTACCAACTTACCATTTATCCTTCCCTGTCCAAGACAAACCAAGTTAATTCATGCACGAGCATATATAAACATTCACGGCATTAGCATATACAAACATAAGTGTCTTAGTACGAGATTCATATCGGTGCATGAGTTACTCATAATATCAGGTGTGGTGCATATGATGCTGAAGTATTCTATACGTACAAATGTTTTATATTCATATCGTTTAGCTGATTCAGATTCTTGATGCGATGCAATGACTCGCACGCGGATAGCCGCTAAGCTAGGATGACTTATCTATATGACAAAAGTTGCTGGCTTAGCCATAAAGGATGGGTTATAGTCTCGAGACGAGAAGGATATGCAACGCAGGTGGAAAGCCTCGCTACATAACATTTCATCCATGACAAACGACTAAACAAAATTTTCTGCCCGGATCGGATCAGTCCTAGTGCCCTGGCAACTGTCCGCGGAAACCGAAAATCTTGTGCACAAGTTGTCCGCGACATGCAAATCTCTAAGGGTATCTAATTTTACATCTAAACAAGACAATCCATAACACGAGTACAAGGAATGCTTAAATCTTAATTCTTGCTCTGAACGAGGATTGCTCCAAGAGCTGTGATGCTTGATTTACTTGACATGATTCCATTCAATGATTCAACTCACCTTGATGCATTCCCTTGGTACGGGGACTGCCTTAGCGACCTAACGGTCCCAGATAGTTGCAGGTTCAGATTTCACAGAAGAACAATTTGATAGTCTCCTGGCTAACAAGATGCATGCACGAGATATGCGATTACGAAACTAGATTGTGACATAAGTTTATTGTGGCAAGTGTTGGATTGAGGCCACATAACAAGTTAACATATAAGCAGGCAAGCATGCATTTCATAAGAAAACTTAATCATTCATGTTGACTCGGGCCCGAAGGTAAGCCGAGGAGCGAAACCGTAAAGGAACTTACCGAGCGACATGATCTAAGGGTCATGCAGTGTGAATATATTAACAGTGTACTACAGAATATACTTGTATTATTTTACACGAGGCATAGCGGAGTCAAGTATGCACAAGGCAAGGGTAGCATACAAAGGTCTGATTTATAAGTAATATTTTATTTCCATGTTCTAGCATAAGCAATACAACTTGGGATTATTCTCTTAGCTAGGTGTGTTGTATTCTTATTAGCATGCAGGGGGTGATTCACCTATCGAATAGCATGAAATATCTGTATTTTATGTGTGCTGGCTAAGCAAAGACAAGTTCACCGTAGCCACCCACCTTAGCGATGATTCGCCTCGGTTGAGCGATACTCCGAGCGAGTCTCTGAAAGCTTAAGCCGAACTCCTGAAGGGACAAGTCTGGATATCCTTTGCCTCAAACGAGTATTCTCGCCTGAGCAAAGCAGGTTGGGATATTGTACTTTTGCCGTTTGAATCGGCAGTCCGCTTGAGCATAACGGGGTATTACATCATACACCACTCAGAAAAAGTCTCATCCTCGAGACTTACTGAGGGCAGGTCGTACTATCGCATTATGGAATCTATCCCAAGCGTAGTAATCGGTACCACTAAATCCTTTTGAACATAATCCCCTACTCGATCCTTACGTCGTGTTGCGTGTATGCCGAGCCAGTCTCATTGTGCCTTAGCGCGGGACATGTTGCTTAATGCTTGGTACATTTCAATCGATCTTGATTAACGATCTAGGGCTGAGGCAAACTTATACAAGTTGTTATACTTGTTCAGATGGATATTCACTTGTACTAGCATCGAGATCAGCATATCGCGAGTCTGGATCGTGCACATATTTGAAGCGTCCTTCAAACATATGCATGTCAACCAACTTAGCGATAGCAAAGTCTTAGCACTCGAGTTTCACATTTCTTATGTCTTGGATCGTGCACACATTCAACGCGTCCCTCAAATGCATGCATTCAACCAAACTTAGAGGTAGTGAAATCGGACAAGCTACTTTTACGAAAATCTCAAGGGTTCTCGTCTTATGATTCACAAGGGTACTTCCATTCGGGTCAATCCAATTCCATATCATTTCCATTTCAACAAAGTATTTGCACTACCGTTAAGCACGATCTGTTCGTTTTACCGACTAGCGTTCATTAGTTTGGGTCAAACTTAGCACACGCTATCGTTCCTAAGTCTAACCCTAAGTCTTGATGCCCCAGTTGTATAGCTTGTTCAAGCAATATGGTAAAGTCAGTAACACAGGTTCAATCACTCGGCATAGGGTCGTCTGCCTAATTACTAGGTCATCTCACAAGGTCATAGGTACATGTTCAAGCACATTGTAATTCATCATGCAATTCTGTCGCATGATGCTCGCTCCAATTTCTAGGGTCAAACCATTGTTCATTTGTACGGAGTATTCTACCCAAGCTCATTTCACTCAAATTTTTAAACATCAAGCACTGATTATCCTACTCTCAATAACACATTCGTCTGCACGGGGGACGAGTCCGTTCAGTAAAATCCACTATATGCGAGATGCAGGAGAAGCCTAGTGATTTGCATAGTCTATCTCCTCAAGTATGTTTTGATAGAATCCCTATCCATTTAAAGTCTAGACCACCAAGCCAAGATTCGATTCTAAACCTTTAGTTTAACTCCAATTCATTCAACCAGATTCATGTATCCATTCTTAAAATCATCAAGCATAATTTATTTCAGGTTCTAGGCTAACTTATCCATTAAAATATTTTTGATCACTTGCATTTCAAATTCGTCTTATCGTTGTTTGTGGTATTAAACGAAAGAATGAAAGTGTATTTCAATGACAGAGTTTATGCGAAACCCGTGCCCTTTGGTTTACAAACAAACTTGTATAATTTAATCCTATACGAGGATATGGGAGTACAATTTATTTAATCTGGGTATAAATTGCTATAGGTGTCTGATCTGCAGTCGATCACTTTAGCCCTTGGACCACACAATGTTGAAGAAGTGCCGTGGAAGACAGGTAGCAGCTTCGAAGGTTGCAGGAGAGGGTGGATACACGATGCCAAAGTCGTCGATTCCTGCTCTTTGCCTGAGCTCCGGACTCTCTCTCTCTCTCTCTCTCTCTTGACCTCCGGTTCGATCTTTCTGGGATGTTCGACCTTGTGATCTGGTATTGGTTTCCTTGACCAATTTTTTGACCCTCCAATTTGTCCCCTTGTTCCCCATTGATAGGGGTCTCTATTTATAGAGTTTTGGTGACAGTGACCACTCCGTCGGTGTAAAAATCGAGGAGTGGGAAGTACAGCACCCTTTTACACAACGGTTAAAATAACCAATGCCTGCGTATATATGACCTTTTGAGTGAGCATGTGACGCGTGTCCAACTAAGGGGACAAAATGCGTATATCTGCTGCGAAGATCACGGCATAGAAGCCACGTAGGTAGGTATCCCTTGTGTAGAAGAGGTTGGCGTAGAAGCCAAATGACTGTCACCCTGGCGTAGAAGCCAAGTAGGCATAGAAGCCGAATAGGCATAGAAGCCGAACAGGCATAGAAGCCGAACAGACGTAGAAGCCGAATAGGCATAGAAGCCGAATAGGCGCAGGAGCCGAATGGTCGTAGAGGACGAGTGGTCGTAGAGACTGAGTGGGCGTAGAAGCCGCGTGAGCACAGATCCTGAATGGGCGTAGAAGCCGCTGCGTACCGTACCAGAGTGCTGATGTGGACGTCTTAGCCGGAATTACGGCTTTTGAAGATATAATCAAATCTCTTGCAGAGATTTGCCACCATCTTATGCATTAAATGCGAAGGCGTATTTTGAAGGTCTGCAGCCCTTCTGTGCATCAGTCGCAGAGACGTGCCTTGAGAGAAACTGTCACCGCTCTGTGCAATTAGACATGGAGACGTGCCTCGAGTCCCGTACGAAGTACAGCTTTTGACGTGGCAGGCGGTTTGTCTACTGCAGAGCGTAAAAAAGCTCATGTTTGCCTGTGTAAAATAAGGCAGCGTATTCCCTTGTACGCGAAAGCGCGGTTTACGCTGAGGGGACTTCAGTAAACGACGGTTCGGTGATGTTTTAACCAAATTCTCTGTATTAAATGCAAAGATCCACCATCATACTGTGGGGCGCGTCCCGAGGAGTCTGCCATCGTTTCCAGCCGTCGTCTAGGTAGCCGTGCAGCACTTTTTGTCAGGAGTCAGAGGTCAGATTTACTGCGTGACTTGATAGGTTCATTTCGGAAAAGACGAAGCGTTCCTCGTACGCTTTAACGCTGCTTTGAGAGCGGATGAGTTTTACGCCATGGAGGCGATGAAGAACCCTGTTTATACTGGAGCGGCCTGGACGTACTGCACTTACGCGGATGGTCCTTTGAGCTTATTCTTCATGCTGTGTTTTAGCGGAAAAAGCTCTGTTGCATGCTTAATGGCTCTGAAGGCCTCTGTTTACGCTGCTCTGCATCAAGAGGCTGCGTAGATCCTTCCAGCATATTTTTTATGCTTCTACAAGACCCCCTTCAAAGCTTTTAAATTTCTCGGAATTTGAAATGCTTTGAATGAAGCATGAACGGCCCCTCGTAACTCGAAACATTTCTGAATGGAGCGTTGAAACGGTCGATGCTGACTTTATGGCGGATTTATTGGGGACCGTTGTGATCTCTTTCGCCTATAAAAAGGCTGGGGGGTTAGCCTGTTCTCCCCACATTCCCATCACCATGCAGAGATGATCGTCGAAGTTCGTCGGGTCGACCTGAGGAAGAAGGAGATCATGTTCTTCCAGCATGTAGGGAGCCTAAAAAGACGGCGTCTTCGAGCAAGTGTCCACTGCAACGATGGATCAGGGAATGATATCTTAGCCTCCCTTGCTCGGGATAATCAGCAACTTTATATGGCGTTTGCCCAGGAGAGAGGAAGGGTCGTCTTTGACCACACAGCTTGCAAGTGCTGTCTTCTCTCGTTGCCTCCGGTGACGAGAGTCAGACAGACTCGCTCTGTCCCGGCTTGAATGGCGTACGGAGCATAGGATCTGCAAAATCTATGCAAGCCCCAACTCTGTCGTGCCCGCCGGTGATCATTTTCTTGGAAGAAGAAGACCTCCACCCATGCGAGAACCTGTCAGAACAGATTCTGGGTGCGATCTTCAGATGATGATGGGGGACTCCTTTTGTCGACGGAGTTTCCCTCAGATGTAATCATAAAAAATAGAGAAAAACCCTTGTAGATTGGATTTCTCTCATATGTAATCATGATTTTAATTTTAATAAAATCGTCTTCTTCTTCATATGATCATCTTGCCATATGTTGCTGTGAAGTCTGAATATGTGTAGCTTTGACACGTCTGAATCTTTACGTCGACTCTGATAGAAAGAGTATTAGGCCCTGTCCTTTACGCATAACGAATAGTCCATAGAACGCTGTTTAAGCATTTTGAATATTTAGAACTGTCCTGTTGCTAGGACTGAGGGACCGTGTAGAGCTCTGAACTGTTGCTTCTGATGAATAGAACTTTGTTCAGACTTCGTCTTCAAGAATGATCTCTCGAAACTCCCTTGGAACAGGGTCAAGGTTTTGGCTGTCAAACTGAGTTTGCCATCTTGATAGACGAGATGTTCAGACTGGAGTCTGGATGAACCTCCAATTTTGGACCCGAGAAGAGTAATTTCTCAATGTTTGAATCTGTATGCTTCGGGTACTTGGGATGCTCTGGGTCAAGAACGAGTATCTTCTGTGTGAACTCTTGGCAATTGACCGCTTTGGGGACTGTTCGAATATACGGAAAGTCGTGGAGCGTAAAATCATCAGTCTGTAGCCTCTGGGCGTAAAACACCATCGAGCGTGAAATCGTAGACTTGTGGTTCCTGAGCGTGAAGTCGTAGGTTTGTAGCCTCTCGAGCATAAAAGCTAACGAGCACAAAGGCATCCGGACATAAAACCATAGACTTATAGCTGTCGAACGTAAAGTCGTAGATTCGTAGCTGTCGAGCGTAGAAAGCTCCTTTAGCGTAGGACTGGAGATCTGTAGCCTGTGAGCGTAGAACACCATCGAGCGTAAAATCATAGACTTGTGGTTCCTGAGCGTGAAGTCGTAGGTTTGTAGCCTCTCGAGCGTAAAAGCTACCGAGCACAAAGGCATCCGGGCATAAAACTATAGACTTATAGCTGTCGACATAAAATCGTAGATTCATAGCTGTCGAGCGTAGAAAGCTCCTTTAGCGTAGAACTGTATATCTGTAGCTCCTGAAAAGAAAATTTCTTCGAGCATGAAGTGTGCGGATCTGTTGCTTCTGAGCGTAAACTGAGCGCCACCGAGCGTAAGATCATCGATTTGGTATCTGCTGAGCGTAAAGTCGTAGGTTTGTGGCCTCTCGAGCATAAAAGCTACCGAGCACAAAGGCATCCGGGCGTAAAACCATAGACTTATAGCTTGCGAGCGTAAAATCGTAGATCCGTTGCTGTCGAGCGTAGAAAGCTCCTTTAGCGTAGAACCTGCTGAACCGTCTTGTACGAATTTTTTTTTCGAATTTGCTGACTGTTCGTCTTTCGAGGGTAGTGGGCTGACCTGGCATCCAATCATAACCAACTATTAATTGCGAGATTTCGTTAGGGTCTCGAGGAGTCCGTCTGAGGATTCGAGGAGTCGACCCGATCTCAATATATATCCCAAGCTTTTGAGAGAAAACTTTTTATCTGTCTTCTGCGAAAGAGAGCTTTCGACTGTTCGAGTTTTTCTTCGTTCCTTCTCCGAGCACTTCGAGTCTTCAGAAATGGCGCCGAAACAAACCCCCTCTGCTAAGGAAAAGAGTATAGGTTCTTCTTCTCATTCTTCTGCCCCAGCGAGGGAGTCTTCGGTCAGGCAAGGCGAACTTCCTTCTGAGCGAAGTATCCCACCGACGAGCAGCGCACTCGGTCTTAGAGGTAGAGCCTTTGGGGTGACAAAAATGACGAAAAATCCTTCGCACATGTTGAACGTGACCGTGCTAGGTCGTCTTCTGTGCTGATAGCCTCTTTTGAGGAAGATGATGCACGGAGACGTTTTTATCTTTTACGCCCATATTTCTAATGTGCCAGCGTAAAGACTCCATATTTTCGTAGTTCTGAGCGTAAAAGCTCTGGCTACCGAAAATTGGCGTATATCGTAAAATTTTACGCTTGTGGAGGGGACTTCCGGCGTAAAATAACTAAATTTGTACAATCCTGCGTAGAGCACAGACTGTCGTTTCTTTGGTTTGTATGTTTGTGCAAGATTTGTAATGGCATATTTCCTTGCACTTTTGCAGTTAATTTGGGTGAGTCTCCACTGGCCGAGGTGATGGGCTCCGCTGCCGGGATGCTGCACTCGAACTACCTGGAGGATCTGTCCTACGTGGCATTTCCCATCTCCGGACCCCAGTATCCTGAGGGAAGGGAGTTTTTGATATCGGCTCAGGGCGAGCGGACGCTGCTGAACATGATCAACGGAGAGCCCCTGACATACGTAGATGGGGAGCAGTACATAAAGCTGACTTTCCTCTTTGGGGACATGATTGACAAACAGTCCCAGACGAAGCCCAAGAGGGAGCCCTGGGTTTTCCCTGCCGGGAATTTGGTTTTGTACCTGCCAACGATGTCGAGGGATTATCCCATCTCGGCTTTCTTCCACGTGACACATCCCAGGAAGATGTCGTGGACGCTGAGGAGCTGACCAGGGTTCGTTTGTCAGTCGCCCTTCCGGCGTTGTGACGTTGTTCAGGGGACTGTGCCCGGACAGTATCCCGAGTGAAGACAGCTCAGTGATCCAGCCGGTCCAATTGCCGACCTTCTACAACGACTTCATGGAACGAGGCGGGGTATATCCCAAGGAGAATCCTTGGTACAATGGGTGGATCACCCCAACAAACTCCCGATGGACTTGCCTAGTTAACTGGGCCTTGAAGCACTTTCGGAGAGAGCTGGAGGGCATTGGACTGTATGCCGCTGTGAGTGCGACGAGCGTCGGGTTGCCTCCCAATCCTAATTTGTTCTTGGCACTGATGGAGCGATACATTTCGCTCACTGGCACCTTCGTCACTCCACTGGGGGAGCTAGGATTGGCCCTTCATGAGATGGCAGTTGTCTCGAGACTGCCGATGGGGGATACCCCATATGAAGACTATGTTCCCACCAACCGGGAGTTGGTGGACTTGGACCCTCGGGTGGCGGAAGTGTATCAGGAGCTGATGTGTCAATACTTCACGTGCACCGCTTTTTATAACGAGCCTTCTGATTTGGCTCACACCACCAAGTGGATGTCCTATCTCTTCTTCCACCGAGCCAGGGCCGCCAAGTCGGAGAAAGCCTCGGGGGGCAAGAATGAGCCCGTGAACTGTTTGGACGTGCTTAGTGCCCAGGTCGTGGAGGATCTTATGGAGGAGGCTAAAGCTCCGGATCAGATTCTCGTCGAGGGGGTAGGAAAGTACCCTGAAGGCACTAAGGCCTATAGTTACTTGAGGCGCTGTCGCAGGCCTCTGTCTAAAGAAGCCCAGCTGGCTGGTTTCCTCTTCATATGGCTGCGTCGAGTAGTAGTACCTGGTGTTGCGTCCGCGGACCGCATTTACCGGAACATCCTGTGGCCGGCAGTGCGCCTGGTGTTCGGGGCAAGACTGGGCTTGCTTCCTGCCATGGTGTGCCGTATACAGGCTGGCCTGAGAGCATGACTGATGGGTTGCTCGTCGATGAAGCTCGGCGTGAGAGTTTTCCCCGGGTAGAATTACCATACCTGTATTTGATGGGATGGTTAATTCTCCACAATCTCCGGGTGATGTCTCCTGGCTCCGGTAGCATCTCGAGGGGTGTATTCTTGCTGAACTACAAGGACTCTCCCTGGAACGTGAGCACAGTTTTAGACTGTCGGCTGATGTTGAACCTCAGCCACGGCTGGAAGCTCCTCTGTACTCTCCCTCCTGTACATTGCAATCAATCAGGGACGAGGCTTGAGGATTCAGGTGGAGAGAAGACCGATCTTTCTCCGGAAGCTTTCAAATGGTTGGTCTGTATTAGACTCTCCCATCTGCTGTACAGGAGCTAAGACCATTGCTTCTTCGAGCCCTATTTGCCTAGTCGGTTTGCCCGGCAGTTTAGGTACGATCAGTTGCACGTGGGCAATACCATCACCAGCCTTAGGTCCAGGGGCGGACTCATTGACGGAGCCAGAGGGTGGTGATATTTTATCATGGGTTGTACGGGAGCAATCTTTATCGTGCCGGTCGTTACAACCTCCACGGAGCTCCGCATTCTCCATTCTTACGCCCAGTTTTATGTGGCGATTAACACCTTCCATCATGATTTTGACATGCGTGGAAGCTTCAGGGTGCCTTCTCCCAAGCCTGGGGGAAGAGTCAAAGTCCCCTCGGTTTCTTCGGACGAGGGTGAGGAGTCTGGCACTCCGAATGAGCCTCTGGTGTCGGTGCCGAGGTGTGAAGTGCCTCCGCCTGCGGGGGCTTTGGTAGTCTCTTCTGGGAAGCGATGGGCTTCTGCTCCGAAGGAAGCTTCTCTTCGTAAGAGGAGGAAGGAGATGGTTGCTCGTCCTCTCCGCATTCTTGGTGTTGAGGCTCCCGGGAGTGAGCCTGCATCTCCCCATATCAGGGATAATTCTTTGGCTGGAGGTTCCTCGCCTTTTAGAGAGGGACCTTCTACAGTTTCGGTCGGCGGCGCCGGAGAATCTTCGCTAGAGGTCGCTGTCGTGGCTACTGCTCCAAGTAGTGGAACGAGATTGCCTGTGTGGCCGAGGCAGATGGGAGAATCTTTCCCTAGACCAGCAACGGATAAAACTCCCGCCGTGTCGGTGAGCACGCCTAGCGAGATACCAGCTGACGAACCTCGACTACGTCTTGGTGAAGGCTTGACGGAACTCTTGGCGATGTCGGTCGGCCCACCTCCTTTACCAGGTATGACAGTTCGCATTGCGTCATTAAGGCGTAGTTTAGCTACATTGGCTGCAGATGCGTCGTATATGCCGTTGGCTCCGGGTAAATATCGTCTTTATGTCTCCCTTTAGAAAGATTACCATCATACTGATATCAACTTTCTCGTCCTTTTCTCAGGAGATGGCGTCCACGGAGAGCACAGCATTGAAGCGCCTTCTGGCTCTGCTCCGGCTCCTGGCGATGATGTGGAGGTGCCTGACTTCGAGGAGGAAATATCCTCGGGGGCTAGCTCACCCAAAGTGGTTTCGTCGTCTCAAGAGGAGGACGAACCCGTCATCGTGACCTCGCCCCTCGCGAGTATGCCGATGACTTCGATTGTTGTCGTCGCACCTTCTTCGGTCGCGCCACGCGTCAAGGCGGCGGCTGTGGCCACCTCGTCTGCAATTATTCCTGGAGAGGGACTTGCTGATATCGCGGCCACTCCTGGCGTTCAGTCGGATCTAGTTGCATTGACCGAGCAATATACCAGCCTCTTTTACACCGGTTTGAAAATGATGATATCAATGGTGTTGGCGAAGAGTCTAGATTTCGAGCGCCTGAAGAAGACTTCTCAGTTTTCGATCGGGGTCATCAGGGAGCTCGGCGATCCTCGGGTAGCTGACGCCCTGGAGGCGGTAGTTAATGGTTTAGAGAAACCCATTAACGAATACTCGCAGCTGACTCGGGGCAGCTTTGATGCTGAGGTCCAGACCAGGTACGACCACATGACTGCGCGGCTCACTACAAAGCTGGAAAGCCTAGACAACTCCATCAGGACACATGAGCTGGAGATGGATAGAAGAAAAGCTGTCGTGGCAGAGGCTCTCGCTGTTGAGACGAAGTATCGATCCGAGCATGAAGGGAATGCAGCGAGGGCCTCCAAGCTGAGGGAAAAACTCGCTCGGGCAGAGGAGTGGGCTTCTCAATCGTTGGTGGGTCTAGACGTAGCGACTGGTCGATTGAGCGCGGCATGACGGGATTTGGACCGTGCAGAAGCTGCCCGCACGAGCTGCCTTCGGGCAAGGGCTGAGCTGTCCTGTATGAATACCCCCGAGGCACGGCTGGAGCGGGCTTGCGCCGATACCTTGGTTCTAAGAAATGAGAGGATAGCTGCTCTGGAGCGGCTGATTCGCGATCTGACTACTCCGTCATCATGATGTATCCTTTCTCTTTTTGCTTCCCCAGATGTAATTCTGCTCTCTTTTAGGAATAAATAAAAGCGACTCTTTTCTGACTTTTGTGGACCCATCATTTCGGAATGTAAATGACAGTTTTTAGGCGAGAGTGATATCTGATGATAAACTCTCGATAAACTTTTAGCGGGACATATCTGTTCAGAGGTCATACGGACATGATAGAATGTAACCTAACTAATTGCGTTCTGGAAGTAGTTTTTTCAGAATTGAGATCCTCGCTATATTCCACTCGAGCAGGGGAGATTAAGCATAGTACCTTTTCAGGAACTTGCCGTTGATAGGAGCCACTAACAGGTCTCCATTAGGCTGGGCTATCATGTAGGCGCCGTTCGAGAACGTTGTCTCGATCACATAAGGGCCTTCCCACTTGGGCTAGAATTTGCCTTTACTTCTGTGACTAAGAATCATTGGCCTTCTTAGGACTATAACTAGCTCGCCGACTTTGAACACTCTTTCCTTTACTTTATGATTGAAGGTTTTGGAAATATGTGCTTGGTAGAGCGCGATGCGCTGCTGAGCTTGTAGGCGTTTCTCGTCTAATCCTTCTAGCTCTTGGAGCCTTAACAGGTCATTCTTTTCTCGAGTCAGCTCACTAGTCACGGCTATCCTGAGTGACGGGATCTGGATTTCAATGGGGAGAACTGCTTCGCTCCCGTAGACTAGCGAGAATGGGGTGCAACCTGTCGGTGTTCGTACCGTTGTGCGGTATGCTCAGAGACATTCGCCCAGCTTCTAATTCCAATCTCTCTTGTTTGAAGAGACGAATTTCTTCAAGAGTTTGATAATAGTTTTGTTGAAAGCTTCCGCCAAACCATTAGCAGCTGGATAATATGTCGTAGAGGCAATATTGTGTATCCGATTTTTATCGCAAAATCGATGAAACGCTTGGCTGATGAACTGAGGCCCATTGTCGTGAATTATCCTCCGGGGTACCCCGAAGCGATAAATAACGTGATGCTTGATGAAGCTGATCACATTAGACGCCTTCACCTTAACGAGGGGGATCGCCTCTGCCCATTTGGAGAAGTAATCCATGATGGCCAGTATGAACTGGTGATCGCTGGAAGAAGACGGGTGAATAGGACCAATGATATCCATACCCCATGCTTCGAAAGGCTAGGACGCAACCGTAGGATATAGATATTCAGACGGTTGATGTATGAAGTCTGCATGAACCTGACAGGCTCTGCATTATCTTGCATACCGTATTGCATCTGCGATCATAGTAGGCCAATAATAGCCCATTCTCCTGATGCGATCCTGTAGCTTAGGACCGGGTTGGTGCGCTCCGCATATACCGTCGTGAGCTTCCCGGATAATCTGTTGTGCTTCATCTTCGGATAGACATCTCAATAGCAGTCCGTCGTAGGTCCGGCGATACAGGCATTGTGAAGATGCATCATAGTAGAAGCGTAATGATCGTCTTTTGACGGATATTGCTTCTTTGGGGTCCTCCGGCAAGATTCCGTACGCGACGAAATCTATGAAGGGACTTCTCCAGTCTCTTCTGGAGGGATCTGTGTTTACAGCGTGGCTGCATTCTATGTGAAAGTTGTTCTTCACACAGAATAAATCTCTGTTAAGAAGGATTACCGAATCCTGCCTTCTTATAGGAGTGGCTAAATCTGCAGCTAGACTGGCTAGGGCATCAGCTTTCAGATTCTGAGATCGAGGTACATGCTCTAAGAAGAACCCTTTGAATGTCATGGCTATCTCGACCGTCGCCCGGTGATAGGGGATGAGGTCTGGATTCCGGACTTCATATATCCCTCTGACTTGATTGACGATAAGCAGAGAATCACCGAAAGCTTCCAGGGATTCGACCCCTAGCTCTTTGGCGACTTGGAGCCCGATTAGCAGAGCGTTGTACTCTGCCACATTGTTGGAGCAGGGCTCGCTAAGAGAATATGTTTGGTAGATGACGAGCTGATCAGGAGTGACCAGGTTGTAATTTTGATCCCTAGCTGGAGGGAGATTGACGATGTTCATCGTTGTCCGGGAGATAGGTGCAACACCATCCGAGATCTTTTGGGGAGGCAGATTGCCAAACTGTAGAGAGATCATGTTGGCTGTGACCGTCTTCTCGATGTTGTGCAGGGTGATGGCTTTAGCATCGATTAACCTCTGGATCTTCCTTTTCAGTATGTAACACGCCTTCGTTGGGTGGTGTACGTATCTGTGGAAGACGCAGTATTTGGGGTAGTTAGTATTGCCGACTTCCTGGGGCCGCCTCAGCTCTGGAAGGGTGATCTTGCCACTTTTGACAGGACACTCGAATATACTTGGGATATCGTCGTCGTCGAAAGAGTAGACTTCGACGGGCCTGGAAGTCCCGGGTTTCGTTTGCGTGGTTGCCGCAATCTTTGGTCTAGCCGTATTGAATGCCAGGGCTTCTTTCCCTTTGGGACCACGAGGATGGTCGCTGCTAGGAGATGACCTCTTGCCTCTGTCAGAGGCGGAGATCATGATGCCATTGTCGCGCGCCTTGCGACCGTTGTCTTCGGCGGCTACTGCCGAGATGATGGACGAGGGCCAATCATGGAACTGATATGGTCCCATGAACACCGAGACCACAGGAAGGAGGTTCTTCCTGCAAATGTCTACCAATGCAGAGTCGGGAACTCCTGGAGGCATCTGTAAGGTGGCCTGACGAAAACGTTCGATGAAGATGCGAACGTCCTCCTTTTTCTTCTGCTTGACTTCGATGAGAGAGGACATAGACATGTCAATTCCTCCCTCGTAGAATCGCATGATGAATAAAGCTCTGAAGTCCTCGAAGGAAGTAATATAGTTGTCCGCCAAGCTACGGTACCACTGATAGGCTACTTCTGAGAGACAGCCTTTGAACACCCGAGTGAGGAGGGCGTCGTTCCCTTGTAGCAACACCATCATCATATTGAAATAGTTCATGTACTGGCTTGGTGATGTTTTTCCCTCGAACAGGGCCATAGTCTGAGGTTTGTACCTCAGCGGGAAAGGGACCTCCTCCCAGATAGCTGGGTAGGGCTGGTTGATTCCCAGTTTCTTGAGCTGATCTTTGTGCTTTAAGGCGTCAAATTGGGCTTTCAACTCCCGTACTACCTGCATCGGATTTTCAGTCGGAAGCGGGGCCACGGAGTGGTGCGGAGTTGGTTGTATCGTAACTCCAGCGGGAGGTAAGGCATTCTCTGAGTGAGGAAGCGGAGGAACTGCTGACTCTTGATCTAGCGCAGGCTCTTGGCTCGGGTTGGATGGTGGTAAGTCCACCCCCACACGTATCTGAGTTGGCGAGACTGATGCTTGAGCCATGGCAGTTGCGTGCTGAGTTTGTATCATCTGGTGCATGTTCTCCATCATGGATTACATTTGTTTCAGAGATGTCTCCAGTATAGTGATGCGTTATTCCGCGTTCCCTGACGGCGAAGCTTTCTCGCAATCATCTTCAATGGCGTAAACTCCCATCTCCCTGGGTGTCATTGAAGGATTAGTATAGGTCGCTGTAGAAGTCGACTCTACACTTTCTGCCTCTGATTCGGGGGCTTGGCGACCCCCAGCGTCAGAATCAGAAGAGGACAAAGCTGGTTGTCGTGACCTTGCACGAGTGTTTTGGAACACCCCGGCTTCAGCGTTCCTGAGGGGCTCACTGGACTTCCTTCGGCTTGGGGGCCTGGAGGGGTGACGTCTTGAGCTCGACCCTCCTATACGTATGTGTGAAGCCATGTTCACAGATGCATGCGCGGGTTCCTCTTCCTGGAAAGACAGAGTAGCTCAACCGGTCGAAAACTGATCGTTTTGCTTTGGAACAGCAGCAATTAATCATAGCCTTATGACTATTACAATAGTGCTCGCTAGGAGGCGTAATAGACATGTTGGAAGGTCCCCTCTCCTTACGCTTCTGGATTAGATATGCACGCAAGTCAGGAGGAGTAGAGGAAGAAGACGACGGATTGTTCCTTCTGTTCCCATCAGTGGGCATGCGGAGATTGGGCACCATGGTTTTCCCTACGCCACCTGTGTATAACAGATTGGCCATTTGGGTGGCGGATAATCCCCTGGAGGGATGCCTTTCCGCAACCTGAGCTTGTTTTACGCCAAGGGACTTTGCCTGGCGTAATTTGGAGACTTGCTCAGACTGGCGTAAAGCTGGAGAGGCCCTCAGTCGGCCATCGGCTTCTCGCGTAATCCGGAGGGTAGGCAGATTGTTTCCTTGCTGGCGTAAAGGCCGAGTAGCTGAGTATTCGCCTGCTTGCTTCCCCTCGCAGAGATCACAGCGCTCATCTGGTTTACCATAGAGGTCAGATGTTGTCTTGCGCGTGGAGCGTGATCTGTACCTCCGATTTGGCGTTGAGGCACCATCGGAAGTTTTGTCTGTGCAGCGCGTAGCGGGAGACTGATTTCTGCACGTAAAGCGCAGTGGATACTCCTGGGTTAGCGCTGAGGCTTTGCCCGAAGTTTTGTCTGTACCGCGCGTAGCGGGAGACTGATTTTTGTGCGTAAAGCGCAGTAGATACTCCTGGATTAGCGCTGAGGCTTTGCCCGAAGTTTTGTCTGTATCGCGCGTAGCGGGAGACTGAATTTTACGTGCGGGGCACAGAGGGAGCGATGCTACCACCTCATTGGTCAGAGAGATCGGAGAGATCGGAGAGTCCACAGGAACGGCGAAGGATATCTTGGGCATCCACACTTTGCGCAGCTTCCTGTTGTCTTGGACGGAGAGAGAGTGAGAGCTACCCCCAGTTCGAAGCATGTCTTCGTAGGCAGACTGGTCAAAATGAACGACCAGTGTCTTCTTCACGGTTCCTACAGATACCGCATCGCGTTGAGCAATTACTTCCTCGTTAGGAGAGAAAGACGTCCCCAGCAGAGTTGCCATCTTGTTTGTGGTATTAAACGAAAGAATGAAAGTGTATTTCAATGACAGGGTTTATGCAAAACCTGCGCCCTTTTGTTTACAAACAAACTTGTACAATTTAATCCTATACGAGGATGTGGGAGTACAATTTATTTAATCTGGGTATAAATTGCTATAGGTGTCTGATCTGCAGTCGATCATTTTAGCCCTTGGACCACACGATGTTGAAGAAGTGCCATGGAAGACAGGTAGCAGCTTCGAAGGTTGCAGGAGAGGGTAGATACACGATGCCAAAGTCGTCGATCCCTGCTCTTTGCCTGAGCTCCGGACTCTCTCTCTCTCTTGACCTCCGGTTCGATCTTTCTGGGAAGTTCGACCTTGTGATCTGGTATTGGTTTCCTTGACCAATTTTTTGACCCTCCAATTTGTCCCCTTGTTCTCCATTGATAGGGGTCTCTATTTATAGAGTTTTGGTGACAGTGACCACTCCGTCGGTGTAAAAACTGAGGAGTAGGAAGTACAGCACCCTTTTACACAACGGTTAAAATAACCAATACCTGCGTATATATGACATTTGAGTGAGCATGTGACGCGTGTCCAACTAAGGGGACAAAACACGTATATCTGCTGCGAAGATCACGGCGTAGAAGCCACGTAGGTAGGTATCCCTTGTGTAGAAGAGGTTGGCATAGAAGCCAAATGACTGTCACCCTGGCGTAGAAGCCAAGTAGGCATAGAAGCCGAACAGGCATAGAAGCCGAACAGGCGTAGAAGCCGAATAGGCATAGAAGCCGAATAGGCGCAGGAGCCGAATGGTCATAGAGGCCGAGTGGTCGTAGAGACTGAGTGGGTGTAGAAGCCGCGTGAGCACAGATCCTGAATAGGCGTAAAAGCCGCTGCGTACCGTGCCAGAGTGCTGATGTGGACGTCTTAGCCGGAATTATGGCTTTTGAAGATATAATCAAATCTCTTGCAGAGATTTGCCACCATCTTATGCATTAAATGCGGAGGCATAATTTGAAGGTCTGCAGCCCTTCTGTGCATCCGTCGCAGAGACGTGCCTTGAGAGAAACTATCACCGCTCTGTGCAATTAGACGTGGAGACGTGCCTCGAGTCCCGTACGAAGTGCAGCTTTTGACGTGGCAGGCAGTTTGTCTACTACGGAGCGTAAAACAGCTCATGTTTGCCTGTGTAAAACAAGGCAGCGTATTCCCTTGTACACGAAAGAGCGGTTTACGCTGAGGGGACTTCAGTAAACGACGGTTCGGTGATGTTTTAACCAAATCCTCTGCATTAAATACAAAGATCCGCCATCATATTATGGGGCGCATCCCGAGGGGTCTGCCATCGTTTCCAACCGTCGTCTGGGTAGCCGTGCATCACTTTTTGTCAGGAGTCAGAGGTTAGATTCACTGCGTGACTTGACAGGTTCATTTCGGGGAAGACGAAGCGTTCCTCGTACGCTTTAACGCTGCTTTGAGAGCGGATGAGTTTTACGCCATGGAGGCGATAAAGAACCCTGTTTACGCTGGAGCGGCCTGGACATACTTCACTTACGCGGATGGTCCTTTGAGCTTATTCTTCACGCTGTATTTTAGCGGAAAAAGCTCTGTTCTACGCTTGATGGCTCTGAAGGCCTCTGTTTACACTGCTCTGCATCAAGAGGCTGCGTAGATCCTCCCAGCGTATTTTTCATGCTTCTACAATCGTGTCGAACCAAAAGTCAAGATAATCCATTGGTTGTCACGCCTCGGTCTCCCGCAAATTCGATCATCCTCGTTGGACGTGAGATCACCACGTCAATGCTTCTGCTGGATAATCGTTCTAATCCGGGCGTGACGTATGTATGAGCATAGAGTTACGCTCGCACATGACAAGAATGTTTGAATGTTATGGTTATCTTCGACACGATGGAGACATCCTATCATCCATCAAGTCAAGTCCGTTCAGTATTACCTTCTGGCAAATCGTCCAAGTCCATTCAAATTCTGATACATTCCATTCATCGAGTTCGTTTGAAATAATCATCGAACATGTTCCCGTGAGTTCGATCATCCCCGCCATACGTAAAATTACCACGCCGGCGCTCCCGCATGATAACCATTCTCGTTGGGACTAATTTTGAGAGTTATCATTTCGAACTTGATTCCAAGATCGTTCTTCCAAACTCTAAGCCAAATCCTTTATCGTTCATCTCTTTCATCAAAACACGATATTCATTTCGGTTAACTTCTATTCAAGCAATATTGTATTCAAGTTCAATCTATTTGTTTCCATCCGAAATTGCTCGTACAATTCTCCAAGTTTCCAATAAGTTTCCTTAACGAGATATCGATTTCCATTTTCGTGAGTCTCAATTTGATATAAGTCTTATCATTTATTCAAGTTATTCTCATTATCGTTCAGTCCGACTATCGTATGAGTTATGGATACGTTTGGACGTTTCTAAATGATCCATACACCACTCGGAATCGAGTCATTCCATTAAATCCATATTCGATTTGTATCTTCCGATACGAAATACCGCTCTAGCTATTTCTTAAAATCCAAGTACGATTCTCAATAATCGCCTAAGCGATAAATCCGAAAATGTTCTATTGGTTGGCAATCTAAGTTTGACTCGTCTCATTCCTGAACGATATCCAAATCCGTTGAAACTTAGCTTGCACCAAAGGATCTTGGCGCGCGATACTTTACACAACTTAGCCGAAAGGCTGTGTGCAAAGCTAACCGTTCGGAAAATATTCATTTCGTACAAACCAGTTGGGCAAACATGTATAAATATTTTAGGTTTGTACATAAGTCGCGATTCAAGCACGAGCCTATCCCCAAAGGGTCTTGACACAGGTTGGCACGAGGCCAAGCATTTCGATATCATATAAGCAATCACATCATTCAAATGCACTTTTTGAAAGTATTTAGACTTATTGTTGGAACATTCTATTTGGATCTTGAGAGAGAGTATGCAGATAACCCACGAACGAGCTTTCGAAACTGAGAAAATCAAAGTGAAGTCCAAAGGCATATAGCCAAGCTCTGATACCAATCTGTCATGCCCCGTTCTACCTCAGGCTAATCGGTCGTCCCCGCTAGACGAGAATGTCACGACCCGCACCCGGTGTAAGGGTACTAGTCGGAAACAATGCCCAGCCTACGCCGCAGAATCGACGGTAGAACGCTGTATAGATAATCTATCTAACAATATAATGAACCACCAATAATGATAGTATACTCAATCACAGAACTAAGATAGAAATGAGCACGAATCAGATAAAGAATAGAATAGTCACAATACAACTCATGAGTCTGAAATAATACATCAATGAGTCTGAAGAAATAACAAAATAAGCTGGAGACAAATCCAGTACAAAAGAATACTACGAAGCTACAACTCCAAGGTCAACTGTCTCAGTTGGGATAAGTCCCTCTTGAGCCAGGGTCTCAGAATCTAAACCCACAGCATCCTGGGGTCCATAATAGGTAGGGTACCACTCCTCAGTGTCATCTGGAAAAATATATCCAGTCAGAAAAGGAGCAGAGTACATCTCTAACAGCAGTTCTTATTAATGATAAAAACTATATAACAGTAAATAGCTGTGGATAAACAAGATGCACAATAGATACAAGTGATATATATACAATAAGGAAATACTGGAAATAAATACAATAATGAACAATATGCCAATGAAACAATAATACTAATGACTAAGTGTGTGAGTACTAGCTTAACATGTGATCGGCTTGGGCAAGATGCAATGCGGCCTGGCTAATCATACGTGCGGTGCATGATGAAAACTATTCAATAATCAGTACTTTATTCAATAGGGATATTGATCACATATCTATACTAATACTTCCCACCCCCGACTGGTATAATAGATCCAACCAAGGTATGCTATGGCACGAGATTCCCCAAGAAGATAGCTAGTGTTCCCAAAAATCGGTGTCTGTACATGTACAAGATAACCAATAAAACAATACTTGCACCATATACACCATATACCAAGGAATAACATCTCATGACGAGATCCGGATATACCAATCCGTGTAACCATAGTGTCAAGAGAACATGGATATCTACACTAGATACAATGAACATAGAGGATATCATAAATAAGAAACTATCAGAGAATGTACTCGCCTGAAGTCCAATGAATAGTCTCACAGATGTCTGACTCGGTGCCTCGAAGACCTAGATATGGAATACAACATTAATACAAGGTCCCGAAAAGGGAATAAGTTAAACTAGTCAACTTCTAGGTCAATAAGTCAATTCTAAGTCAAAAGTCAACTATGGTCAACTATGAGTCAACTATGGTCAACTATGATCAAACCAAGGTTAACTATCTATTTCTAGGTTGCACAAGTCTAGCACCAAAATCTTGGATCAAAATCAACTAAAGTCAACTATGCTCCTCTTTGTAGATCCTTGCTTCCTCCTTCTAGATCCTTGCTTCTTAACTCTCTAATGGTGATTTGGAAAAAAATTGGAATGAATTTGGTAGGGAAATGAAATAGGAATGAAGAAAATTGGTAGTAGGAAAATTCTAGATCTAGATTTGGAATGAAAAGGAGAGGAGAGGGAATTTTCCCCCTCTTTTAATAGGCCGGCCCCTACCCCTTCCTCAAGCAATTATGAAATGTCCAATATACCACTTGGGGCCTCTCATAAAGAAATAATTAAGGAAGGAAGCTTATAGTCTAATGATTTAATTAATTTAATCCATCTCCTTAACAATGGGCTTTCTAAATGGGCCAAGTCTAACTAATTAATTCATGTTGGTCCATGGATCCAAAATAAATAAATAATATCTAACAACAATTAAATAATACAACAATAATTATTTACCATGCACAATATTTAATTAAATAGGAAAAGACTAAAATATCCTTTCCTAGAAAATATGGTAGTGACAAGTCTACCCTCCTTAAAATAATTTCGTCATCGAAATTCAAAGACAAAAACTACCCCCAGAAAATCACAGAATAGAACTAAAGAATCACAATTAACTATGAAAGAACATAACAATGAACAGAACATAACTAGAAAATAACATACCTCAAGGTACAAACAAATATGGATAACGCTCTCGCATTTCATCCTCTCTCTCCCAGGTAGACTCCCCCGGAGAGTGATGCCTCCATACGACGCACACCAAAGGAATAGTCTGGTTCCTCAGCACCTTCTCTCTCCGATCCAGAATCTCAACTAGCTGCTCTGGATAGGTAAGAGTAGGGCCCACCTCTATCTCCGAGTGATCCAATACATGACTAGGATCTGCCAAGTATCGTCTCAACTGTGACACATGAAATACGTTGTGCACTCCCTCCATTGTAGGTGGCAAATCTAGTCTATAAGCAACTGCACCGACCCTCTCTAGAATAGTGAAAGGTCCGATGAATCGCGGACTAAGCTTTTTGCCTCCACCGAAGCGAATCGTGCCTCGTGTCGGAAAAATCCTCAAAAACACCAAACTACCCACCTAGAACAAAATACCACCTTAAGAACTTAATCTATAACAAACAAGAATAAACACAAACAAAATCTAAACTATACCTCAAACTTCAAAGGTCTTCGATGGCTATCGGCCCAATGCCGCTGTCTGTCCTGCACCACTCGAAGTCTATCTCTGATCAACTGAACCTTCTCTGCTGCATCCACAACCATCTCTGGCCCAAGCAAAACTCTCTCTCCAACATCGTCCCAAGACAAATGAGTATGACACCTCCGACCATATAGAGCTTAAAAAGGTGACATCTCTATACTGGCCTGGTAACTGTTGTTGTAAGAAAACTCTACCAAATGGAGATGGTCCTCCCAAGAACCCCTAAAATCTAGTACACAAGTACGCAACATATCCTCGAGAGTCTGGATGGTCCTCTCTGACTGCCCATCTGTCTGGGGATGATATGCAGTACTGAACTTGAGCTGAGTGCCCAAACTCTCCTGCAAACTCCTCCAGAAATGAGAAGTAAAACGACTATCTCGATCTGAGACTATGCTGACGGGAACTACATGTATCCTAATGATCTGTCTCACATATATCTCTGCCAGCTTCTCCTTAGACAAACCCACCTTGAAAGACAAAAAGTGGGCCGACTTGGTCAACCTATCAACAATGACCTAAATCGCATCTTTCCCTCCTGGAGGTCGTGGAAGTCCGGACACAAAATCCATAGTAATGTGTTCCCACTTTCACTCTGGAATGGGTAATGGCTGAAGTAAACCTCCTGGCCTTTGTCTCTCGGCTTTCACCTGTTGGCACACTAAGCATCTGGATACGAACTGTGCCACTTCCCTCTTCATGTCATACCACCACACACTCTCTCGCATATCTCGATACATCTTGTTAGCACCTGGATGTATGGAATACTGAGAGCAATGTGCTTCCTGCAACATCTCCTCTCGCAACTCTCCACTAGGCACACATAATCTAACTCCATGCCTCAAAGATCCATCCTCTGCAATAGTGAAATCATCTTCAAATCCTGCTCTCACCTGAGCTATGATACTCCTCAGAGATACATCATCATACTGTGCTGCCTTGATCCTATCCATCAAATCTGAGTGTATCTGCAGTCCTCACATCTGTATAGCACCACTAGGAACAATCAACTCAATGCCCAAGCTCTCCAAGTCCTCCAACAAATATCGATTCTGCGTTAAGAACATAGCTATCGGATACCTGCTCAAAGCATCGGCAACTACATTGGCTTTCCTAGGATGATATTGCAAAGAGATATCAAAATCCTTCATCAGTTCCAACCACCGACGCTGCCTCATGTTCAACTCCTTCTGCGTGAAAACGTACTTCAAGCTTTTGTGGTCTGTGAAGATCTCCACACGCTCTCCGTACAAATAATGTTTCCACAACTTCAGGGCGAAGATGACTACTGCCAACTCCAAATCATGGATAGGATAGTTCTTTTCATGAGGATGCAATTGCTTGGATGCATAGGCAATCACTTTCCCATGCTGCTGAAGAACACAACCCAGACCCTTCCCCGATGCATCACTATAAATAGTGAAACCTCCGGACCCTGATGGCAACGTCAAAATAGGAGCAGACGTCAACCTCTTCTTCAACTCCTCAAAAGCAACCTGGCAATCCTCCGTCCAAACAAACTCTATATCCTTTCTTGTGAGTTTGGTCATCGGCTCGGCAATCCTCAAAAAATCTTGCACAAACTTCCTGTAGTAGCCTGCCAATCCCAAGAAACTCCTGATCTCTGCTACCGAACTCGGAGTCTTCCAAGATTCTACTGCTGAAATCTTCTTCGGATATACTGAAATACCATCACCAGTCACAACATGACCCAAGAACTCCACCTTGTCCAAGAAAAACTCACACTTGGACAACTACCCATACAGCTTCTCCTTTCTCAGCACATCCAACACAATCCTCAAATGCTCCTCATGCTCCTCCGGTATCCTCGAGTATATGAGTATGTCGTAGCTCTGGCTCTCCTGGCGGACCAAATAAAACTCTACCTCCTCTACAATCTATGCTAGCACGGTGCCTACTCAACCAATCCATCCCGAGTACAATATCGTAGCTCCAAAGTGGCATTACAAGTAGACACACACTCAACTCTCGGCCTCCCAAAGTAACTCTCCAGTCCTTGTAAATATTATTAACCAGGATAATGCCTCCCCTGGTCATGATCTTGCAAGTCCTAAGCAAAGACTCAGCTACCAAACCATGCTTTAGAGCAAAAGAAACAGATACAAAACTATGGGAAGCACCACTATCAAACAAAGCTAAAGCTGGAATGGAATCAAGAAGAATAGAATCAATGAGACATTCAAGGAAAGGACAAGTTAAGAGATCAAGTATCAATATCAAAAGAGAATAGTTGAATCAAAAGAAATTTCCTAGATGTGATTGAGTATCTCAGCCTATATCCTATATCCTATTGCAGGCTCGCAGTAGTACAACTAAGTTGTCGCACTACCACGATATCACATACTTTGTGAAGCTAGACCTGCATGGGCACCACCAAAAACGTGTTACGACCCGCACCCGGTGTAAGGGTACTAGTCGGAAACAACGCCCAGCCTACGCCGCAGAATCGATGGTAGAACGCTGTCTAGATAATCTATCTAACAATATAATGAACCACCAATAATGATAGTATACTCAATCACAGAACTAAGATAGAAATGAGCATGAATCAGATAAAGAATAGAATAGTCACAATACAACTCATGAGTCTGAAATAATACATCAATGAGTCTGAAGAAATAACAAAATAAGCTGGAGACAAATCCAGTACAAAAGAATACTACGAAGCTACAACTCCAGGGTCAACTGTCTCAGTTGGGATAAGTCCCTCTTGAGCCAGGGTCTCAGAATCTAAACCCACAACATCCTGAGGTCCATAATAGGTAGGGTACCACTCCTCAGTGTCATCTGGAAAAATATATCCAGTCAGGAAAGGAGCAGTGTACATCTCTAACAGCAGTTCTTATTAATGATAAAAACTATGTAACAGTAAATATCTGTGGATAAATAAGATGCACAATAGATACAAGAGATATATATACAATAAGAAAATACTGGAAATAAATACAATAATGAACAATATGCCAATGAAACAATAATACTAATGACTAAGTGTGTGAGTACTAGCTTAACATGTGATCGACTTGGGCAAGATGCAATGTGGCCTGGCTAATCATACGTGCGGTGCATGATCAACACTATTCAATAATCAGTACTTTATTCAATAGGGATATTGATCACATATCTATAATAATACTTCCCACCCCCGACTGGTATAATAGATCCAACCAAGGTATGCTATGGCACGAGATTCCCCAAGAACATAGCTAGTCTTTCCGAAAATCGGTGTCTGTACATGTACAAGATAACCAATGAAATAATACTTGCACCATATACACCATATACCAAGGAATAATATCTCATGACGAGATCCGGTTATACCAATCCGTGTAACCATAGTGTCAAGAGAACATGGATATCTACACTAGATACAATAAACATAGAGGATATCATAAATAAGAAACTATCAGAGAATGTACTCGCCTGAAGTCCAATGAATAGTCTCACAGATGTCTGACTCGGTGCCTCGAAGACCTAGATATGGAATACAACATTAATACAAGGTCCCGAAAAGAGAATAAGTTAAACTAGTCAACTTCTAGGTCAATAAGTCAATTCTAAGTCAAAAGTCAACTATGGTCAACTATGAGTCAACTATGGTCAATTATGATCAAACCAAGGTCAACTATCTATTTCTAGGTTGCACAAGTCTAGCACCAAAATCTTGGATCAAAATCAACTAAAGTCAACTATGCTCCTCTTTGTAGATCCTTGCTTCCTCCTTCTAGATCCTTGCTTCTCAACTCTCTAATGGTGATTTGGAAAAAAATTGGAATGAATTTGGTAGGGAAATGAAATGGGAATGAAGGAAATTGGTAGTGGGAAAATTCTAGATCTAGATTTGGAATGAAAATGAGAGGAGAGAGAATTTTCCCCCTCTTTTAATAGGTCGGCCCCTACCCCTTCCTCAAGCAATTATGAAATGTCCAATATACCCCTTGGGGCCTCTAATGAAGAAATAATTAAGGAATGAAGCTTCTAGTCTAATAATTTAATTAATTTAATCCATCTCCTTAACAATGGGCTTTCTAAATGGGCCAAGTCTAACTAATTAATTCATGTTGGTCCATAGATCCAAACTAAACTAGTTAGGTCCACTAATACAAGTCCAAATTAAATAAATAATATCTAACAATAATTAAATAATACAATAATAATTATTTACCATGCACAATATTTAATTAAATAGGAAAAGACTAAAATACCCTTTCCTAGAAAATATGGTAGTGACAGAGAATGACCGCGCAAGCGCTCCCGCAGGATGATCGCTTTGGCCCATCTAGGCATGATGTCGCCCGAGCGTGAGCCGCGCCCGTGCAAGGACGTAGTTTATTGGCTGGCGGTAAGAGGTCTAAGCCAAAGGATTGCACAGATTTGTCCAAGTGCAGTGGAATTATAAACGCATAAGCGATTTGGTAACAAGTTTACTGAGTCGATGATAGCGGAAGCATTTAATAACACAAGTTGAAGTAAAATTCTTTATTGATATAAACAAGTGTTACAGGCGGCGCTTAGCCGAGATTGCAATTCGCTCAGATCTCTCTCTCTGAAACAGTAAAAGCATGCCAAGTGGTTACAATTATGGAATGATTGTACAGACGATGTTCAGGCGATGTTTCAATATTATATCTTGTATATGTGCTTCAGTTCCAGACGTAGCGCTCCAAGGCTCCGAATTTGACTCCACGCGTTAACACGCACGAAGGAAGCATCCGTACCGAACGAGGTTCTCCCGCACCCTGCAAATGATCTGGTGGATTATCAGTACATTGAATGCACTAGTGGGGAGGCTACTCGCCCACTCGACAAATCTAAACACGTAATATAGGTTCTATGCACCAGCTATTGATTATTTTTCTAGTATTGCCTTAGGATCAATTTCATGGCAATATTGGATAACCTAACTCGTGTGGTAGTGCGCCGTGCGATATAAGAGGAAACACGGCGAGACTTACCAACTTACCATTTATCCTTCCCTGTCCAAGGCAAACCAAGTTAATTCATGCACGAGCATATATAAACATTCAGGGCATTAGCATATGCAGACATAAGTATCTCAGTACAAGATTCATATCGGTGCACAAGTTACTCATAATATCAGGTGTGGTGCATATGATGCTGAAGTGTTCTATACGTACAAATATTTTATATTCATATCGTTTAGCCAATTCAGATTCTTGATGCGATATAATGACTCGCACGCGGATAGCTGCTAAGCGAAGATGACTTATCTATATGACAAAAGTCACTGGCATAGCCATAAAGGACGGGTTATAGTCTCGAGACGAGAATGATATGCAATGTAAGTAGTGAGCCTCGCTACATAATATTTCGTCCATGATAAACGACTATACAAAATTTTTTGCCCGAATCGGATCAGTCCCAGTGCCCTGGCAACTGTCCGCGGAAACCGAAAATCTCCTGCACAAGTTGTCCGAGACATGCAAGTCTCTAAGGGTATCGTTGGATATCTTAACAAGACAATCCATAACACGAGTACAAGAAATGCTTGAATCTTAATTCTTACTATGAAGGAGTATTGCTCCAAGAGTTGTGATGCTTGATTTACTTGACATGATTCCATTCAATGATTCAACTTGCCTTGATGCCTTCCCCTTGTGTGGGTACTGCCTTAGCGACCTAACGGTTCCAGATAGTTGCAGGTTCAGATTTCAGAAGAACTATTTAATAGTCTCCTGGCTAACAAGATGCATGCACGAGATATGCGATAGTGATACTAGATCGTGGCATAAGTTCATTGTGGCAAGTGTTGGATCGAGGCCACATATCAAGTTAACATATAAGCAGCAAGCATGTATTTCATAAGAAAACTTAATCATTCACATTGACTCGGGTCCGAAGGTAAGCCGAGAAGCGAAACCGTAAAGGAACTTACCGAGCGACATGATCTAAGGGTCATGTAGTGTGAACATATTAACAGTGCACTACAGAATATACTTGTATTATTCTACACGAGGCATAGCGGAGTCAAGTATGCGCAATGCAAGGGTAGCATGCAAAGGTCTGATTTATAAGCAATATTTTATTTCCATGTTTTAGCATAAGCAATAAAAGTTAGGATTATTCCCTTAGCTAGATGGGTTGTATTCTTATTAGCATGCAGGGGGTGATTCACCTATCAACTAGCATGAAACATCCGTATTTTATGTGTGCTGGCTAAGCAAAGACAAGTTCACCGTAGCCATCCACCTTAGCGATGATTCGCCTCGGTTGAGCGATACTCTCGAGCGAGTCTCTGAAAGCCTAAGACGAACTCCTGAAGGGACAAGTCTGGATATCCTTTGTCTCAAACGAGTATTCTCGCCTGAGCAAAGCAGGTCAGGACATTACACTTTTGTCGTTTGAATCGGCAGTCCGCTTGAGCAGAATGGGGTATTACATCATAAACCACTCAGAAAAAGTCTCATCTTCGAGACTTACTGAGGGCAGGTCGTACTATCGCATTGTAGAATCTATCCCAAGGTAGTAATCGGTACCACTAAATCCATTTGAACACAATCCCCTACTTGATCCTTACGTCGTGTTGTGTGTATGTCGAGCCAGTCTCATTGCGCCTTAGCACGGGACATGTTGCTTAACGAGTGGTATATTTCAATCGATCTTGATTAACGATCTAGGGCTGAGGCAAACTTATACAAGTTGATACTTGTTTAGATGGATATTCACTTGCACTAGCATCGAGATCAGCATATCATGAGTCTGGATCGTGCACATATTCGAAGCGTCCTTCAAACATATGCATGTCAACCAACTTAGCGATAGCGAAGTCTTAGCACTCGAGTTTCATATTTCTTAAGTCTTGGATCGTGCACACATTCAAGGCATTCCTGAAATGCATGCATTCAACCAAACTTAGAGGTAGTAAAATCGGACAAGCTACTTTTACAAAAATCTCAAGGGTTCTCGTCTTATGATTCACAAGGGTACTTCCATTCGAGTCAATCTAATTCCATATCATTTCCATTTCAACCAAGTATTTATACTACCGTTAAGCATGATCTGTTTGGTTTACCGACTAGCGTTCATCAGTTCAGGTCAAACTTAGCACATGCTATCGTTCCTAACTCTAACCCTAAGTCTTGCTGCCCCAGTTGTATAGCTTGTTCAAGCAATATGGTAAAGTCGGTAACACAGGTTCAATCACTCGGCATAGAGTCGTCTGCCTAATTACTAGGTCAGCTCACAAGGTCATAGGTACAGGTTCAAGCATATTACGATTCATCGTGCAATTCCGTCGCATGATGCTCGTCCCAATTCCTAGGGTCAAACCATTATTCATTTGCACGGGGTATCTACCCAAGCTCCTTTCACTCAAATTTCTAAATATCAAGCACTGATTATCCTACTCTCAATAACACATTTGTCTGCACGAGGGACGAGTCTGTTCAGTAAAATCCACTATATGCGAGATGTGGGACAAGTCTAGTGATTTGCATAGTCTATCTCCTCAAGTATGTTTTGATAGAATCCCTATCCATTTAAAGTCTAGACCACCAAGCCAAGATTCGATTCTAAACCTTTAGTTTAACTCTAATTCGTTCAACCTGATTCATGTATCCGTTCTCAAAACCATCAAGCATGATTTATTTTAGGTTCTAGGCTAACTTATCCATTAAATTTTTTTTGATCACTTGCATTTCAAATTCGTCTTATCGTGTTGAACCAAAAGTCAAGACGATCCATTGGTTGTCACACCTCGGTCTCCTGCAAGTTCGATCACCCTAGTTGGACGTGAGATCACCACGTCAATGCTCCCGCTGGATAATTATCCTAATCCGGGCTTGACACATGTATGAGCATAGAGTTACGCTCGCACAAGATAAGAACATTTGAATGTTATTGTTATCTTCGACACGATCGAGTAATCTTATCATCCATCAAGTCAAGTCTGTTGAGTATTACCTTCTGGCAAATCGTCCAAGTCCATTCAAATTCTGATAAGTTCCATTCATCGAGTTCGTTTAGAATAATCATCGAACATGTTCCCGTGAGTTCGATCATCCCCTCCGTACGTGAAATCACCACCCGGCGCTCCCACAGGATAACCGTTCTCGTTGGACTGATTTTGAGAGTTATCATTTTGAACTTGATTCCAAGATCGTTCTTCCAAACTCTAAGCCAAATCCTTTATCGTTCATCTCTTTCATCGAAACACAATATTCATTTCGGTTAACTTCTATTCAAGCGAAATTGTATTCAAGTTCAATCAGTTTATTTCCATCTGAAATCGCTCGTACAATTCTCCAAGTTTCTAATAAGTTTCCTTAACGAGATATCGATTTCCATTTTCGTGAGTCTCAATTTGATATGAGTCTTATCATTTGTTCAAGTTATTCTCAATATCGTTCAGTCCGACTATCGTACGAGTTATGGATACGTTTGGACGTTTCTAAATGATCCATACACTACTCAAAATCGAGTCATTCCATTAAATCCATATTCGATTTGTATCTTCCGATACGAAATACCGCTCTAGCTATTTCTTAAAATCCAAGTACGATTCTCAATATTCGCCTAAGCGATAAATCCGAGAATGTTCTATTAGTTGGCAATCTAAGTTTGACTCGTCTCATTCCTGAACGATATCCAAATCCGTTGCAACTTAGCTTGCACCAAAGGATCTTGGGACGCGATGCCCTATCCAACTTAGTCGAAAGGCTATGTGCAAAGCTAACCGTTCGGAAAATATTCATTTTCATACAAACCAGTTGGGCAAACATGTATAGGCATTTCGGGTTCGCACATAAGTCGTGATTCAAGCACGAGCCTATCCCCAAAGGGTCTTGACACAGGTTGGCATGAGGCCAAGCATTTCGATATCATACAAGCAATTACATCATTCAAATATACTTTTTGAAAGTATTTAGACTTATTGTTGGAACATTCCGTTTGGGACATTGAGAGAGAGTATGCACATAACCCACAAACGAGCTTTCGAAACTGAGAAAATCAAAGTAAAATCCAAAGGTGTATAGCCAAGCTCTGATACCAATCTGTCACGCCCCGATCTTCCACAGGCTAATCGGCCGTCCCCGCTAGACGAGAATGACCACGCCAGCGCTCCCGCGGGATGATCGCTTCTGCCCATCTGGGCGTGATACTGCACGAGCGTGAATCGCATTCGTGTAAGGCTGTTGTTCATTGGCTGGCAGTAAGAGGTCTAAGCAACAGGATCACACAGATTTGTTTGAGTGCAGCAAAATTATAAATGCATAGGCGATTTGGTAATGTAATACCCCGTTCCTCTCAAGCGGACTGCCGTCTCAAACGGCAATAGTGCAGCTGTCCCGACCCACTTTGCCTCAAACGAGAAGCAAAGGATATCCAGACTTGTCCCTACAGGAATTTAATTTTGGCTTTCAGAGGCTCGCTTGACGTATCGCTCTACCGAGGCGAATCGTCGCTAAGGTGGGTGGCTACGGTGAACTTGTCTTTTCTTAGGCAGCACACATAAAATCTAGAATATTCATGCTAGTCGCTAGGTGATTCACCCCCTGCATGCTAATAAAATCCAACGCACCTAGCTAAGGGAATAATCCCAACCTGTATTGCTTGCTAGAATATGGAAATAAAATACTGCTTATATTCAGACCCTCGCATGCTAAGTCCCTTAACGGTTTCACTTCTCGGCTTACCTTCGGGTCCGAGCAATGTGCCTGCTTATGTTCCTTAGAAACGCATGCTTGTCTGCTTGAATGTTGCCTTATTTTTATCCAACTCCGGGAGACTACTAAGTAGTCGTTCTGTGCATGTTTGACCCTGCAAGTATCCCGGACCGTTAGGTCACCAGGCAGCCCCGAACCAGGGGAATGCATTAAGGCAAGATATTTACTGTACAGAATCAAGATTCAAGTATCCCGTGTACTCGTGTACTTGTGTTCCCGTGCACTATTGTTCTCGTGTTCTCTTGTTCTTAGTGCACGCGTGTTCTTGTGTTCTCGTATATCTCGTGATAATTGAAAGACCCCAATTATGCATGTCGCGGACAACTCGAAAATGAGGTATAGTTCCACGGACGGTCACCGGGGCACTGGGACCGATCCAATCTGGATGGAACTCACGTTATTGTACAGTCCATTGTGCTGGACAGGATGGAATATAGCGCCCCTTGTTCTTTCGCTGCATACATTCTCTCCAGTGACTGAACCGTATTGTATAGTCCATTGTGCTGGACGGGATGGCATGTAGCGCTCCTTGTATTTTACTGCATACTATTATCGCCAGTGACTATCATCCTAAATGGCTATGCCAGCAACTCCTGTTCATATAGATAAGTCATCCTCGCTTAGCGGCTATCGACGTGCGAGTCACTGCATCGCATCAAGAAACAACTGAACACCTGAACGATCATGATAAAATGACCCTCGTGTTTGCATATGCTATGCCTCCTGAATGCTTATACTTGCCCGTGCTTGAATTAACAATGTTTGCCTTGGACAGGGAAGGTAAAATGGTAAGTTGGTAAGTCTCGCCGTGTTTCCTCTCATGTTGCACGGCGCACTGCCCGACACGATAGGCTATTCAATATTTGCATGAAACTGATCCTAATGTAACTAGAAAGACAACTTAATAGTTGTGCACGGAACCTGTATTACGTGTTTGGATTTGTCGAGCGGGCGAGTACCTTCCCCACCAGTGCATTCAATGTACTGATAATCCATCAGTTTGTATGCAGGGTGCGGGAGAACCTCGTTCGGTGTGGACGCCTCCTTCGTGCGTGCTAAGGCCAGGAGTTTCCTCTGAAGCCTTGCAACGGTGCGTCCGGGACTGAAGCACATATACAAGACATAATGTTGGAACATAGTCCAAACTCGCCTGAACATCGCCTGTACAATCATTCCACAATTGTAGCCACTTGGCACGCTTTTACTGTTTCAGAGAGAGAGGCTTGAGCGACTTGTAATCTCGGCTATACGCCGCCTATAACACTTGTTCATATCAATAAAAGAGCTTGCTTTACTTCAAACTTGTGTTTTAATGCTTCCGCTATATTGTCGACTCAGTGAACCTATTACCGATCGCCTATGTGTTCATGACTCCGCTTCATTCGGACAATCTGTGCGACTCTGTGGCTTAGAACTCTTGCCGCCAGCCAATAAAACATAGCCTTGCCCGGGCGTGGATCACGCTCGTGCGTCATCACGCCCGGATGGGTCAAAGCGATCGTTCCGCGGGAGCGCTGGCGAGGGTGATTTCCGCCTAGCGGGAACGGCCGAAATAGCCTGCGGGAGATCGGGGCGTGACAGGTAACAAGTTCACTGAGTCAGCAATAGCGGAAGCATTTAATAACACAAGTTGAAGTACAACTCTTTATTGATATAAATAAGTGTTACAGGCGGCGCTTGGCCGAGATTACAATTCGCTCAGATCTCTCTCTCTGAAACAGTAAAAATGTGCCATGTGGCTACAATTGTGGAATGATTGTACAGATGATGTTTAGGCGATGTTCAGACGATATTCAAATATTATGTCTTGTATATGTGCTTCAGTTTCGGACGCAGCGCTCCAAGGCTCCGGATTTGACTCCACGCCTTAGCACGCACGAAGGAGGCATCCGCACCGAACGAGGATCTCCCGCACCCTGCAAACGATCTCGTGGATTATCAGTACATTGAATGCACTGTTGGGGAAGCTACTCGCCCGCTCGACAAATCCAAACACGTAATATAGGTTCTGTGCACCAGCTATTAATTGTCTTTCTAGTATTGCCTTAAGATCAATTTTATGGCAATATTGGATAGCCTAACTCGTGTGGTAGTGCGCCGTATGATATAAGAGAAAATACGGCAAGACTTACCAACTTACCATTTATTCTTCCCTGTCCAAGGCAAACCAAGTTAATTCATGCACGAGCATATATAAACATTCAGGGCATTAGCATATGCAGACATAAGTGTCTCAGTACGAGATTCATATCGGTGTACGAGTTACTCATAATATCAGGTGTGGTGCATATGATACTGAAGTGTTCTATATGTACAAATATTTTATATTCATATCGTTTAGTTGATTCAGATTCTTGATGCGATGTAATGACTCGCACGCGGATAGCCGCTAAGCGAGGATGACTTATTTATATGACAAAAGTTGCTGGCATAGCCATAAAGGACGGGTTATAGTCTCAAACGAGAATGATATGCAACGCAGGTAGCGAGCCTCGCTACATAACATTCCGTCCATGACAAACGGCTATAAGAAATTTTCTGCCTGGATCGGATCAGTCCTAGTGCCCTGGCAACTATCTGCAAAAACCGAAAATCTTGTGCACAAGTTGTCCGCGATATGCAAGTCTCTAAGGGTATCCAATTTCATATCTTAACAAGATAATCCATAACACGAGTAAAAAAATGCTTGAATCTTAATTCTTGCTCTGAACGAGTATTGCTCCAAGAGCTGTGATGCTTGATTTACTTGACATAATTCCATTCAATGATTCAACTTTCCTTGATGCATTCCCATGGTGCGGGGACTGCCTTAGCGACCTAACGGTCCCAGATAGTTGTAGGTTCAGATTTCACATAAGAACTATTTGATAGTCTCCTGGCTAACAAGATGCATGCACGAGATATGCGATAGCGATACTAGATCGTGGCATAAGTTCATTGTGGCAAGTGTTGGATCGAGGCCACATATCAAGTTAACATATAAGCAGGCAAGCATGTATTTCATAAGAAAACTTAATCATTCACGTTGACTCGGGCCCGAAGGTAAGCCGAGGAGTGAAACCGTAAAGGAACTTATAGAGCGACATGATCTAAGGGTCGTGCAGTGTGAACATATTAACTGTGCACTACAGAATATACTTGTATTATTCTATACAAGGCATAGCGGAGTCAAATATGTGCAAGGCAAAGGTAGCATGCAAAGGTCTGATTTATAAGCAATGTTTCATTTTCATGTTCTAGCATAAGCAATACATGTTGGGATTATTCCCTTAGCTAGATGTGTTATATTCTTATTAGCATGCAGGGGGTGATTCACCTATCGACTAGCATGAAACATCCATATTATGTGTGCTGGCTAAGCAAAGACAGGTTCACCGTAGCCACCCACCTTAGCGATGATTCGCCTCGGTTGAGCGATACTCCGAGCGAGTCTCTGAAAGCCTAAGAAGAACTCTTGAAGGGACAAGTCTGATTATCCTTTGCCTCAAAGGAGTATTCTCGCCTGAGCAAAGTAGGTTGGGACATTACACTTTTGCCGTTTGAATCGGCAGTCCGCTTGAGCAGAACGGGGTATTACACCCCGAGGTAGCAACTCATCGTATAAGTCTCCTCGCTCTGCTCCCGATCTCTGCACAAATTTAGATAAACCAGGGAGAGGAGTGTCGTAAGGGGGGACATAGTAATAACGCTAATAGGTTTTATGGATACTGCCTTAGAATCAAGAAGAGGATCTGGTTGGTAAACCATTAGTGCAAGGGATCCTACCTCTTATTCTTCCTCCATTGCGTCTCTCGCAGAAGACTTGCTAGCAAGCCTCTTCCTCGAACCTGATCCTGTGGCCCCGATCGATTCATATCTGCTCCTCTCAGAAGGTTGGGGGCTCCTGACAGAAGAAGACCTACGCTTCACGGAGAGTCTACTAGGGGCAGAGGATCGTCATAAGTATTCTCCTCTCCCGTCGTTGACTCATGATTAGCGAGTAGCGGTGTAGGGCATCCCTTGCCTCTCCCCAAACCTTTCTTGGAATCCCTTGCCACAAAAACTCAAAAGTAGCCATGCGGCCCAGGATGCATCTAGGCAGCCTAGAAAGTGAATCCTGAAAGTATCCTGGGTCGCACCGCATAAAACGCTAACAGGGCAATAATTGCCCTACATAAAACTCAGACATGGCATTGATTTTCCAGAATGCTTCAAAAACTGTGGGAAGCATCGACACACTAAACAACAAAAAGTCACGTCAACATAATAATGATTCCTGTCAGACGTGAAGCAGGCAATGCCACATGTATAAACGACAAGATCCCATACGATAGCGTCTCTGTCTCGAACCAATTCAGCACCTTCTATCTCGAACCAATTAGAGTTGTCCAAATCAACCCCGTAATCTTGGACTCTGATAACACTTATTAGGATCAGACACGCCCTATAAGCGCTCCGATACCGTATCTGAGACTGACCGCAGTAAAAACTTAGGCCAACCCACCTGAGATAACCAACCCCTAACTAACGAATACTAAACACAGATAAAACAACGTATATGGTGGTGACTATATAACCTGAACAAATATAAATCTATATAATTCGGGTGAAATTACAAGATTGATAAAATCAATGTTGAATCCTTTGTCCTAATAAGTTCAACCCCCTCACCACACTCAAGAAGAAAAGAAAAGATTACAATTGAAATCACTCACCAAACCCTATAGTAATTTTCCTGTTCGAAGGCGGCGACTCCTCGATCAGATCTTCTCTTCCTTCTGTCTTGGATGGCGAGCCCTAAGAGCAAAGCACAAACTTTCTCTTAGATTTTCTGTAGACAAGCATGTCACGCCCCAGTCCCAAAATACGTAGGACTAGGAATACGTAAGCATGCCAGCCGCATGGATATGGCAACTCCAATATATGGAAACCAAAATCCACACGTACGCTGTAATATGAATATCAATCCACAAGTGGTATAAAATGTATCACAAGTCGCATGGGTACAATCTAAATCTCATCCACAGAAAATCAATATAAATAAATAACCAACATCTATATAACTAGATCTCAACATAAGTATCTAAGGATGATAGTTGGATGGAAACAAATCCACTACTAACTCGAATGTAAGAGCAAATATTAAAGTAAGTACAACACAACAACACCACATAAGAACACCATCTAGCAATCACGGGCTCGAAGAGAGGACATCCACGAAACATATATAGCCATCCGATCTGTGCTCCTGCAAATACTCAAGAATAGATACACCTGGCAGAGGACCAGGTCCTCAGAGGGACGTAACAAGATACAGAAAATACGAGCCAATTTGAATACAGTAAACATGCATATAATTTGAAAATAAATAAGTAAGCTGTACAAGACCATCTATATGAATGCAAATGAGGACAATTTTTTGACGTATGGGCAAGGGTAGGCTACTCGATCTACCTCACAACTCACACACACGTCAATGGACATCAGAAATCGACATACCGCGGGGGTAGCGACCAGCGAGACTCCAGAAATCGACATACCGCGGGGGTAGCGACCAGCGCGACACACGCCCGTAGTGCGAGCTATATACTACGGTTTGCCAGAGTGGTTAAAAGCCCATACGCCTAATGATTGTCCTCTATGATACTAGGTGCCATGTGTGTGTCAACATATCTAATACATAGTAATGACTGGAGAAAAACTACACATGCAAGAACTATACAGAAATGAAATAAATGAACAGAAATATAAATAGCATGCAAAGTACTGTAAATAATTTGGCAAGGTATCTTGCCTGGTAAGAAAGCTGCAAGGTGTACTGTCCAGAAGTCAAACGCACATGATCAAAAGCTATGGCCACAGAACAAATATCTTCGGATGCTGAAATAAATATCACCAACATTTCTAGAATGAGAAAAATAGCTAAAAAGCACTTCCCTTTCGTCCAATTTGGACACAGGGGCAAAATGGTAATTTCGGGTAAAAGTGGGGTCCACATGTGGCCCACTTGTACCGAAAAGCGTGCCAAGGGTAACAATCTCTAAATGAGACAAACTATAGGTCAAACAACTCTAAATGTCAATACGAACCCAACGGTATGTCCAAATGTGGATTCCGATGGGCCAAACACAATTTTGTCCAAAAAGTCAACTGTGGGGCCCGTCAATTGGCGATTTGGTCAACCGTCTCAGAATTACATGAAAATTGGGTCACAGGACCAGCGCGTTACCACGAGTCCAGTGGCGCAAGTTTTGTCGCAATCTGATAAGCGTGCACAAAATACGCGCGAGTTCCACAAAAGTTACGATACGGTGTGTGTCCGCGGATACAGTCTGATTCCGGCGCGCACACGCGTCCGAATCAGTTCTCACAAATTTTCACGTGTCCGGTTACACTACGTGCACCATTCGGTACACTTGGCACACGGCGGGGCGGTCCCATTTGGCGGGGCGCGCTCCGTTTTCCAACTTTTGGAAAACTGGAAAAAGTGGGTGCGCGCAGTTTTGTGACGAATATAATTCTGTCTACAGCAACTAATATCATAGGGTTATTTAACAGAAAATAAACTAGGTCAAGTATTCTACAGGTATCAAAAAGAATCACCGAATTCGGATCTCTGTGGTGGGAGATACGAACTCGGCAATATGGGTGGTCATTCTGGAATTCTGCGATTTCAGAATTCTGTCTGCTCGCGCCGACTTGGGCGCTATTTTTCACCTAGGGGCACACGTTTTCCGAGGTTGGCTATAAAACAACTATGGAAGAGGGTTGAGGGGTGATCATACCTATGAAGACGGAACAATGTTTGGTTGAGCGAGTCGACGGAAAATCACGCCGGAGCGAAGGTGCCTCGAGTGGGATTCTGCAGGGTGCGAGGTCGGAGACGACGGGATGGTTGGATGGCTTGGTGGGGCTTCTCTGGCTGCGGTGACGGCTCTAGATGGGAAGAGGAGGTCTGAAAATTTAGGTTAGGGTTTTTGGGATATAACTATATATATATATATATATATATATTATAGGAAGAGAGAGGGTGAGTTGGCACGTCTGATGGGTTGGGAAGTTATTAAAGGCTGAAGGGGTCGGGTTTGTTCCTGGATGCAAATCACTAAAGGAATTAAGGGGGCGGGTGGTCCTAGCAATTACTAAGGGATGGTGGGCGGCCTAGGAAGAATTTTGCTGAAGTAATGGTCTGGAGCAAATTGCAAGGGATGGAAATAAGTTGCAGCAAGTTTTTGCTAAGGAATAGTAGTAGTAGTTGTATAGTATGGTTAGTATTATTATTATATTATTATTATTATTGTTAGTATTAAATTCTTATTTAATACTTCTATTACTTAAATGTGCTAAGTTGCTTTGCTACTTTGCTGTGAAGTAGCAGCATAGTTAGTATTATTATTATATTATTATTAAATTCTTATTTAATAATTTCTTTTACTTTCTTTTCTTTTTCTTTCTAAATATATATATATATACATATATATATTTGTGTATACATATATATTATATATATATACTCATAAGAAAATTCATGGATTAGAATAATGCACACCATTAGGCTAGCAACAGCTTAAGAGGTCTCCTACATGAAATAAATTCTGAAAAATTCCTGATGGTCCCATAAGTCATCTAAGTGCCCGAACACTTAACATAAAAATTATTAAAAATCTATTTCTCCTATTTAGCACATAATTACCATAATTAAATTATTAATTAATAAAGAAAATAATAAATACGTTTTTTAGAAATAGGGGTTTTACATTCTACCCAACTTATAAAAATTTCGTCCTCGAAATTAAAATTAAGCCACGAAAGAATGTCAAGAATGGTATAAGATTTGCATCGTTTAAAATGCAAAGCTAGGTTCAACGGGGTGGGCGATGTTGCACGTTGCACATCCCGAAAAATCATGGAAAATCCATATGAGCAAAAAATAAGTTTCTTCATGTGTCATGTCCAATGGTGTGGACACCTAAATGCTCTTTTGCATGAAAGCGCCCAACAATTAGAAAATTGCGCAAAGATGAGAATTGGGTGAGAGGTTCACAATCTACCGAACTTAAAATTTTCCATCTACCACCTAAGGCCATACATCTAGAAAACTATTGCTCAAATTATTAAATCATGATTTTTTTTTTATCCTCAAAGGTTTAACACCAAACATATCACCTATGATATGTCCTTAACCGATTATAAAAGAGGGTCACTAAGTAATGTGTTTAGCCTTATGGGGTATAGCTAGTACTAGCAGTGTCAACTTATACCAGCACGAGATTTCGTCTTTCCGAAATAGGGGAAGACGGAGAAAAATAATAAAGAACTCAAGGTGAAGGTGACAGAATACAAGTACGAGGTTCAAAGAGATTAGAGAATCGAAAAGAGAGTTGTCAGGACAGTTGTAGATTGAAATCCTATTTTTTTGGTAATTTCCTATTTACATGCTCGTATCAGTACAGTTATATAACCGATACGATATGGCAGACATATCTAGGGGCAAGTATATCTGTCTACTACCATATATCTCAATCCACGTAAAGTAGTAATGCGAAGAGCGAACCAAGCGCACTAAGGTTAGCTAGACCTTAATACACCGATTCTGATTAGGCAATTGTATCATTGTGTGCACCCAATAATACATATGCCATGAGCAAGCTCGATGAAAGAATAAGCTTGCAAAAACTAGGCTATAATAGCAGCATAAGTCAAGGTAGTACAACAAACATAAATACGCTGGATTATGATGAAAGAAGGTACAAATTAATTCAAGTTCGCAAAAACAAAAACAACATAAGCAATAATAATAAAAGACTCTACAATCTCTACAGTTATCATACTAATTCCTTGTCTAGGTCGATATTTGACAAAGCAGGGGTATGGCTTCTAAGCTCTACAGTCTGAGAAAAAAAAACAATGTCGTCCTAAGCTAGCATACAGTTAAATGTCATTCATTCACACTTCAGTAATAATAAGGCAAAAGACTATGTGATACTATGTTGTGAGGTATACCACCCAACTTATAACAATAAACTAGTACTGTAATTGTCTTAAGGATACCGTAGAAAATCTTGTTAAGGTTTACTAGAAGGGTCTGGGTACTTATTAGGGTATCCTCTATGCTAGGGTCAAACATTATGGTAAAACTTCTAACTAACTCTAGTAGCATCTATACTACTCTCAAGTCTACAGAATACATAAAGGGGTAATGATAAACCAATCTATAGATAAGGAATTCTACGTTCACTTAATTATTCTAAACTTAGTGGGGTGTCTATATTCTCGTTGTATTCTTAATAGGTGTGCTACCATAATCATCATCCTAATAACAGGGGTTCCTATATTCTAGCAGAAGGCTATCCTCAAGAACTATTAGGGAAGTACAAGAATCAAGCATGATGCAATTATTCAGATAGAATGGATTGGAAGGAAAACAAATCATAGTCAATTGTGGATGAGATCCTATACTCTATTCCTAGGTGCAGGCTTGCTCGGCACAGTAACGTAACCGAGACAATATGCTCTTGACCTGCATGGGCCACCACAAAAACATGTCACGCCCAAGTCCCAAAATACGAAGGACTAGGAACACGTAAGCATGCCAGCCGTATGGATATGGCAACTCTAATATATGGAAACCAAAATCTACACGTACGCTGTAATATGAATATCAATCAACAAGTGGTATAAAATGTATCACAAGTCGCATGGGTACAATCTAAATCTCATCCACAGAAAATTAATATAAATAAATAACCAACATCTATATAACTAGATCTCAACATAAGTATCTAAGGATGATAGTTGGATGGAAACAAATCCACTACTAACTCGAATGTAAGAGCAAATATTAAAGTAAGTACAACACAACAACACCACATAAGAACACCATCTAGCAATCACGGGCTCGAAGAGAGGACATCCACGAAACATATATAGCCATCCGATCTGTGCTCCTACAAATACTCAAGAATAGATACACCTGGCAGAGGACCAGGTCCTCAGAGGAACGTAACAAGATACAGAAAATACGAGCCAATTTGAATACAGTAAACATGCATATAATTTAAAAATAAATAAGTACGCTGTACAAGACCATCTATATGAATGCAAATAAGGATAATTTTTCGACGTATGGGCAAGGGTAGGCTACTCGATCTACCTCACAACTCACACACACGTCAATAGATATCAGAAATCGACATACCGCGGGGGTAGCGACCAGCGAGACTCCAGAAATCGATATACCGTGGGGGTAGCGACCAGCGCAACACACGCCCGTAGTGCGAGCTATATACTACGGTTTACCAGAGTGGTTAAAAGCCCATACGCCTAATGATTGTCCTCTATGATACTAGGTGCCATGTGTGTGTCAACATATCTAATACATAGTAATGACTGGAGAAAAACTACACATGCAAGAACTATACAGAAATGAAATAAATGAACAGAAATATAAATAGCATGCAAAGTACTGTAAACAATTTGGCAAGGTATCTTGCCTGGTAAGAAAGCTGCAAGGTGTACTGTCCAGAAGTCAAACGCACAGGATCAAAAGCTATGGCCACAGAACAAATATCTCCGGATGCTGAAATAAATATCACCAACGTTTCTAGAATGAGCAAAATAGCTAAAAAGCACTTCCCTTTCGTCCAATTTGGACACAGGGGCAAAATGGTAATTTCGGGTAAAAGTGGGGTCCACATGTGGCCCACTTTGCACCGAAAAGCGTGCCAAGGGTAACAATCTCTAAATGAAACAAACTATAGGTCAAACAACTCTAAATGTCAATACGAACCCAACGGTATATCCAAATGTGGATTCCGATGGGCCGAACACAATTTTGTCCAAAAAATCAACTGTGGAGCCCGCCAATTGGCGATTTGGTCAACCGTCTCAGAATTGTGTGAAAATTGGGTCACAGGACCAGCGCGTTACCATGAGTCTAGTGGCGCAAGTTTCGTCACAATCTGACAAGCGTGCACAAAATACGCGCTTGTTCCACAAAAGTTACGTTACGGTGTGTGTCCGCGGATACAATCTGATTCCGGCGCGCACACGCGTCCGAATCAGTTTCCACGAATTTTTACGTGTCCGGTTACACTGCATACACCATTCGGTACACTTGGCACACGGCGGGGTGGTCCCGTTTGGCGGGGCGCGCTCCGTTTTCCAACTTTTGGAAAACTGGAAAAAGTGGGTGCGCACAGTTTTGTGACGAATATAATTCTGTCTACAGCAACTAATATCATAGGGTTATTTAACAGAAAATAAACTAGGTCAAGTATTCTACAGGTATCAAAAAGAATCACCGAATTCGGATCTCTGTGGTGGGAGATACGAACTCGGCAATATGGGTGGTCATTCTGGAATTCTGCGATTTCAGAATTCTGTCTGCTCGCGCCGACTTGGGTGCTGTTTTTCACCTAGGGGCACACGTTTTCCGAGGTTGGCTATAAAACAACTATAGAAGAGGGTTAAGGTGTGATCATACCTATGAAGACGAAACAACGTTTGGTTGAGCGAGTCGACAGAAAATCACGCCGGAGCGAAGGTGCCTCGAGTGGGATTCTGCAGGGTGCGAGGTCGGAGTCGACGGGATGGTTGGATGGCTTGGTGGGGCTTCTCTGGCTGCGGTGACGGCTCTAGATGGGAAGAGGAGGTCTGAAAATTTAGGTTAGGGTTTTTGGGATATAACTATATATATATATATATATATATATATATATATATATATATATATATATATATATATATATATATATATATATATTAGGAAGAGAGAGGGTGAGTTGGCACGTCTGATGGGTTGGGAAGTTATTAAAGGCTGAAGGGGTCGGGTTTGTTCCTGGAAGCAAATCACTAAAGGAATTAAGGGGGCGGGTGGTCCTAGCAATTACTAAGGGATGGTGGGCGGCCTAGGAAGAATTTTGCTGAAGTAATGGTCTGGAGCAAATTGCAAGGGATGGAAATAAGTTGCAGCAAGTTTTTGCTAAGGAATAGTAGTAGTAGTTGTATAGTATGGTTAGTATTATTATTATATTATTATTATTATTATTAGTATTAAATTCTTATTTAATACTTCTATTACTTAAATGTGCTAAGTTGCTTTGCTACTTTGCTGTGAAGTAGCAGCATAGTTAGTATTATTATTATATTATTATTAAATTCTTATTTAATAATTTCTTTTACTTTCTTTTCTTTTTCTTTCTAAATATATATATATACATATATATATTTGTGTATACATATATATTATATATATATACTCATAAGAAAATTCATGGATTAGAATAATGCACACCATTAGGCTAGCAACAGCTTACGGGGTCTCCTACATGAAATAAATTCCGAAAAATTCTTGATGGTCCCATAAGTCATCTAAGTGCCCGAACACCTAACATAAAAATTATTAAAAATCTATTTCTCCTATTTAGCACATAATTACCATAATTAAATTATTAATTAATAAAAAAATAATAAATACGGTTTTTAGAAATAGGGGTTTTACAAAGCACCCAGAATCTCCACCTTTTATGCTATATCCTTTGTGCTTCCACCTTCACCCATATAAATAGGATAAGAAACTCCAGTTTAGGTCATATAAATTCTTAAATAAAAAATCCTAAAATAGGAAACAAATTACCTAAAATAGCAAGCACCAATTATGGACGTCTAAATATAGTCAAATTAAATATTTGATACAAATTTGTAATTCTAATCAAATCAGATATTTAATATAGATTTTCAAATTGCATCAAATCAAATCTTTTACCATATTTGGGCTCCAAAATTGTTGTTACAAAATCCAGATTGGTAAGACATATGGTCCCAATCCAATATCACATCGCATGGCCAACTCCAGTTTGGGTCACATCACGTTCCTAACAAGTGGTATCAGAGTTCCCAAGTTCATGAGAGAAAAGATGCAACCATGTCTTCGGAGCAAACAAATACACGTATAATCACCCTCACAGGGGGAACTTATCATGCCCAGGCTCTGTAAAACTGAACTTTCTTGCTGGACGTGATGTCGTATGATCCTAAGTAGCACTCGCGCAAGGCAAGCATCAAAACGGTCGATGAAACATTAAGTCTCAGAGTCACACAACTAGTCTCCAAGTAGAAAAGTTGAATAACACAAGTAATACAAGAAAATAATGTTCTTTATTGAATATGAAGTAGTGTTATAACGATGCCTGGCCAAATGTTACAATCGTTCAGGCTCTTTCTCTCATTAAATGAAATCGTGCCAAATGGTTTACAACTTTGGAGAAGAAAACAATAGGCGGTGTTCCAATACATTATGTCATGTATATGTGCTTCAGCTCCGGCCGCAACACTCCAAGGCTCCAAAGAGAACTCCACGCCTTAGCGCGCATGAAGAAAACTTTGTACCGAACGAGATACTCCTGTACTATGCAAGCAATATGTTGGGTTATCATTACATTGAATGCACTAGTAGGGAGGCTTCTCGCATACTCAATAAAACCAACAGGTTCAATATATTCTGTGCACCGACTGAGTATGTTGTCTTTCTAATCTTGCCTTAGGATCAGTTTTATGGCATATGAATATGAATTTACTCATGTCGCAGAAAGTATCACACAACAACAATAGGAAATCAACTTATCCATACTTACTATTCGGCCTTCCCGGTCCAAAGATAAACCACGTTAATCCAAAAACACATATTGAAACAAGGAAAATCACTAGTAAACTTAAGTGCCTTGAATGTGTCTCAGTGAAATACATATTAAACTCGATAAATATGTAGTGTGTTATGCATCCATTATCTTGTTCAACTAAAGGCCTCCATGAGGATTGCCGCTAGAATTTCAGCTTAGCTTATATGAAAGTCGCTGGCCCACAAGCCATGTTGGACTACTGTAGGCGAGTACACTGACCGCAGGTGTGAGCTACCCCGAAGTCTAAATTATATTGTATCGCGTGGCATAGCACCGGCCTGAAGGGCCCACGATACCGGTCGACCCGATCACAGTGCCCCGGTGATTGTTTGAGGACCCAAACCTTTTGCACAAATTGTCCGAGACCATGCAAGTTCTTTTCTCTTTTCTCTTTTCTCTTTTCTCTTTTCTCTTCTTCTGTACTGCTCAAACCATTCTTTGAATCACAAACTATACTGGGCACTCTGAGCCATTCCTTCTTTATTTGTTTTACTTTCTTTATGAGCCATTCTTTCTTCCTAACGGTCCCTAAAACTTTCTATGTTTTGATTCTACCTCGGAATGACTACTCGATAGTCTTCCGGCTAACTGAGTGTAACATATTCTACGAAGTGTTGAACATTGGCATAGTCTATGTGATAAGCATTAAAACAATATGAAAGTTAATCACTATGAGGAACATGCAATATAGTCTACTTTAAAACATAAGCATTTATGCTAGTACAAGTCTAAAGAGGTAGTGCAAGGATCCAACTATAAATCCAAGTTTTATTTTCATGTTCTACACAAACAGATAAAGTGTAAGATTAGTCCCATAGCTAGGTTGGCTTACTTCTTTTATTAGCGTGCAACAGGTGATTTTTCTAGCGACTAGCATGTATCGTCCAAGTTATTAAGTGTGATGGTCGAGCAAAGATAGGTTCATCTATCACGACCCACACCCAGAATAGGGGCACGAGTACGTGGGTACTTCCAGCCTATGCCACAGCATCGGCGGTAGAACGCTGTCTAGGTCACAATAAAACTAATATAACTCACAACTTGTCAATGATATCAATCTCCATAAGGAGGACAATATACATCTTACAATATCTCATAATGTAAACTCAATCACCACAACTATAAGAGTATAAAGGTACGATAAAAGATAAGAAGAATGACATAGTCAAACACAATGTCTCAAAATAAAGATAAATCACAGTCTAGCTGTCCAACATAAAGTCTCCACAAGTCTCAACATAACTAAGAATAAGTCTAAACATAAACTGAAATAAACCTCAAATAAGTCTCAGTGCATAAAATAAATACTGTCTAAACAGCTGCAGGTAGTGTCTCCTCTAAGATCTCTGGTGTGTAGTCTGCATCTATACCTGGTCCATAATGTGTCAGACACCAGTCCTCTAAGTCGTAGTATAAAAAAATATTTTCAATTAGGATGAAGCAAAGTACAGCTCTAACAGCAGTTCTACATCAATGATATAAACTATGTAGCAATAACTAGATGGAAATATACAAGATGCATATACATGTACAAGAGATACACGATAAAGAAAATACTGGAAATAATACAAGAATAAACAATATGGCAATGAACAAGAATACTATGACTAAGTGTGTGAGTACTAGCTTTAACATGTTATCGGCTTGAGAACTTGTACATGAATAATGACCTGGCTAGTCATACGTGCGGTGTATGACCAACACTAACATGTGAACAAGACTTGTATATGAAGGGTATAATCACATATCCACACTAAAATACACTCCACCCCCGACTGGTATAGTAGATCCAACCATGGTACGCTATGGCACGGAATTCTCTAGGAAGGTAGCAAGTCTCCCCGAGAATTAGTGTTTGTACATGCACAAGATAATCAATCAAACAAGACTTGTACAAGATACACCACATACAAGGAATAACATCTCATGACGAGATCCGGATATACCAATCCGTATAAACATCGTGTCAAGGAATATGGATATTTATACTAGATACAATGAACATAGAGGATATCATAAATAAGAAACTATCAGAGAATGTACTCGTCTGGGGTCCTTAGCTGGCAATACCAATGTCCTGCTTCTGAAGTCTCGCTGGATGATCCAATGGTCCTATAGACATATTATATAATATAATATTGTATCAGATATTACACTAACACACAAAATCAAAACACAATGATCTCAGAGACTACGCTAGGGGTGTCATGTCTGTAGTTACTGTGCATAACAGACAGTCAATGATACGGGTCTTGCCAGTACGTCGGTGTACATATGGCAGTCTGCTAACATGTTACATGGTCACATGTCAATGTAACTATGGGGTATCCGTGGTTACACTCGGGTCACCTAGTATAAATATACATATTATTATCTAGCAATAACATTAATACTCATAATATATATATACACTAATTAATCACATATATAATAGATATATGTATATACACTAATAGAATTATACTATATATATATATATATATATATATATATATATATATATATATATATATATATATATATATATATATATATATATATATACATACCCATCAAATATATACATATTAAACGTATACTAGGGAATACATATAAAATACATATACATATGTATATATATACTAATTTGAAAAATATACTATATATATATATATATATATATATATATATATATATATATATATATATATATATATATATATATATATATGTATATTGTCACACCCCAGTCCCAAAATACATGGAACCAGGCCACGTGGCAATATCCAGCTGACACATCTCCGAGGATATCCCAATTTAATGGATCCTAACAAAGAGTGCTACGCTGTCCTAAATACTAATATGTCCCATATAACTCAACAGCAAGTAATCTAATCTCATCCACAATATAAAACATCAAGAAGTACTAAATAAACTTTTGGAAGATAAACACCAGTCTCAAGATATCATAGTACAACCAATAAAGTCTGGTGGGAACAAACCCACTACTATGACAGAATAAATATACTGAAATGATAGATAAAAGAGTAATGACTAGGGCATCGGCTGACTAGATAATGATGCACCCAATCCTAGGCAGAAGGCCTACCAAGTGATCACGAAAGCTCTGACGGTAATACATCTAGCTCCTCAGTTGTAGCGTACCTCGTCTCCTGTCCTAGGCCGTACACTGTGGGGAAATATGCCCCGTCCAAATCTGGAAGGGTACCAGGTCCTCAGAGGGACATAACAAGATACATAGAAACATGCCATATATATAAATACTGAATAAAATAAATACAATAAGGGTGTGCTAACCATCTAAATGAATGCAATATGAGGACAACGCTGGTACGTATGGGTAGGTGTAGGCATAACGTCCATACTCCGAAGAGAGTGGCATTAGTACAGTATATCGTCCATAATGCTCCGAAGTGGCATCAGTATAAAGGAAGTCATTGGATCTGAGGTTTCTCCGAAATCACGGCTCCAATGGGTGTACCCCATATGCCTACTACTTGTCCTCCCCGCCCAATGTAATATACTGGTCGAATACTCGACGTGCATACCACGTATCTATATGCCAGTCTCTACAAATTAATATCCTGAGTTACGCACTAACCGTGATGCATGTCACACGCACCGATAGCTAGTCGAATACGCGGACCCGCATCCCAATATTAATGTCACATTGAATACGTGTAAGTGTCGGGTTTTGGAAGATATCAACGTATCCTCCTAACTGGGGTGAGTCTGCTAACAACTAGGTCAAGTATACAAATCATCGATGAAATCGTCGATGCACCCGAGTCAATCTCGGACGCACACAGTCATATAAAGTAAAGGAACAGAATCATACAACATATGAATAATCTAAATTAAACAGTAAACATGGCAAGGTATCTTGCCTAGGTCCTGAAGCTGTGAAAGCCAATAGCCTGCTCCTGCAGTGTCTCCCGGCTGATCCAATGATCCTAAACACACCAATATAATATAATAAATACCGATATCAGACACTAAACATTAAATACACAAGACTACAATGCTATACTGGAATACTGTCGCAAGTTTACGGCTGCTCAAATATATCGTCACATGTGTACGTAGCTAGGGTGTACACGTGTTCTGTCCTCGGCTAACATGTGCCTTGAGATAATAATTACTGTATCTAGGGTTTACAAAGCTTCATTATGTCTAGTATAATTGTTGGTCCTGAAATCCCCATATTCAGCATACTTGGCGATGTCTAAGTTTTATTGATGAATTTCATATTTCTAACAACAGGTCTTATGATTTATGGAATGGTTAGTTATTAAACCAAATTCTAAATCTTGTTAATTAACATGCCATCATATACCTAGTTAGGGTTAACTGAGTTTGTGTCCAATACTACAAGTCTTGATACGATGGCATAACGATCATACATAGATACAATACAAGGAGGGATGAGTCAGGTATTTACCTAGTTGACAGGACGAGGGTCTCCTCGCCGACGGTCGTCCTCCGGCGAGTGGTGGGCTCCGACATCGGCCGGCGGCAGACAACAGCGGCAACGACAGCAGCAGTAGTCGCAGCGGATGTAACAGCGGCGGCGGCGGCTTAGGCAGCGACGGGGGCGGCTGACCGGTCCCGGGAGAACGGTCGGGGTAGGCCGGGAGTGGTGGTGGGCGGTGACCGAGACGGCGGGGGCGACTGAAGGCGGTGCAGGGTCGCTCGGGAGCAGCGGCTAAGGGGTCGGGTTGGTTGGGAGGTTCGGATGGTGGTGGTTGGCCCCGGTGCTAGTGGTGGTAGGCGATGGCCGATAAAGTCGGCAGTCGGGGGGGGGGTTCGGTGACCGCGGTGGCTAGCGGTGGCTGGTGAAGTCGGCAGTCGGGGGGGCTCGAGTGCAAGAAGGAGAACGGCTAGGGTTTTGATAAATAGTAAAAACCAGGGTTTCATATGGGAGTATGTATATTTATAGATGTTGGCTCTCGTGGGCTATCCTTGATATTTGGGCCAGCCAGGGTTCTAGGGTGGGGCTGGTCCATATTTAAGGTATACACGGCTTGGTCTAGTCCTGTTTTAGGTGAACTGGCCTCAACTTAATTAAATTACCAATTATTGCACAAGGCGCTCACTTACTAATATTGTGAAACTAAGGTGAGACGCAATGACGGGTATCTAAGTTTGCACAATGGTCAGAGGGGTAGCCTGGCATGTCTAAGAGATGTTCGTGACCTTGGGTGGAAGATAACTACTGGTGTGGTGCTCCATTCTCGAAGCAACGGCAAGGTGTATTAGGACAAATAATTATTGCACAATTATTCCAATTATGTCCAATTAAATCTAAGTCTCTTAATTTAACTCGAATTAGACCGTAAATTGGTCGAGGGGGTTTACAATCTACCCTCCTTAGAGCATTTCGTCCTCGAAATTAAAACATACGTATGGTAAGAACTACAGACTAAATAAAAAAATGCTAATATGTACCTAGTCCTTTGAAAAGGTGGGGATAGTACTGTCTAATATCCTCCTCGCGTTCCCAGGTCGATTCACCTTGTGCGTGATGCCTCCATGCAACGCGAACTAGAGGGATAGTCTGACCTCGCAATACCTTCTCGCTCCTGTCCAGGATCTCAACAGGCTCCTCTTGGTACGATAAGCTCGGGCCGACTGTGATCTCGGAATGGTCAAGTATATGACTCGGATCCGGTATGTACCTCCTCAGCTGAGATACATGGAAGACGTCATGGACTCCTTCCAAAGTCTGCGGCAAGGCTAATCTATAAGCAACCTCTCCGACGTATTCTAACACATCGAATGGTCCAATGTACCTCGAACTCAGCTTTCCTCTGCCTCCGAATCTGATAGTCCCTCGAGTAGGCAAGATCTTTAGGAATACGTGATCTCCAACCTAGAACTTTAAGGGTCGTCGATGCGCATTAGCCCAATGCTTCTGTCGGTCCTGTGCTGCTCGTAGGTGCCCTTGGATCTTCTTTACCTTCTTTACTGTACGAACAACCAACTCGGGCCAAGAATATGTCTCTCCCCTGTCAGACACGATGCTAACTGGCACTCCATGTAGGCGCACAATCTCCCTCATGTACATATCTGCTAAGAACTCTATAGATTGCCCAACTCTGAAGGGTAAAAAGTGTGCGGACTTGGTGAGTCTGTCCACGATTACCCATATTGCATTACGACCACTAGGACTCGTCGAAAAGCCCGTAACAAAGTCCATGGTGATGTGCTCCCATTTTCACTCCGGTATAGGGAGCGGTTGAAGCAATCCTGCTGATCTCTGATGCTCAGCCTTGACTTGCTGACACACCAGGCACTTCGCCATAAAGCGTGCTATCTCCCTTTTCATTCCATGCCACCAGTAGTACTGTCTCAAGTCTCTATAAATCTTTGTGTCTCCTGGATGGATAGAGTAGGTTGAACTGTGTGCTTCTACCACAGCTCCTGACGAAGCTCTCCATTTGGAACATAGAGACGATCTCCATATCTCAAGGTTCTGTCTTCATGTATACGCAGTCCTGTCTGTAATCCAGCCTCTATCCTCTGTCAAAGCCTCTGAAATCTGGCATCTGTCGGCAAAGCAGCCTTGATTCTCTCCACCAATGTCGATTGCAACTGGAAACTCAACAACTGTTCGTCTACTCCGGGCATAACAACCTCTATACCCATCTGCTCTAGATCTCTCAATAGGTATTGTTGCGTAGTTAAAAAGAATGCCATGGGTCTTCTGCTCAAAGTGTCAGCTACTACGTTGGCCTTTCCCGGGTGGTACTGCAGCCCAATCTCGAAGTCTGTCATCACCTCGAGCCAACGTCTCTGCCTCTAATTAAGGTCCTTCTGGGTATAGACGTACTTCAGGCTCTTATGATCAGTGAATATCTCTACTCTCTATCCATATAAGTAGTGCCTCCAAAGCTTCAAGGCAAAGATCACTGCTGCAAGCTCCAAGTCATGAGTGGGATAGTTTTTCTCATGTATCCTCAACTACTTAGAGGCGTAAGCCACAACCTTCTAATACTGCATCAAGACACATCCTAATCCTTTTCCGGATGCATCGCTATAGATCACGAATCCTCCGGGTCCAAAAGGTATGGTCAAGATAGGTGCTGTAGTCAACCGTTTCCTCAGCTCATCGAATGCCTTCTGACACTCCTCTATCTAAGTGAACTCCTGCTCCTTGCGGCTCAAGCGGGTCATCGGCTCTGCAATCTTTGCGAAGTTCTCCACGAACCTTCGGTAATACCCAGCAAGTCCTAGGAAACTCCTCACCTCTGGGGTTGGCCATGTCTCTACTGATGAAATCTTTGCCGGATCCACTGAAATGCCCTCTCCTGAGATGACGTGTCCAAGGAAAGCGATACGATCCAGAAGAAACTCACACTTGCTCAGCTTGGCATAAAGCCTCTCTCTCCTTAGTGTCTCTAACACTAGTCTCAAGTGCTCTTCGTGCTCCTCGTGGCTCTTCGAATACACCAAAATATCGTCGATGAAGACTACCACGAACTGGTCTAAGTATTGGTGGAATACTCTGTTCATCAAGTTCATAAATACAGCTGGCGCATTCGTCAGTCCAAAAGGCATCACTAAGAACTTGTAGTGACCATAACGAGTCCTGAATGTTGTCTTTTGAATGTCTTCTCTTCGCACCTTCACTTGATGATAACTGATCTTAAGTCAATCTTTGTGAACACTACTGCTCCTATCAACTGGTCGAATAAATCGTCAATCCGTGGCAGGGGGTACTTGTTCTTGATAGTCAAAATATTAAGGGCTCTATAATCAATGCACATACGTACTGTTCCATCCTTCTTAGGTACAAACAATACTGGTGCTCCCCATGGTGATATACTAGGATGGATAAATCCCTTGCTCTACAACTCCTCTAATTATAGCTTTAGCTCATCTAACTCCTCCTTCGCCAATCGGTACACATTAGAAGATACTGGTGCTGCTCAGGGTACTAGCTCAATGGTGAATTCTACGTCTTTATCTTGTGGTAAGCTTGGAAGTTCTTCGGGGAAAACATCCTTGAATTCTGCAACTATTGGCGGGGGTACAATCTCCATAGCCATGTAAGTTTCAGCTGTCTGTCCTACTCCTTGTTCGATGGTCCCTCGCATGTACTCGAACTCCGGCTGATCCGGCGATCTAAAAGTGACGTTACCTTTCCGGCAGTTCAGTACGGTGTTATACTGGCTTAACCAGTCCATGCCTAACACAACATCAAAGTACGGCATAGGCAATACCAAGAATCGCTCTCTCATCTCTCTACCACATACAATTACTGAGCATGTTCTGATAGTGTTGGTAACCGGCACGATACCTCCTCCGGTAAGAATCTTCCATCTCTTAGGTAAGGGGGAAGTAGCTACTCTATGCATTGCTACAAATCTACTAGATATAAACGATAATGTAGCTTCAGAATCAAACAATGCAGTCGCAGGTAATGATACAACTAAAATGGTAACTGTGATTGCTTCTCCTTCTGTTTCCTCCTCAGTAGCTGCTAATGCAAAGGCCTGTCCCTGTCTTTGTCCTGCGGTCTGCTGTCCAGCTCGCTCGAACTGTGCCTGCTGTGGGGCCAAGGGTGGTCCCCTCTGAAATCCTCCGGGGGCTGGTGGATGTTGTCCTCCTAGTGGGGGTAGTATCCTCGAAACTGGTGCTGCTGGCCTCTGTCCGGTCTGCGATGCTGTCTTCCTGCGCTGTAGGCAGTCTCTAACGAGGTGCTGGCTCACTCCATAAATTATGCATATCCCCAGTCTCTTTCGGCAGTCCTTCTCGAAGTGGCCTCTCATACCACAAAAGTGGCAAGTCGGAAGTTCCTGGTGTAGGTATGGTGCTATCCTCTGTTGTGTCTGTGCTCCAGGATGACGGATGGGTCCTCTTGCTCTGGGCTGGACTCTGGCTGGCGTGGTCGTGCTAGAACATCTAGCTTCTCTGACAATGGCCTCCTGGATTCTCGCCTCTACAAGAACCTCCTCGTATGAGATCCTTGCCTATGCGGTGGTGTACCTCTATAGCTCGAAGGTGAGACCGTGATAGAATCTCTGAGCCTTCTCTAGGTTATTGGATATCAAGACGGCATCAAATCTGCTAAGGCGGCTAAACTCCACGTCATAGGCGTCAACGGTCATATTCCCTTGTTCTAGGTATAGGAACTGGGAGTACATGGCATTTCTAACTATAGCTGGGAAATACTTTGCATTAAAGTACTCTAAGAACTGTTCCCAAATTTGGTTCTTGCCTACACTACGCTCAATAGAATCCCACCAGTGATGGGCGTTGCCTTTTAGTTGGGCCCTCACGCCGGTCATCCAAAGGTCTGGGTGCAGTTGTGAGGCCTCTAGTAACATCTCCGTGTTGGTGACCCAATCGGAGATCTGCTCTGCAGTCTCATTGCCCGAGAAAGTATCTGGTCCCATCTGTCGTAACCATCTAACAGTGTCACCTGTCTGGGCTGGTGGAGGTGCTGGTACTAGTGTTGTGATAGGTGTCCTCTCTAGTACTGCCATCGGACTCTGTCTCAATGTCTCCGTCTGATGCCACTGTGCTTGCATCATAGTCTGAAAGAACTGAAGCATCTGTGGCTGTCCATCTAGCTGTGGCATCTGGGGTGGATAAGGTGGAGGTGGTGGTAGTAGAATCTCTGGCTGTGTAGTAGGCATCTCCTCAGATGTCGGCCTTTCAGTCTACGGCATCGTGTAGCTCCTAAAGTCTGGCCCTCACAATGTTGCGTAGGAATTGTTTGGGAAGTCTGTCCCTCGGGCTGCGGTGTAGGATCGCCCTGCGAAGTCTTGTGCCAATGTATTAGCGGTGTCTATAATGATGGTTGCCCTTGGGGTATCTCCTCCCTTTGGGTGGTGTTGTCTGGCACCGCGGCACTGGGTGCTCCTCATCCACTGCACAAGTTTATCTTGCTGCAAGAGATAGGACTTCATAAAAAAGAGAGTACGAAATCAAGCAAACAGGATGCAGATATTGTCACTACCCCAATTCCAGAGTCGGATAATTTTTTTTTAATTTAGTTAATTATGTATTATTTATATTTAATTGTATTTATAATTAATTAATGATTGTATTATATTTTTATTGATTGTTTTAGGATTTTGGCTAGCCTGGACCCATGTCAGACCCTAGTGGACCCATGTTCGACCCAGCCCACACCCCTGTGAGACTTATTTTTGGGTTTAGAATATTTATTATATTTTTAGTGGGTTAGTTGGAGAGATTTGGAGCTAGTTTGAGTGCTTTTGGAACCCGGAACCCGAAACCAAGTCAAGTAGGGGCGTTTTGGGAATTTGGAAACTTGGCAACCCCTTTATTATTGCTTTGGCCGACCCATTCAGCCCCCCCCCACCCGTGGAACAGCAGCCCCCTCCCCCTTTGCTTCATATTCTACTTCTTCTTCACTTCTTATTCTTCTCCACTTCTTTTTTCTTCTTCCTTCATTCTCCAAGTAAGTTTCCCTTCCTTTTTCTTCCTTCTTTCTTCCATTCCTTCTTCTTTATGCTAGCCCTAACCTTGCATTTTCTCCAACATAGGTGTGAGGAGCTTAGATCTAGTATAGAAGCTAGATTTGGTGGCTTGGAGCTTGAGGGAGATGATTTCTAGTAGATCGGAGACCTTGGCCTTGGTATTCCAACTCCCAAGAGCTAAAACCCTAATTTTCCCCTTGTAATTACTCTTTTATAGTGTAATTAATAGTTTAGAACCTTCCTAGACCCTTAGGCTACCCGTGGGAGGAAGTTGGAACTAGTTTGGTTGGGTTTAGAGACTTTAACACTAGGTTTTGTGTCAATTTCGGGTGGAATCCGAATTTGGCCTAATTTTGGGTGATGTCCTAGGTTAGACGGACCTAGATAGACGTTGTCGGGTGTCTTGATGGTGAGTGCGTGTCTCCGTTCGGACACGGGAAGCCGTGTCGCAGAGAAACGGGCATTTCGGGCATTTTTGGGGTTTTCGTCGTCGCCGATTTGTAAGTGCGTGCGTGTTTCCGTCACGGACCTAGAATCAACACGGGAGCACTTTTTCTAGGATCTAGGCATCGTTTAGAGCGCATGGGTAAATATTAGGCCGATTCCGAGTTCGTTTGGTGTGCGTTTCAGGAGGTTTTCCGAACCGCGCACACGTGTTCGTCGAAATGACCGAACGGCCATTTCGGCGTGGTTTTCTAGTTTCGGGCTTGTGCGTGCGTTGGGTTAGTATCGGGGAGTGTGTGCTAAAATTCTCGGGCTATATTTTATATATTTATAGGTGTTTGTGTGTGTCGGGGTCGTTGGGCGTGCGTTGGTGAGCGTTGTGGGCGTTGTGTGCGTTGTGCATTGTGTGTTGTGTTTATATATATGTATATATATATTTGTGTGTGTCTTTCTATATATATATATATTTCTATTTATATGTGTGTTTTTATGTGTTTGTGAGTGTGTTAGTGAGTGCTTGTGTGAATGTGTAGGTGAGTGAGTGTTTATAGGTATATATATATATGAGTTTATGTATATATATTTATATATATATGTATGAGTGTTTATGTGTGTGGTTGTGTGTTTTTGAGAGTGTGTGCTAGTGTGTGTGAAAGAGTGTGTGTGAGGGTGTGTGAGAGTGAGTGTGTGTGAGTGAGGATATATAGATATATATATTTGTGTTTGAGTGTGTGAGTGTGTATAGGTATAGATATATATAGATATATTAGTGTGTATATATATAGATATATGTGTGTAAATATATAGATATGTGTTTGTGTATATAATTATGTGTGTGTGTGTGTGTATTGATATGTGTTTGAGTGTTAGTATGTGTTAGATTATATATAAGTTAGTGGGTATATATATATCTATAGAGTTATATATATGTATATATATGTATGTATATATATATATAGTGATATATATATATATGTGTGTATGTATATAGGAGTGTGTGTGTGTGTGTGTATGAGAGGAGGGGGAGGCCACAGCAAACTGGAACAGCAGCAGCAGCATGCTGCTGCACTGAGCAGCAGCTGCAGTAGCAAAAACAAGAGCAGGGCAGCTAGGCCAGCAGCAGCTAGCAGCAAGAGCAGTATGCGAGGTAGAAAGGGGTATATATATATATATATATATATATATATATATATATATATATATATATATATATATATATATACATATATATATATAGATAGATAGATAGGTAGATATTAGATAGCTAATTAGTTAGATAGATACATAGATAGATAAATAGATATATGATAGATAGATGGATAGATAGATAGCTATTAGATCTATGGATAAATAGGTAGTTAGTTAGATACCTAGATAGATGCATAAGATAGATAGATATATAGATAATAGATAGGTAAATTGATAGATAGACATATAGATAGATAGGTAATAGAAAGATAGATATATAGTTATATAGCTAGCTAGATAGATAGATTCATAGATAGGTAGATTAATAGATAGATAATTAGATAGATAGTTAGATAGGTAAATACTAGATATAGATAACTAGTTAGATAGTTAGATAGATAACTAGATAGGTAGATGGATAGGTAGAGGGGTAGCTAGATATATAGATCTATATGTATAGGTATATACATATAGTTAGGTAGATAGTTTAGATATCTAGATATAGATATACATATATATTTATGAGGAGGGTAAGGTAAGGTAAGGTAAGGTAAGGTAAGGTAAGGTAAGGTATTGGGTATAGATATATAGGTATATGCCTATATGTATTAGATATCTATATTTTAGCCTAGAATATAGCTAGATATATATGTTTATGCATAGTTAGTTAGCTAGAGGGGTAGTTGGGTTGAGTTTAGAGCGGTATCTCAATACCTTGAGATACCGAGGTATCTCAATACCTTGAGATAACCAAGGTATTGAGTTTCGAGCAGGGTTTTTGAGCAATAGCCTAGGAATAGTATTGGAGTAATTTTTATATGCTTATGTGTATATATTTACACGTGCTAGCATAGGTTTTAGCGGGTTTAGGCGGGGTGCGTGGCCTAGGGCGAGGTATCGGATACCGAGGGTATCCCGATATCTCAAGGAGGCGAGTTTAAGAGTTTTCTAGCTTAATGATCTCGGTTTGACCTAGAATTTCAGGAGTACCCTAGTTTGACCTAGACTTGACCGTAGTTGACTTGGTTGACCGCCAAATTCAACTTTTGACCTAGTTTTGACCCAGAGTTGACTTTTTGGACCTAGAGTTAACTTTTGACCTAAATTTTACCGGTTTGACCCGTTTGACCTAGAACGACCCTAGAAGCCTATTTTTAATTATTTTATATCTGTTTAACTTATTAGAACCCTGTTTAATCTTGCTTTTTGTATTAGGTCCTTGCGATACTAGTTCGGATCGCGAGTTGCTCAGGACGTCAGGCGAGTACATTCTCTGATAGTTTTCATTATCTGATGATTATTATGATTCAGCTTCTAGTATAGTATCATCTGATTATTCTGGCACAACACGGGACACTGACTGATATTTTTGGATTCATTTACTTGCGACACGTATATTTCATGTTTCTGGCCTCTATTCTGGAATCACTACTGGCATCACCTACATGCATCACTACAGGCATCATTCATGTTCAGGCTGGACTCATCTTGATTTGCGTGTCGGGTCTTGGATCCACTTGTATTAGTCGGAGCGGGGAAATACTCGAGTAGACATATAAACATTCCCATCTAGAATTATCAGGAATCACTCCCTCTGGTCTAATCTGGAATGATAGCAGTCGTGCACCCAGTGCGCGGTGAGCCGTACTTACCCCTAGCCGTTTACATGTCGAAACAAGTATTTCAAAGACACCGAGTTCATTCTTTATAGTCTGGACTCACTTGCATTCTTGTTGGTCTCACTTACATATTTCTGGACTTGACTCACTACATGTTTTTCATGCTGGACTCACTACACGTTCATGTGCACGGACTTGATCTTAGCTTAGATTTCCTGTATCTTGTAGTTATTACTATTTTGCTCTGATATCCATGCATCTTTACCTTTATGCACCAGTAATTTATATATTTCTTGTTTCATACTTGCTTCATTCTTCTTGCTACTTGCTATAACTGTTTTATAGTTTTTATTATTTAAATGGAACTGCTGTTAGAGATGTACTTGCTCCAGTCCTGACTGGACATATTTTTCAGAGTATCCGGAGGATTGGTGTCCGAAGTTTTATGGACCTGAGCCTGTCGATGGTGCAGACAGGGACCCTCTAGTTTAGGAGTAATTTCTGAGTTGGTAGCCGGGATCACTAAGACCTTATTGTTTTTATTAGCTTTTAGCACCGGATTTGTCTCCGGTTTTGGATTGAGACCTTGTTTGTATATTATTTTGGATGATGTATTATTATTATTGATGTTGTGGTTGTGGTAGTAGTTGTTGTTGGTTAGACTTTGGAGTTGTTAGCCTTCTGTGTTATCTTATTGTGCTTAGACTCGTGATTGAGTACTTGAGATTATCATTATGATATTGCTCCTCCGTTTGGAGTTGAGATCTTGACAGGTTTATATATTGATTGCGTGGTTGCCCTCCTTTTGGAGAGGTCATGGCAGATTTTTTTTGTGAGTAATTTAGATAGTTGACCTAGACAGCGTTCTACCGCCGATGCTGCGGCGTAGGCTGGACGTACCCACGACTCGTGCCCGATTTTCCGGGTGCGGGTCGTGACAGATATTTAGAGGTAATACGAAGGAAGTTCAAGACGCAATCAAAGTGGATGAGACCTAGTAATTTCTATCCTATTGCAGGCTCGCTGGGCACGTTACCATACCACAAGCGAATAAGTCGACCTACATGGGCTACCACTAAAACCATGTCACGTCCCAGTCCCAAAATATATGGAACCAGGCCACGTGGCAATAGCCAGCTGATACATCTTCGAGGATATTCCAATTTAATGGATCCTAACAAAGAGTGCTACGTTGTCCTAAATACTAACATGTCCCATATAACTCAATAGCAAGTAATCTAATCTCATCCACAATATAAAACAGCTAAAAGTACTAAATAAACTGCTGGAAGATAAACACCAGTCTCAAGATATCATAGTACAACCAATAAAGTCTTGTGGGAACAAACCCACTACTATGACGGAATAAATGTGTACTAAAATGATAGATAAAAGAGTAATGACTAGGGCATCAGCTGACTAGATAATGATGCGCCCAATCCTAGGCAGAAGGCTTAACAAGTGATCATGGAAGCTCTGACGATAACACCTCTAGCTCCTCAGCTGTAGCGTACCTCGTCTCCTGTCCTGGTCCGTACACTGTGGGGTAATATGCCTCGTCCAAATCTGGAAGGGTACCAGGTCCTCAGAGGGACGTAACAAGATACATAGAAACATGCCATATATATAAATACTGAATAAAATAAATACAATAAGGGTGTGCTAACCATCTAAGTGAATATAATGTGAGGACAACGCTGGTACGTATGGGTAGGTGTAGGCATAACGTCCATACTCCGAAGAGAGTGGCATTAGTACAGTATATCGTCCATAATGCTCCGAAGAACGTGGCATCAGTATAAAGAAAGTCATTGGATCTGAGGTTTCTCCGAAATCACGGCTCTAATGGGTGTACCCCATACGCCTACTAGTTGTCCTCCCCGCTCAATGTAATATACTGGTCGAATACTCGACGTGCATACCACGTATCTATATGCTAGTCTCTACAAATAAATATCCTGAGTTACGCACTAACCGTGATGCATGTCACACGCACCGATAGCTAGTCGAATACGCGGACCCGCATCCCAATATGAATGTCACAGTGAATATGTATAAGTGTCAGGTTTTGGAAGATATCAACGTATCCTCCTAACTGGGGTGAGTCTGCTAACAACTAGGTCAAGTATACAAATCATCGACAAAACCGTCGATACACCCGAGTCAATCTCGGATACACACAGTCATATGAAAGAAAGCAACAGAATCATACAACATATGCATAATCTAAATTAAAAAGTAAATATGGCAAGGTATCTTGCCTGGGTCATGAAGCTGTGAAAGCCAATAGCCTGCTCCTGTAGCGTCTCCCAGCTGATCCAATGATCCTAAACACACCAATATAATATAACAAATACCGATATCAGACACTAAACATTAAATACACACGACTATAACGCTATACTTGAATACTGTCGCAAGTTCACGGCTGCTCGAATACAGCGTCACATGTGCACGTAGCTAGGGTGTACACGTGTTCTGTCCTTGGCTAACATATTCCTTGAGACAATAATTACTGCGTCAAGGGTTTACGAAGCTTCATTATGTATAGTACAATTGTTGGTCCTGAAATCCCCATATTCAGCATACTTGGCGATGTCTAAGTTTTATTGATGAATTTCATGTTTCTAACAATAGGTCTTATGATTTAAGGAATGGTTAGTTATTAATCCAAATTCTAAATCTTGTCAATCAATATGCCATCATATACCTAGTTAAGGTTAACTGAGTTTGTGTCCAATACTACAAGTCTTGACACGAAGACACAACGATCATACGTAGATATAATACAAGGAGGGATGAGTCAGGTGTTTACCTAGTTGAGAGGACGAGGGTCTCCTCGCTGACGGTCATCCTCCGGCGAGTGGTGGGCTCCGGCATCGGCCGGCCGCAGACAGCAGCGGCAGCAGCAGTAGTCGCAGGGGATGTAACAGCGGCGATGGCGCCTTAGGCAGCAGCGGGGGCAGCTGACCGGTCGCGAGAGAACGGTCGGGGTAGGCCGGGAGTGGTGGTGGGCAGTGACCGAGGTGGCGAGAAAGACTGAAGGCGGTGCGGGGTCGCTCGGGAGCAGCGGCTAAGGGGTCGGGTTGGTTGGGAGGTTGGGATGGTGGTGGTTGGCGCCGGTTCCAGTGGTGGCAGGCGGTGGCCGGTGAAGTCTGCAGTCGGGGGGGATCGGCGACCGTGGTGGCTGGCGGTGGCCGGTGAAGTCTGCAGTCGGCGGGGCTCGAGTGCAAGGGGGAGAACGACTAGGGTTTTGATGAATAGTAAAAACTAGGGTTTCATGTGGGAGTATGTATATTTATAGATGTTGGCTCTCGTGGGCTATCCTTGATATTTGGGCCAGCCAGGGCTCTAGGGTGGGGCTGGTCCATATTTAAGGTATACACGGCTAGGTCTAGTCCTGTTTTAGGTGAACTTGGCCTCAACTTAATTAAATTACCAATTATTGCACAAGGCGCTCACTTACGAATATTATGAAACTAAGGTAAGACGCAATGACGGGTATCTAAGTTTTCACAATGGTCAGAGGGGTAGCCTGGCATGTCTAAGAGATATTCGTGACCTTGGGTGGAAGATAACTACTGGTGTGGTGTTCCATTCTCGAAGCAACGGCAAGGTGTATTAGGACAAATAATTATTGCACAATTATTCCAATATGTCCAATTAAATCTAAGTCTCTCAATTTAACTCAAATTGGACCCTAAATTGGTTGAGAGGGTTATATATATATATATATATATATATATATATATATATATATACCAATTATATATTATACATATACTAATACATATACTAACACTAATACGTACATACATACATACATATGACCCATATACCAAAATACAATACGCATATATCAACATAGCAAAATACGAAGGCATACAAAAGAGAACTACGCGTATGGGTGTACGTGTACATGTACGCAAGAGGGAACTCAAACCTGTGTACGTGGGATAAGACGTTCGGGTCGAGGTCATTACGAAGGGGTTCTCGGTTATGTCGAGCGGTCAGCGGGTCTCTGGCTTGCTCTGGTTGTGCTCCGGCGGTCGTCGACAAGGCGTATTCTGCGTTCAGGTGGACAGCAGGTTGTCGAGGAGTGGACAGCAACATCAGGGGCTTCTCCGGTCGAATCCAGGCATGGACAGCGGTCTCTGCGGCTCCTCCGGCGGTCGTGCTGTCGTTCAGCGAGTCTGGGAAGTAGGTCGTGCAGTGGAAGAGGGTGGCAAGTCGCTCCGGTCGTGACAATTGAGATGGCTGGCTTGGGACTGGTCGATTTTTGGCGGGTTGGCAGCGGGTTACTGCTCGACGGCTCGGCGAGATTCAGCGGGGTGGCACATCAACGTGAGGTGGGTTGGTCATCGTTGAGATGGTAGCGGGGTCGGGGATCCGCTCAGGCGAGGGTGGCGAGTTCAGCGGTTGGGATAGCGTCGTTCCGACGTGGAGATGACAGCGGGATGGAGGCGTGGCATTGCTCAACGTGGAGGAGAACGGTGAGGCGGTGGGGTTGTCGTGTGGAGGAGGGTCTCCGATCGAGGGGTGTCCCGCGAGCTCTGGTGGAAACGGCGGGAGGAAGGGAAGGGTGGTGAACAGGGAAGGGGATGAGAAAATCGGCTGTGAGTAGGTTTTAGGAAAAGAAAAGAAAAAGTAAAAGGAAGGATGTTTATATATAGGTAGTATTTGGGTTGACCTAGAATTAGGGCTTGGTCAAACCCTTGGAAAAAGGGGCTTGTCATGGATATTTTCAAGGCTAGGATTCAAATGGATTTAAAATGAATGGCTCGGATTATATTGGTTCAAAGTTAGGAGGGCTATGGGTTGAGGAGGTTGATGTTGAATTACACACTCCCGAAAATTATAAAAAAATTCACATGAAGGAGTAATGGGTTTATTCACGTATCGTGTCTAATGGGTGGACACCTTAATGTACTTTTGCATAAAAGTGCCCAACAATTGAAAAATTGCACAAAGTTAGGTTTGTGGTTTATTTAATAAAAAATTAATACAGTTGGTGTTCTAGAATTAATTAGAAGTACAAAGAACTAAAATTAAGTGGGACACAAGTGTCATGAATGAAGAAGACTCAGAATAGAATATTATCCTAATTTGGGTTGCTCAAAATGGGTCGAGATTGTGTCTCCAATTTCGATTAGAACGCACAAAGGTACAAAGTTAGATTTATCCAGAATTAAAATAAACGTTTGCGACAAATATTGTGCGACTAAAATGTAGCACAAGAGAGCATAATTATAAGTTACACAAAGGTCAGAAAAGAATGTAGGCATGTCTAGGACAAAGGTATGCAATTTGTTGTAAGGCAAAAGCTAGGGTAGCGCTCCAAATATCGAAGCAACGGTAAGGCGCAATAATTAAATAAAATTATGGTAATTAATTATAACCCTAAATAAATAAATCCTAAAATAATACAATTTAATCCACAATCCTACATTTCGGTTAGGGGTTCATCTAGTGGGCTTCTAGGTCTAGTCTACTAACTCATGCACTAAGAACATTATATAATATCTATATAAATACACATATCATGCAATTAATTAAATAAATTCACACATTTATAATAAACAAAAAGTCAAAAATACCCCTATTTCAGAATGTGGTAGTGACAAGTCTACCCTCCTTAGAAAAATTTTGTCCTCGATATTTAAGATCCTCAATAGTTGTATTTACTTATTATATTATTTTCCATCAAAATTTAAATTTATGAAACCAAATAATCATGAAGTAAATTCACATTGTTATTTCACAAAATTTTCAAAATATCATATTCCTGAAAATCCTCGAAATAAAAATCAAATTCCATTCTTATTACAATCTCCTTCAAAATTTTAAGTTAATAATTAAATACTCAAAAACTTAATATCCAATCCTCTAATTTAAATCCAATCAATGCATGTTTAGAAAATCTAAAGTCTCATCCCAAAATTTGAATTCAAACACTAATCCATTAATGATTTACTCCTCTATTCATTTTCCACACAACACTCACCAATGTAATACTTATAAAATCATCAAATACCGCATTCAATTTATATCTTAAATTTATATCTTGCCTTCAAATAAATATAATGATAATATGCTTAAACTCCTCAAATTTTAATGACAATTTCAATCATATCCTAATTTTCATAAAATCTATGATTTAATAAATCGTCAATTCTGCCATATTAAGTTCTCAACTCTTTATTTAAATTAATATTTATCCTCAAAATTTAAGGCACCTTGTCTCTCTTTGTCAAGTCATAACCTTTTCACTACTCTTCACTATGGTCAAACCCCCAACAATCAGAGTCTAAAAAAATCCTACCTATAGTCATACAACATACAATCTAGATAAAATATATGTATGGTTTATTGTTTATTTTGTCATGGTATTACAGTCTCTGTCAGGGTGTACTACTAACTACATTCTAGCAAAAATCACTGATACAAGCTACGGTACTAAGAAATCAATCAATCAAACAGACGAAAATAGAACAGGAGGAAAGCAAAGAACAGAACCTGCAAACACATCACCTACAGTATCGGACTCCTCGACCATTATCGTAAATGCTCCGTCCTGCTGGGGTGGCTCCCTCCGTGGGTGCTGAGCAATCTGCGGTTCCACAGGTGGCCTAATTGGATCTCTATAATTTGGAGCTGCGCACTATCCGGGAAGATAATGAACTAGAGGACAATCCCTCATTCGGTATCCTGCATCACCATAGCACAAACAAAGTCCTAGCCTCAATCCACAGCTCTCCCAAAGGTGATCTGGCTTCTTACAGAAATGATAAGTCTGTTGATCCTGCTGAACACGAACTGGTGCCTGATGCTGCTGGTGGTTATACTGAAATATCCTTGGTTGCTGCTGAATATGGGGACACTTGGTCGGCCCTGTGTTACCACTTGTATCTCCAGAAATATTTTGATTCCTTTTAGGCCTGAGATCTAGATCGTCTTCTGTAATCTGGGCATCTATCAAGATATCCCCAAAGGTAGCGGTACGACGACCAGAAGTGCGCGACCTAATCTCTTTCGTCAGCCCCTTTCTAAACTTTCGGGCTCTGTCTCCTGGGTCTCGAATCATAGATGATGCAAAGAGGCTCAATCGACAGAATTCTATGGCGTAATCGTTGACCGATATGGTTCCTTGGACCAAGTCATGAAACTGACTCTCCAAGGCTCCCAGGGCCACGTCAGGAAAGAACTTATCCTTAAAAAGCTCCTTGAAGGCCTCCCAAGTAAGTCCTTTGTCAGTGAGTCTTGGTTCCGTACGATACCATGTCAGCGCGATATCAAACATCTGACTTCCAGCGGCCTCAATCTGAAGAATCTCTAGAATCTGCGCCAAATGGAAGTTCCTCTCTATATCCTCTAGCTAGTCGTCTGCATAGAGTATCCCCTCGGTGCCTTTAAACTCTTGAGGCATCATCCTCTTGAAATCAAATATAGTGCCTGGTCTCTGTTGTTGCTGTTGGCCATGATACTGCTGGACAACTCTCTCAACTGCCTGTAGTACCATCTGGTGAGCGTTCTCCATGCTCTCTCTCATTAATTCATTTTGCGCTTGGTGTGCCTCTGCCTGCACTCTTTGACCCTCAGCTTGAACTTGCTGAGCTTCTGTCGTCACTCTCTGGGCATCTACCATGCCCTGGATCAAAGTAAACATCTGTGCCCCGTCAATGGGCATACCTGCGGGAAGCAGAGTCGTTGAAGGTGGAAGGTTCTCCATCATAGCTGGGGCAACACTCGAAACTGGTGGGAGAGGAGGAACTCCAGATGTCTGTCTGTTAGGTGGAGAGGTGGCAGACCCCTCTGAAGTTGATGCTCCCACTCTCATAGATCGTCTTCGACGGTATCTTGAAGACAGACCGAAAAGAATAAATTTATGCAATGGATACGATATTATCAAGGGAGGACAGTAAAATTCTAAGGAAACAATATTCAGAAGAAATAGCAATAATAATAGATTGGAAGTATTCCTAGTTGTGATTGAGTATTCACTATCATCCTAGTATGCTATATCCTAGATCCTATCGCAGGCACGCAGTAGTACAACTAAGATGTCGCACTACCACGATATCGCACAACTTGCGAAGTCTGACCTGCATGGGCCACCACTAAAAACGTGTCACGACCCGCACCCAGAATAGGGGCACGAGTACGTGGGTACGACCAGCCTACGCCGCATCATCGGCGGTAAAACGCTGTCTAGGTCATAATAAAACTAATATAACTCACAACCTGTCAATGATATCAATCTCCATAAGGAGGATAATATACATCTCACAATATCTCATAATGTAAACTCAATAACCACTAATATAAGAGTATAAAGGCACGATAAAAGATAAGAAGAATGACATAGTCAAACACAATATCTCAAAATAAAGATAAATCACAGTCTAGCTGTCCAACATAAAGTCTCCACAAGTCTTAACATAACTAAGAATAAGTCTAAACATAAACTGAAATAAACCTCAAATAAGTCTCAGTGCATAAAATAAATATTGTCTAAACAGCTGCAAGTAGTGTCTCCTCTAAGATCTCTGGTGTGTAGTCTGCATCTATACCTGGTCCATAATGTGTCGGACACCAATCCTCTAAGTCGCAGTCTGGAAAAATATTTCCAGTCAGGATGGAGCAAAGTACATCTCTAACAGCAGTTCTACATCAATGATATAAACTATGTAGCAGTAACTAGATAGAAATATACAAGATGAATATACATGTACAAGAGATACACGATAAAGAAAATACTGGAAATAATACAAGAATAAACAATATGGCAATGAACAAGAATACTATGACTAAGTGTGAGTACTAGCTTTAACATGTGATCGGCTTGGAAACTTGTACATGAATAATGGCCTGGTTAGTCATACGTGCGGTGTATGACCAACACTAACATATGAACAAGACTTGTACATTAAGGGTATGATCACATATTTACACTAAAATACTCTCCACCCCCGACTGGTATAGTAGATCCAACCATGGTACGTTATGGTACGGGATTCTCTAGGAAGGTAGCAAATCTCCCCGAGAATCAGTGTCTGTACATGCACAAGATAATCAATGAAACAAGACTTGTACAAGATACACCATATACAAGGAATAACATCTCATTATGAGATCCGGATATACCAATCAGTGTAACCATCGTGTCAAGGAATATGAATATTTACACTAGATACAATGAAAATAGAGGATATCATAAATAAGAAACTATCAGAGAATATACTCGCCTGGGGTCCTTAGTTGGCAATACCAATGTCCTGCTCCTAAAATCTCGCAGGACGATCCAATGGTCCTATAGACATATCATATAATACAATATTACATCTGACATTACACTAACACACACAATTAAAATACAATGATCTCAGAGACTACGCTAGGGGTGTCAAATCTGTTGTTGCTGTGCATAACAGACAGTAAATGATACGGGTCTTGCCAGTACGTTGGTGTACATATGGCAGTCTGCTAACTTGTTACATGGTCACATGTCAATGTAACTATGGGGTATCCGTGGTTACACTCGGGTCACCTAGTATAAATATACATATTATTATCTAGCAAAAACATTAATACACTTTATATATATATATATATATATATATATATACACTAATTAATCACATATATAATAGATATATGTATATACACTAATAGAATTTATGCTATATATATATATATATATATACATATACGTACCCATCAAATATATACATACTAAACGTATACTAGGGAATACATATACAATACATATGCATATGCATATGCATATATATACTAATTTAAAACATTAATACACTTAATATATATATATATATATATATATATATATATATATATATATATATATATATATATATACACTAATTAATCACATATATAATAGATATATGTATATACACTAATAGAATTTATGCTATATATATATATATATATATACATATACGTACCCATCAAATATATACATACTAAACGTATACTAGGGAATACATATACAATACATATGCATATGCATATATATACTAATTTGAGAAATATACTATATATATATATGTATATATATATACCAATTATATATATTATATATACTAACACATATACTAACACTAATAAGTACATACATACATACTACCCATATACCAAAATACAATATGTGTATATCAACATAGCAAAATACGAAGGCATACAAAAGAGAACTACGCTTATGCGTGTACGTGTACATGTACGCAGGAGGGAACTCGAACCTGTGTATGCAGGATGAGACATCTGCGTCGAGGTCGTCACGAAGGGGTTCTCGGTTCAGTCGAGCGGTCAGCGGGTCTCCGGCTTGCTCTGGTTGTGCTTCGGCGGTCGTCGATAAGGCGTATTCTGTGTTCAGGTGGACAACAGGTTGTCGAGGAGTGGAGAGCGACTTCAGGGGCTTCTCCGGTCGAATCCAGGCGTGGACAGCGGTCTCTGCAGTTCCTCCGGTGGTCGGGCTATCGTTCAAAGGGTCTGGGCAGCAGGTCGTGCAATAGAAGAGGGTGGCAAGTCGCTCCGGTCGTGACGATGGAGATGGCCGACTCGAGACTGGTCGATTTCCGGCGGGTTGGCAGCGGGTTGCTGCTCGATGGCTCGGCGAGATTCAACGGGGTAGGGCATCGACGTGAGGTGGGTTGGTCATCGTCGAGATGGTAGCGGGGTCGGGGATCCGCTCAGGAGAGGGTGGCGAGTTCAGCGGTCGGGACAGCGTCGTTCCGGCGTGGAGATAAGAGCGGGATGGAGGCATGGCGTTGCTCGACGTGGATGAGAACGGTGAGGCGGTGGGGTTGTCGTATGGAGGAGGGTCTCCGGTCGAGGGGTGTTCGGCGAGCTCTGGTGGAAACGGCGGGAGGAAGGGAAGGGTGGTGAACAGGGAAGGGGATGAGAAAATCGGCTGTGAGTAGGTTTTAGGAAAAGAAAAGAAAAAGTAAAAGGAAGGATGTTTATATATAGGTAGTATTTGGGTTGACATAGAATTAGGGCATGGTCAAACCATTGGGAAAAGGGGCTTGTCATGGATATTTTCAAGGCTAGAATTCATATGGATTTAAAATGAATGGCTCGGATTACATTGGTTCAAAGTTAGGAGGGCTATGGGTTGAGGAGGTTGATGTTGAATTACACACTCCAAAAATTTATGGAAAAATTCACATGAAGGAGTAATGGGTTTATTCACGTGTCGTATCCAATGGGGTGGACACCTTAATGCACTTTTGCATAAAAGTGCCCAACAATTGGAAAATTGCACAAAGTTAGGTTTATGTTTTATTTAATTAAAAATTAATACAATTGGTGTTCTAGAATTAATTAGAAGTTCAAGGGACTAAAATTAAGTAGGACATAAGTGTCATGAATAAAGAAGACTCAGAATAGAATATTACCCTAATTTGGGTTGCTCAAAATGGGTCGAGATTGTCTCCAATTTTGATTGGAACGCACAAAGGTACAAAGTTGGATTTATCCAGAATTAAAATAAAAGTTTACGACGAATATTGTGCGACTAAAATATAGCACAAGAGAGCATAATTATAAGTTACATAATGGTCAGAAAAGAAGGCAGGCATGTCTAGGATAAGGGTATACAATTTGTTGCAAGGCAAAAGCTAGGGTAGCGCTCCAAATATCGAAGCAATGGTAAGGCGCAACAATTAAATAAAATTACGGTAATCAATTATAACCCTAAATAAATAAATCCTGAAATAATACAATTTAATCCACAATTCTACATTTCGGTCAGGGGTTCATCTAGTGGGCTTCTAGGTATAGTCTACTAACTCATGCACTAAGAACATTATATAATATCTATATAAATACACATATCATGCAATTAATTAAATAAATTCACACATTTATAATAAACAAAAAGTCAAAAATACCCCTATTTCAGAATATGGTAGTGACATCATCGAAGCCACCCACCTTAGTGAGGACTTGCCTCGACCGAGCGGGACTCCGAGCGAATTGTTGTATAGTCCATCTCCAAGCGTCGTTGTACCAATGCTACATCTTGCTCAGCTGAGCGGAGCGAGTCATTACATAATACACCAGTCAGAAAAAAAAGTTTCGTCCTCGAAACTTCCTCAGTACCACTCATCCTACTGCACCACTTCTATCTCCAACTCGGAAACATCTCGCCTAACTTCCAAAATCGCTAAAACCATATTCTCCTATTCGTTTTCCTCGATTCAAACCACGCTTATGCCTTAGCCAATATGCCTTGAACAACTATATCATTTGATCCAGTTTGCTATGTCCATGACTTTACCATCAAATCCTCTGCCTCAATCTCTATTGTGTCTAGCATAGAGCTACACTATTTAAACATGTGGTATTATAACCTCCGATTTTTAAAATTTACCAAAATTCTTAGATTTTAAAATTTTCTTTCAGAAATGTTTATAAATATTAATTTCCTTTAAAAATATTGATAGTATTATATATTAGTGTAATGTAATATTCATGAGTTCAAAGGAATTATTTTAGGAAATAATTCCTTTTGATTTTATCCTAATAATAATATTATTTAGAAAATATCTTATTATTATTTTGGTTCAAAGAAATGTTTGAAAATCATAATAAGTTTTGACTAATTATTAAATTTGGATTATTAATTATTTTTGGAATTTATTTGAATTGAATTTAAAATAATAATTATCTATAGTATATTATTTTAGTTTGTGCTAGTGGGTTAATTAGGAACTAATTGAAAATTAGTTATTCATGGGAAGTTTCATAAAGATTTTGCATATTCTTTGCCCCTCTCCCATAACTTTTACTAATTGTGCCACCCATGACTTGAGAAACAAGCACAACCACCTTTATAAGAAGAACAATTCATTTGTTTTTTTATCCCAAATCTAATTCCTAAAACATTTCAAATCCATTTCCCACAATTTATTCAACACCACCACCACCAGACGCCATTCATCCATCGTATCTAGACCCGTGTGTCCGTGTCCAAATTTTTTATGTCAGCTATGTTGACTTTGGATTCGATCCTGGGTGTCCATTCTATTTCTTTCCATTCTATTTCATACATTTACATCCACCATCTCAGTATTCGACACAACGGACATGATCCATAGATCCAGAGAACCTCTGCTGATTCCGACATAATCCCTGTGTCCAGCATCCTGGACACAACCCAAACCATCCCTAAACCTAACCCTAACCCTAACCCTAGATCTGACCTAGCCGCCTCTGTTTGATAATAAATAAAAGAAATAAAATAAGGTTTATACGAAACCCGCTCTTTGGTTTACAAACAAGAAGCACAATTAATCCTATACGAGGATGTCAAGTACAATTTTTTAATCTGGGTAAATATTGCTATAGGAGTCTGATCTGCAGTCGATCACTTTGTCCCTTGGACCACACGATGATGAAGAAGTGCCGTAGAAGGCAGAAAAATCTTCGAAGGTTGCAAAGGAGAGTGGATGCTCGATGCCAAAGTCGTCGATCACTACTCTTTGCCTGAGCTCTCGGTTCTTCACTCTCAAAGACTTTTTGACTCATAGTTCTTCGACCTTTTCTTTTGACCTTGGAATTTGCGACCTTGTTTCCGACCATGGACCTCTGTCGATAGAGGTCTCTATTTATAGGGTTTTAGTGACAGTAACCATCCAGTCGGCGTAAAAGTCGGGCAGTGGAGAGTATAGCACTTTTTACGCGACGGTTATAATAACCGTTACCTACGTATAAATGATCTTCTGAATGAGCGTGTGACGCGTGTCCCATTAAGAGATAATGCATATAACTGCAGCGAAGATCATGGCATAAAAGCCATGTAGGTAGTTATCCCTCCCGTAGAAAAGGTTGGCGTAAAAGCCAATAACTGTCACCATGGCGTAGAAGCCAAAGAGTTATCAAACCGGCATAGAGGCCAGGTAGGCGTAGAAGTCGAGCAGGCATAGAAGCCGAGTGGGCTTAGAAGTCGGGTAGGTGTAGAAGCCTGGTAGGCGTAGAAGCCTGATGCTGCATAGACAGGTAGCTAGCGTAGAAGATAGCTGATCCTCCTTCCTTGACTGAGGCTTTGAGCGAATTCTGGACCGAATAGCTTTAATACGCACCAATGCAAATGTAGCCTGAGTTGGCATATTTCAAGGAGATAGCATACAGCGTGCTCCTCACAGCTAAAAATAGCCTGGTAGCGTATTCCAAGGAGATAGCGTACAGCGTGCTCCCATAGCTGAAAATAGCCTAATGGCATAATGTGCAAAAGTGATGATGTGGACGTTTTAGCCAAAATCATGGCTTTTGGAGATATAATCAAATCTCTTGCATTAAATACAGAGATCTGGCCCCATCCTGTGCATTAAATGCAGAGACGTGCCTCGAAGATCTGCTGCCATTTTGCGCATTAAATGTAGAGACGTGCCTCAAAGATCTGCCACCATTCTGCACATTAAATACAGAGACGTGCCTCGAGCCCTGTACGAAGAGCAACTTTTGACGTGGCATCCTGTTTGTCTTCTGTGGAGTGTAAAAAGCTCACGTCTGCCTGTTTAAAATCTAGGCAGCGTATTCCCTTGTATGCGTAAAAGCAGTTTATGCCAAGGAAATATCACTAAACGATATTTTGGGTCGCTGTGTCACGCCATCATTATAGCCGTCGTCTGGGTAGTCGTGCAGTACTCTTTGTCAGGAGTCAGACGTCAAGTTCACTGCATAATTTGACAGGTTCATTTCAAGGAATACGAAGCGTACCTCGTACACTTTAATGCTGCATTAAAAGCGGATGAGTTTTACGCCATAAAGGCGATATAGCACCCTTTTTACGCTGAAGCAGCCTGGACATACTGCATTACGCGGATAGTCCTTGAGCTTATATTTTACGCTGTATTTAGCAGAAAAGCTCTGTTGTACGCCGATGGCTCTGAAGTCATATTTTACGCTGCCCAGCACCAACATGCTACGTATAGCTATTCAGCATATTTTTTATGCTTCTATAAGACCCCCTTCAAAGTTTTCGAATTCCTCGTAATTTGAAACACTTTGAATGAAGCATGAAACGGTCAAGTCTGACTCGTTCTTCAAGGCTGACTTTTTGGCGGATTATTGGAGATTTGTTGGGATTCGGTGTGTTCTCTTTTGCCTATATAAAGGCTGAGGAGTTAACCTGTTCTTCCCATATTTCCTTCACCACACAGAGATGATCGCTGGAGTTCGTCGGGTCGACTTGAGGAAGAAGAAGACAATATTCTTCCAGCATATAAGGAGCCAAAAAAGAAGACGTCTTCGAGGAAATATTCTCTGTAACGATGGATCATAGAAGGATATCATAGCTTCCTTTGCTCGGGATAATCAGCGACTTCATATGGTGGTCGTCCAGGAGAGAGGAAGGGTCACATTCGACCACACAGCTTGTAAGCTGTATTTTCTTCTGTCATTCGTGGACAAGAGCAGACAAACTAGCTCTGTCCTCGAGTATTAAGTTGGGTCTAAAACCTCAACTCAATCTGTCATGGCGTATGGAGGATGGGCTCTGAATAATTCAGGCAGGCCCAGTTTTGTATCCTCCCGCCATTAATCATTTTCTTGTTAATCGGTCGCAGAAATCGACTAACTGTTGAAGAAGATGGAAGAAGATCTCCACCAATACGAGAACCTGGCAGAACAGATTCTGGGGGTGACCTTCCGATAAAGATGAGGAAATCCTTTATAGACGGGATTTTCCTCATATTTAATCATGAAGATGAAGAAAAACCCTTTGTAGACTGGATTTCCCTTATATGTAATCATGATTTAATAAAATTGTCTTCTTCTGTGCATATGATTATCTTGCCATATAGTTTGCTGTGATGAAGTCTGAATATGTGTAGCTTCGATACGTCTGGATAACTTTACGCCGACTATGATAGAAAAAGTACTAGGTCCCGTCCTGTCTTTTACGCATAACTAAAGATGCACAGAAAGCCGCTTAGCATTTAAGTCGAGCATTCGAACTGTCTCGCTGTTAGGAATGGGGAGCTGCATAGAATTCTGAACCGTCACTTCTGATAAAGAAGAATTTTTGTTCAGACCATCATCTTCAAGAATAATTTTCCAAAAATCCCTTAAAATAGGGTAAGAAATGGCTATCAAACTGAGTTGCCATCTTGAACTGTAGAAGAAATATTCAGACTGGACTCTGGATGAACTTCCAATTGACCCAAGAAGAAGAGTAATTTTCAAAGCTGAACTCCATATGCTTTGGGTACTTGGGATATTTTGAGGTCAAGAAGGAGTATCTTCTGCGTGAACCCTTGTAATTAACTTCCTTGAGATTTGTTCATATACATACGCATACTCTGGCCTGCGTATTTTCAGGTATGCGGAGAGTCATAGATCTGTAAATGTGGATGAGCATAAAATCATAAGTTCGTATCCTCTCGAGCGTAAAAGCTGCTGAGCATAAAAGCATCCGGGCGTAGAAACTGTAGATTTGAAGCCTCTGAAAAAAAAATCTTCCGAGCGTGAAGTTGTGGATCTGTTGCCTCTGAGCGTAAAAGCCACCGAGCGTGAAATCATAGATTTGTAGCTCATGAGCATGAAGTCGTAGGTTTGTAGCCTCTCGAGCATAAAAGCTATCGAGCATAAAAGCATTCGGGCATAAAACTATAGACTTATAGCCTGTGAGCGTAAAACCGTAGATCTGTAGCTGCCGAGCGTAGAAAGCTCATTGGCGTAAAACCACGAATCTGCTTTACACGAAAACTTTTGAATTCGCTGACTGTCCGCCTTCCCTGAGTAATAGGCTGACGTAGTCCCCAATCATAACCGAATATTAATTATCGGATTTGGTTAGGGATTCGAGGAGTCCATCCGAACTCTATATATACCCCAAGACTTTCAGAGAAAAACTTTTCATCTGTCTTTTTGCAAAAGAAAGCCTTCGACTCTTCAAGTTCTCTCCTTCGTTTCTCTCCGAGCATTCTGAGTTTTCAGTAATGGCCCCGAAACAAATCTCCTCCTCTAAGGGAAAGAAGGCTGACTCTTCTTCTCGCTCCTCTGCCTAAGCAAGAGCGAGTTCCGTCGGGCAAGGCGATCTTCATTCTGGACGAAGTGTCCCACCGACGAGCTGTGCACCAGGCGTTAAAGGTAAAGCTTTTGGGACGACAAGAATCGACAAAAATCCTTCGCACACGTTGTACGTGAACGCGCTAGGTCATTTCCTATGCTGATAGCCTCTTCGAGGAAGATGATGCACAGAGATGTTTCATCTTTTACGCCCATATTTCTAATGTGTCAGCGTAAAAACTCCATATTTTTGCAGTCTGGCGTAAAAGCTTTGACTGTCAAAACTTGGCGTATACTATAAAATTTGAGTTTTACGCTTCTGGATGAAAATTCTGGCGTAATAACTCAAACTTTGGCAGTCTGGCGTAAAACACAGACTGTCAGGTTTTTTTTGTATACTGTCAGTCTTGAATTTTATGCCTTGGAATGAGATTCCAGCGTAAAAGATCAAGTTTTTACAGTCTTGGCGTAAAAGCACGGACTGTTGCCACTTGGCATATGCTGCAAGATTGTAATATCTAATATAGAAACTGACGTATTTTTCTTGCACTTTGTAGTTAACTTGCATATGTCTCCGCTGGCCGAGGTGATGGGTTCTGCTGCCGGGATGCTGCATTCTAACTACCTGGAGGATTTGTCTCACGTGAGATTTCCTATCTCTGGACCCCAGTATCCTGAAGGAAGGGGAATCCTGATATCGTCTCAAGGCGAGCGAATGCTGTTGAACTTGATCAACGGAGAGCCCCTGACGTACATAGATGGGGCCCAATATATAAAACTGACTTCTCTTCGGGGACATGATTGACAAACAGTCCCAGACGAAGCCCAAGAAAGAACTCTGGGTTTTCCCTGCCGGGGGCTTGGTCATGTATCTGCCCAAGATGATGATAGACTACCCTATCTCAGCATTCTTCCATGCCACACATCCCAGGAGGATGTCGTGGACGCTGACTCCCAATCTTCACGGGCAGCCGGAGAAGATATTTTACCAGAAAGGATCTGACCAAGGGTCATTTGTTAGCCGCCCTTCCGGCTCTGTGATGCCGTTCAGGGGATTGTATCCGGGCAGTGTCCCGAGTGAAGACACTTCACTGCTCCAACCGGTCCAATTACCGACTTTCTGCAATAATTTCATGGGGCATGGAGGAGTATACCCCAAGGTTAATCCTCAGACCAATGGGTGGACTACCCCTACAAATCTTCGATGGGCTCGTTTAGCTGACTGGGCCCTAAAGCATTTTAAGACCGAGCTGGAGAGCATTGGTCTGTACGCAGCTGTGAGTGCTACCAGTGTTGGGTTACCTCTCAACGCCAGCCTGTTTCTGGCTTTGATGGAGCGATATATCTCGCTCACCGGGACTTTTGCCACTCCGCTGGGGGAGTTGGGATTGGCCCTCCACGAGATGGCAGAGATTTCAAGACTGCCAATAGGGGATACTCCTTATGAAGAGTATGTTCCCACAAACCGGGAGCCGGGGGATTCAGACCCTCGGGTAGTGGCAGTGTACCAGGAGCTGATGTGCCACTACCTTGCTTATACCGCTTTTTATAATGAGCCCTCTAATTTGGCTCATACCAATAAATGGGCGTCCTACCTCTTCTTTCACCGGGCCAGGGCTGCTAAGCCAGAGAAAGTCTTGGATAGCAAGGATCAGCCTCTGAGCTTTCTGAGCGTGCTTAGTGCTCAGGTAGTCGATGATCTTATGGAAGACGCTGGGGCTCCAGATCAGATTCTCGACGAAGGGATAGGGAAATATCCTGCAGGCACTAAGGCCTACAGTTATTTAAGGCATTGCCGCAGGCCTCTATCCAAGGAAGCTCAACTGGCTGGCTTCCTCTCTATATGGCTGCGCCGACTGGTAGTACCCGGTATTGCATCTGCGGATCGCATTCACCGTAACACCTTGTGGCCTACAGTGCGTCTAGTGTTTGGGGCAAGACTGGGTTTGCTCCCTGCCATGGTGTGTCGCATACAAGCTGGCCTGAGGGCCATTACTGATGGTCTGCTTGCCGATGAAACTCGGCGTGATAGCTTTCCCAGGGTAGAATTACCGTACCTGTATTTGATGGGATGGTTAATTCTCCATAACCCCAGGGTGATGTCTCCCGGCTCTGGCAGTAGTTCGAGAAGTAATTTCTTGCTGAATTACAAGAATTCCTCCTGGAACATGACCACAGTTTTAGACTGTCGGCGGGCACTGAATTTCAGTCACAGCTGGAAGCACTTCTGCACTGTCCCCTCTGTACATCTAAATCAACAGGGGCAAAGACTTCAGGATTTACGCAACGGGAAGACCGTTCTTTCTCTTGAAGCTTTTAATTGGTTGGTCTGTATTAGACCTTCCCATTTACTGTACAGAAGTGAAGACTAATGCTTCTTGGAATCCTACCTGCCTAGTCGGTTTGTCAGGCAGTTTGGGTATGACCAATTGCATGTGGGCAATACCGTCACCAGCTTCAAGTCCAGGGGTGGACTCATTGATGGAGCGAGAGGATGGCGATACTTCATCATGGGTTGCACTGAAGCAATTTTTACTGTGCCCGTGACTTCACTCTCCATGGAGCTGCGCATCCTCCACTCGTATGCCCAATTTTATGTGGCAACTAACACCTTCCATCACGATTTTGATATGCATGGAAGTTTTATGATGCCCTCTTCTAAGTCCGCGAGAAGAGACGATATCCCATCAGTCTCCTCTGACGAGGGTGAAGACTCCGTCAATCCAGATGAACCTTTGTTGGCGGTACCGAGGGGTAAAATACCTCCGCCTGCAGGGCCTCTGGTCATCTCTGGTAAGCGAAGGGCTCCTGTTCTGAAGGAGACTTCCCCTCGCAAGAAGAAGAAGACGGTTAGTCGTCCTGTCAGAACTTCCCACCCTGAGGTTCCTAGGAGTGAACCTGCTGTTTCCCCTGTTGGGGACGATTCTTTATTTAGAGGTTCCTCGCCTTTTAGAGAGGGAACCTCCACAGTTCTGGCTGGCGGTACCGGAGAATCCCTGCTTGAGGCTACTGTCGCTACTACCACTTCAGGTAGTGGTATGGGATCGCCTACGAGGCCGAGCCAAATAAGGATATCTTTATCCAGACCAGCAATGGGAGAAACCCCTGCCGTGTCTGTAAGTATACCTAGCGAGATTCCACCTGATGAACCTTGAATGGATCTTGGTGAAGATTCGGAAGAATACCTGCCGATGTTAGTTAGCACACCCCCTTCTACAGTTATGACAGCTCGCTTAGCATCATTAAGAAATGATTTAGCTGTACTGGCCGCAGACGCGACATATATACCATCGGCCATGGGTAAATGTCATCTTTACGCCTCTTTTAGAAAAATTAACATCATGTTGATATTAACTTTCTTTTGTCTTCTTTTCAAGGGAAGACATCTACGGGGAGGACAGTGTTGACGCGCCTTTTGGCTCTGTTTCAGCTCCTAGCGATGACATGGAGGTGCCCGACTTCGAAGAGGAAACATTTTCGGGTGCCGGCTCGCCCGAAACGATTCCGATATCTCGAGAGGAGGACGAGCCTGTCACTACGACAATGCCTCCTTTGAGTACGCCAGTAACTTCGTCCATTTTTGGCGCATCTTCTTTCGTCGCACCATCTGTTGAGGCGACGATTGTGGCAACATCGTCTGCAGTCATTCCTGGAGGGAGGTTCGCCAATATTGTAGCCACTCCCAGCGTCCATTCGGATCTAGCCATGCTGACTGAGCAGTATACTAGTATCTTCTACACCACTTTAAAAACACTGATATCAATGGTGCTGGAGAAGAATCTAGGCTTCGAGGCGCTGAGGAGGTCCTCTCAGTTTACGATAGTGTCGATCAGATAATTCAACGACACCGGGATAGTTGACACACTGGAGTAGATAGTTAATGGTTTGGAACAACCCATTAACGATTATTTGCAGCTATCTCGAGGCAACATTGACGGTCTCGTTCAAGCTAGGTATGACTCCCTAACTGCAGAGCTTGTTGGGCAAATGGAAGCTCTGGATAAATTTATCCATGAACAAGAGCAGGAGATGGATCAGGAGCGTGCCGAACTGGAGTATGTCATTCCTCAGCTGACTCAGTGCGAAGTCGAATATGAGGAAGCGACAACGAGGGTCCACAAATTGAGAGATAAACTCGCTCAAGCGGAGGAGAAGGCTCTCTCTTTGTCGGCATCTCGAGATGTCCTGAAGCATCAGATGGAGATCGCTCAACAGAACCTGACGCATGTGGGTGTTATCCACACAGGTTTTGTACATGCTCGGTCTGAGCTATCTGCCTTGAACGATGAGGCGGCAAGGTTGGAGCAGGCTCGCGCCGACATCTTGAACTCCAGGGATGAGAGAATGGTTGCTCTGGCGCAGCAGATTCGCGACCTAACCGCTCCCCCCAAATGATGTACTTTTTGCTTTCCAATATAATTTTGCTCTTTCTGGGAATAATAAAGAGGCTTTTATCTGGCTTTGTGGACCCACCATTTTGGAATATTAATGACAGGTTTGGGTGAAAGTGATATCAGAGGTAATGTGGACGTGATATACTCTTGGTAAGCTTTAGTAGGACATATCTATTCAGAGGTTATATGGACATGATAGAATATGCTCCAACTAAAATTTGTACACAAAACACTATCAGAGGTAATATGGACGTGATAGGTCTTGAAGTTCCAAATTAGTTAAATATATCTATTCAAAGGTTATATGGACATGATAGAATATGATCCAACTAGTTTCCTTTTGGAAGTAGTATTGTCAGAATGAGATCTTCACCATACTCCATTTGAGCAAAGGAGGTTAAGCGTAGTACCTTTTCAGGAATTTGCCATTAATAGGAGCCATCAACAAGTCTCCATTAGGCTTGGCTAATCTGTAAGCGTCATTTGAGAACGTTGTCTCGATCACATAAGGGCCTTCCCATTTGGGTTGGAATTTACCCTTACTCTTATGAGTAATAATCATTGGCCTTCTCACAGTTAAAAATATCTCGCCAACTTTGAACACTCTTTTCTTCACTTTTTGATTAAAAGCTTTGGAAACGCGTGCCCGGTAGAGCGCGATGCGCTGTTGAGCCTGAAGGCGTTTCTCATCTAATCCTTCTAGCTCTTGAAGCCTTAACAGGTCATTCTTTTCTTGAGTCAACTCATTAGCCACTGCTATCCTGAGTGACGAAATTTGGATTTCGATGGGGAGAACTGCTTCACTCCCGTAAACCAATGAGAATGGGGTACAACCTGTCGGTGCACGTACCGTTGTGCGATATGCCCAGAGACATTCTCCTAGCTTCTCATTCTAATCTTTCTTGTTCGAAGAGATGAACTTTTTCAAGAGTTTGATAATGGTTTTGTTGAAAGCTTCCGCCAAACCATTAGCAGCAGGATTATATGCCGTAGAGGCCACATTTTGTATCCAATTTTTATCGCAAAATCGATGAAACGCTTGGCTGATGAATTGAGGCCCATTATCATGAATTATCCTCCGGGGTATCCCAAAGCGATAAACGACATGATGCTTGATAAAACTGATCACATTAGATGTCTTCACCTCAGCAAGAGGGATCGCCTCTGCCCATTTGGAGAAATAATCCGTAATGGCCAGTATAAACCGGTGACCTCTGGAATAAGATGGGTGAATAGGACCAATGATATCCATACCCCATGCTTTGAAAGGCCAGGATGCAACCATAGGATGTAGGTATTCAGAAGGTTGATGTATAAAGTCTACATGAACCTGACAGGCTTTGTATTGTCTTGCATACTTTATTGCATCGGTGATCATAGTAGGCCAGTAATAGCCCATCCTCCTGATATGATCCTGTAGCTTAGGACCGGGTTGATGCGCTCCGCATACGCCGTCGTGAGCTTCACGGATAATCCGCTGTGCCTCGCCATCGGAGAGACATCTCAATAGCAGTCCATAGTAGGTCCGGCGATATAGACACTGTGAAGACGTATCAAAATAGAAGCGTAATGATCGTCTTTTGACGGATACTGCCTCTTTAGGGTCCTCCGGCAAGATTTTGTATGCCACAAAATCTATAAAGGGACTTCTCTAGTCTCTCTTGGGAGGATCTGTGTTCACAGCGTAGCTGCGTTCTATGTTAAAGTTATTTTTCACACAGAATAAATCTCTGTTAAGAAGGATCACCGAATTCTGCCTTCTTATAGGAATAGCTAAATCTGCAGCTAGACTGGCTATGGCATCAACTTTCAGATTCTGAGATCGAGGCATATATTCTAGGAAGAATCATTTGAATGTCATGGCTATCTCGACCGTTGCTCGATGATAGGGGATGAGATCTGGATTCCGGACTTCATATATTCCTTTGACTTGATTGACGATCAGTAGAGAATCACCAAAAGCTTCCAGAGATTCGACGCCCAATTCTTTAGCGACTTGGAGCCCGATTAGTAGAGCATTATACTCCGCCACATTATTAGAACAGGGCTCGCTAAGAGAATATGCTCGATAGATGACGAGTTTATCAGGAGTAACCAGGATAATTCCTACTCCTGAAACCACGTTTCCCCTGGGACCAGTCCTGGAGGCACCATCGAAGAATAGTTGCCATTCATCACTTTCCATTGCGGAATTACATTCTGCAACTTCGTCGGAAATGTCCTCGTATAGTTTGGAGGTCTCCGGGATCGGATGAGCAGCTAGGAAATTAGCCAATACTTGGCCTTTGATGGACTTCTGAGGGACATATACCATGTCATACGGTGTTAATAACATCGCCCAAGTCGTGAGTTAGGAATTAAGAACGCTTGGCTTGTTCATCAATACCAGAAGAGGATTGATCCTGGAGATGATATGAATAGTCTGGCCTATGACATAGTATCACGTTTTCTGAATAGGGAACATCAAAGCCAAGCATTCTTTTTCTACTGGACTGTACCGGTGTTCAGCTCCAACCATCATCCTGCTTAGATAGTAGATAGCCTGTTCGTGACCCACATCATTCTTCTGTGCGAGAAGAGCTCCCAGAGAATGATCCATCGTTCGAAAATACAGCAAGAATGGTCTTCCTATGACGGAAGGCACCAGAACTGGAGGATTAGTGAGGTAGCGTTTGATGTCATTAAACACTTGTTGACAGGCTTCATCCTATATGAAGGATACACCTTTCTTCATGAGACAAGAAAAAGGCTGACATTTTCCAGAGAGGTTGGATATGAATCTCCAGATATAAGCCAGATGACCTTGAAATCCCCTGAGTTCTCTCAGATTACGGGGTGGTCGCATTTCTAAGATGGCCTTGACTTTATCAGGGTCCACTTGAATGCCTTTAGCGGTAATGACAAATCCTAGGAATTTGCCACTAGATACACCCAGAAAGGACTTTGTAGGATTTATTTTGAGTTGATGTTGGTGTATCAACTCAAATACTGTCTTCAAGTCTTGGATGCGATTATCCTTGAGACGGCTTTTGACAGCTACATCGTCCATGTAATATTCCACTATTTTGCGTAAATGCTCATAGAATATGTTACTCATAGTCCGTTGGTACGTAGCCCCGGCATTCTTCAATCCAAAGGGCATGACCGTATAGCAATATACCCCCAATGGTGTCCGGAAGGCAGTATGCTTCTCGTCTTTAGGATGCATCTTGATTTGATTGTATCCTAAAAATCCGTCCATGAAAGACATATGTTCAAAACCGCATGTATTGTCAATCATGAAGTCTATAATGGGAAGAGGAAACTCATCCTTGGGGCAGGCTGCATTCAGATCTCGGTAATCGATACAGATACGTACTTTTCTATTTTTCTTCATGACTGGGACAACATTAGCGACCCAGTCGGGATGTTGTTCTTCCCAGATGAAACCGCAGGTTATCAACTTCTTGATTTCAGCTTCAATGGCGTCCATCATATCCGGGCGGAACCGGCGTTGGTGCTGCTTCACAGGCTTCGAATCGGGCAATATATTGAGTTTATGAGTAGCCACCTTTGGATCAAGATCTGGCATATCCTCATAATTCTATGCAAAGATGTCAATATATTCTTTTATCAACTGAATAATTTCTTTCCTTTCTTCTTCGGAAAGATTGTTACTGATAAATATCGGCTTTGGCGAAAGTTCATCCCCAACATCAATCTGGATAACTTTATCTTCAGTGGGAGGTTCTCTCTGCTCGAACCGGAGTTCCCATTGTGTATCCATTTGTTGAGCCTAAGAGTCATTCTTAAATGGTTCAGATTCCTGTTCGTCTACTTCGAAGGAATCTGCTACTACCGTATTTACTGATAATGTTCGTTCGAGAGCATCTGATGAGTCGGAGGGCGATGAGCCATTTTGAAAAGAGAAAAAGATATCCTCGTTCGACTCAGAAGTTGCAAGGGAGGTGGTGTACCCTAACCCGAAACAAGTTCGTTGACAGTAGGGATCGCCGTGCAGCGGCATTCGTCTGCCTTTCCCGTAGTTGAGACCTGGTTCCAGCTTCAAGTCATAACCCATACTTTGCATGATCTTCAAAGCTTGCGGGCTGTATCTGTGAACTTGCATTTTACCAGCATCATCATCGAAAGAATCTTCTTGTACAGTCGATTCATTGCGCATGCGGCCAAAGACTATTGAGCGCTGACTGTTGCAAGTAGGCGGGACAGTGAAGGTAGAATCCTTATGTGGTCCATATGTCGTGATGATATTGGATGACGATGCTACTTCCCACATATACGGATGATAGAAATCTATAGCTTCCAAGAATTTTTGTGCTATAGGTTCTATATCATCATGGGGAGGATTCCTGATCTGAAATTTGAGCGTCAATATACTGGCAAAGAGGATCTTTATTATCATTCGAAACCACATTCCCGGTTGTATTTACATCGATCGGCTGCCTGTTGCTCCGAAGGTTGATGACCAAGGGTGGAGGCTTCTGGTTCAAAATGATCACTAGAGGATCACCTCCTTTTCCTGACCTGGTTTTGTTCAGGTGGATAGCCATAGGCTCCATGGCTTTTGGACGAGTAGTTCGCCCTTTCACCTTGATTGACAGAGGTTGCTTGGCAGAGGGTTCTTCTGGCTTCCGGTGGAATTCCTTCTCTGCTTCATTTGACACCTCCTCCATGTAGTCTTGAGTGTACAATATGGCATCAGAGTAGTAGGATTCTACTCCTTTAAACGGGTTCAGGTCAACAAACTCCGTTTGTACTATTCCTTGGACATCTATATATTTAAAGCATTGATGTAGAGTCGAAGGAATGATGTTGTGGTCGTGGATCCAAGGTCTATCTAGCAGAATGTTGTAGGATACCTCTGAATCAATGACATAACATGTAGCCACTGATCTGAGGTCACCAATCTTGATCCTCAAGCGAATTTTCCCCAACGGCTTACTTTTTCTGGCGTTAAAACCCACGATTGTAGTGGTGGTGTAAGCCAATTCGCTGGTAGGAATCCTCAGCGGTCTAAGCAGACTATGAGGAATGATGCTGATTGATGATCCCGGATCTATGTGAATCCGGTCGACCTCCATGGAACCAATGTACCCGGTGTAATAGAGGGGTCTGTCATGCCTGTTATGCTTTAACAGCATGTCATCTTGAGTGAAAGTGATATTCGGGACCACCTCCATCACACTGTGGTATTGAGGACATGCTACCAGTTCTTCGTCAGGGGACTTGAGCTGGGTCAAGTATGCATCCGCCTGCATTAATGCTTCACTCAGGACTTGACGAGTGTCTTGAGAGAGCCTGAGTAGTTCGAAGATGGACTACCTGGCTGGTGTATTAGCCAATTGGGCCAGGATGTCGAAGTTGTATAGCTTTTCTAAACCTTTGTTTTGAATGTTTTTCAATGGTTTATCGAAGCGCACTTCTTTTTGCTTCCTTTTGTCCGCCGAAGTTGGTCTCTAAGGACCGGCCTCTGGTATGGCGGTTTCCAGTTCTGAAGGTTTGGCAGCTGAAGCGTCTGCTGGTGCATCTTCTTGACTTGCTCCATAATCCTTGAGGTAAGCTTTCCCTGAACGGGTTCCTGTAGCCAAAACCTTGTCTTCTGATGCCGAGTGTACCGTAACCATGTGACATGGTTTGCGCTTCGAGTTCTTCTTAGACTTAGCCTTAGCAGCTTGAGTCTCTTCCTCGATCTCTGACACCAAATCTGGATGAACCCATATGATCTCGCCCCGCTGGGTATTTAGGGGTACCAGGTCATGATTTTGACCCCTAGCTGGAGGGAGATTAACGATGTTCATCATTGTCCGGAAAATAGGTGTAACACCGTCCGGGACTTCTTGGGGAGGCAGATTGCCAAATTGCAGAGAGATCATGTTGGTTGTGATCGTCTTCTCGCTATTGCGCAGAGTGATAGCCTTAGCATCGATCAGCTCCTGGATCTTCCTTTTTAGTATATAACACGTCTTTGTAGGATGGTGTATGTATCTATAGAAGATGCAGTACTTGGGGTTATTGGTACTGCCAACTTCATTGGACCGCTTCACCTCCGGGAGGGTAATCTTGTCGCTTTTGACGAGACACTCGAATATGCTCGGAATATCATCGTCATTGAAAGAGTACACTTCAATGGGCCTGGAAGTCCCAGGTTTCGTCTGCGTGGTTGCCGCAGTCTTTTGCCTGGGCGTATTGATTGCCAGAGCTTCTTTTTCTTTAGAACCACGAGGATGGTCACTGTTGGAGGATGACCTCTTGCCTTTATCAGAAGCAGAGATCATGATGCCATTATCATGCGCCTTCCGACTGTTGTCCTCAGCTACTACCGCTGAGATGATGAATGAGGGCCAATCATAGAACTGATATGGTCCTGTGAACACCAAGATCATGGGAAGAAGGTTCTTCCAACAAATGTCCATAAATGCCGAGTCTAGAACTCCGGGAGGCATTTGAAAAGTGGCTTGACGAAAACGTTCGACGAAAGTGCGAACGTCCACTTTTTCCTTCTGCTTTACTTCGATGAGATAGGACATAGACATTTCCATCCCTCCCTCGAAGAATCGTGCGAAGAATAAAGTCTTGAAGTTCTCAAAGGAAGTAATGCAGTTGTCCGCCAGACTACGGTACCACTGATAAGCCACTCCCGAGAGACAGCCCTTGAACACCCGAGTGAGGAGGGCGTTATTCCCCTGTAATAACACCGTCATCATACTGAAGTAGTTCATGTACTGACTCGGTGATGTTTTTCCCTCGAACAAAGCCATAGTCTGTGGTTTGTATCTAGGGGAGAAAGGGACCTCATCCCAGATAGCGGGGTAAGGCTGGTTGATTTCCAATTTCTTGAGCTATTCTGTGTGCTTCAAGGCATCAAAGTGGGCTTTCAACTCCCGTACTGCTTGCATCAGATTTTCAGCCGGTAGCGGGGCCACGGAGTGATGAGGAATCGGTTGTATCGTGGCTCCAACGGGAGGTAATACATTCTCCGAGTGGGGAAGCGGAGGAGCTGCTGACTCCTGATCTAGAGCAGGCTCTTGGATCACGTTGGATGGTGGTAAGTCCACCCCCATACGTATCTGAGTTGGAGGGACCGATGCTTGAGCCATAGCAGCTACATGTTGAGTCAGAATCATCTGGTGCATGTTCTCCATCATGGATTACATCTCTTTCAGAGATGTCTCCAGTACAGCAATGCGTTACTCAGTGCTCCCTGACGGGGAAGCTTCCTCGCGTTCATGTCCAATGGCATAGACTCCTATCTCCCTGGGTGTCATTGAAGGATTAGTATAGGTCTCTGTAGAAGTTGACTCTATACTTTCAGCATCTGATTCGAAAAACTGGCGACCCCTAGTATCGGAATCAGAAGAGTACGAAGCCGGTTGTCGTGACCTCGAACGGGTGTTTCGGAACACCCCGGCTTCAGTGTTCCTAAGGAGCTTATTGAATCTCCTTTAGCTCGGAGCTCTAGAGGGATGACATATTGAGTTCGACCTTCCTCTAGGTATGTGTGAAGCCATGTTCACTGATGCATGTGTGGGCTCTGCTTCCTGGCAAGACGGAGAGTAGCTCAACCGGTCGAAAACTGACCATTTTGCTTCAGAACAACAATAATTAACTACAATCCTATGACTATTACAATAGTGCTCCCTAGGAGGCGTAATAGACATGCTGGAAGATCCCCTATCCTTACGTTTCTAGATCAGATACTCACACAGGTCAGGAGGATTTACAGGAGAAGAAGAATAAAATGGCTTATTCCTCTTTTTTATATCAGTCGACATACGGATGTTGGGAATCATAGTTCTCCCTGTGCCACCCGTATACAACAGGTTAGCCATCTGGGTAGCGGATGATCCCTGATGAGTGCGTCTTTCCGCAAACTGAGCCTTTTTTACGCTGAGGGGCCTCACCTGGAGTAATTTGGAGCTCTGCTAGGGCTGGCGTAAAGTTGAGGAGGTCCTCAGTCGGCCATCAACTTCTCGCGTAATCTGGAGGGCGGGCAGAATTTTTCCTTACTGGCGTAAAGGCCGAGAAGTTGAGCAGTCCGCTACTTGCTTTCCCTTGCGTAGATTGCAGGGATCATCTGCTTTTCCGCGGAGGGCAGATGCATTTTTATGCGCGGAGCGCGTTTGGAATTTCTGATTTGGCGCTAAGGCATTGTCAAAAATTCTATCTGCCACGTCATCAACGGGAGACTGGATTTTACGTGCAGAGCGCGGAGTAGACTTCTGGACTAGCGCTGAGGCATTGTCCGAAGTTTTGTCTACCACGTCACAGACGGGAGATAGAGTTTTACGCGCGGAGCGCGAAGTAGACTTCTGGATTAGCGCTGAGGTATTGTCCGAAGTTTTGTCTGCCACATCACAGACGGGAGACTGGATTTTACGTGCAGAGCGCGAAGGTTGTGCAGCTACAACCTAGCTGGTCGGAGAGATCGGAGAGTCGGCAGGAATGGTAGGGGATTTCCTGGGCATCCAGACCTTACGTAGCTTCCTGTTGTCTTGGACAGAGAGAGAGGGAGAGCTACCCCCTGCTTGAAGCATATCTTCGTAGGCAAACTGGTCGAACTGGACGACCAGGGTCTTCTTCACGGATCCTACGGATACCGTATCGTGTTGAGCAATTGATTTCTCGTCAGAAGAGAAAGACATCCCCAGCAGAGTCGTCATCTTGTGTTTGATAATAAATAAAAGAAATAAAATGAGGTTTATACGAAACCCGCTCTTTGGTTTAGAAACAAGAAGTACAATTAATCCTATACGAGGATGTCAAGTACAATTTTTTAATCTGGGTAAATATTGCTATAGGAGTCTGATCTGCAGTCGATCACTTTGTCCCTTGGACCACACGATGATGAAGAAGTGCCGTAGAAGACAGAAAAAGCTTCAAAGGTTGCAAAGGAGAGTGGATGCTCGATGCCAAAGTCGTCGATCACTACTCTTTGCCTGAGCTCTCGGTTCTTCTCTCTCAAAGACTTTTTGACTCTTAGTTCTTCGACCTTTTCTTTTGACCTTAGAATTTGCGACCTTGTTTCCGACCCTGGACCTTTGTCAATAGAGGTCTCTATTTATAGGGTTTTAGTGACAATAACCATCCAGTCGGCGTAGAAGCCGGGTTATGGAGAGTATGACACTTTTTACGCGACGGTTACAATAACCGTTACCCACATATAAATAATCTTCTGAATGAGCGTGTGACGTATGTCCCATTAAGAGATAATGCGTATAACTGCTGCGAAGATCACGGCATAAAAGCCACGTAGGTAGTTATCCCTCGCATAGAAAAGGTTGGCGTAGAAGCCAATAACTGTCACCATGGCGTAGAAGCCAAAGAATTATCAAACCGGCGTAGAGGCCAGGTAGGCGTAGAAGCCGGGTAGGTGTAGAAGCCTGGTAGACGTAGAAGCCTGATGCTGCATAGACAGGTAGCTAGCGTAGAAGATAGCTGATCCTCCTTCCTTGACTGAGGCTTTGAGCAAATTCTGGACCGAATAGCTTTAATACGCACCAATGCAAATGTAGCCTGAGTTGGTGTATTTCAAGGAGATAGCGTACAACATGCTCCTCACAGCTGAAAATATCCTGGTGGTGTATTCCAAGGAGATAGCGTACAGCGTCCTCCCATAGCTGAAAATAGCCTGATGGCGTAATATACAAAAGTGATAATATGAACGTTTTAGCCGAAATCATGGCTTTTGGAGATATAATCAAATCTCTTGCATTAAATACAGAGATCTGCCCCCATCCTGCGTATTAAATGCAGAGACATGCCTCGAAGATCTGCCACCATTCTGCGCATTAAATGCAGAGACGTGCCTCGAAGATCTGCCACCATTCTGCGCATTAAATGCAGAGACATGTCTCGAGCCCTGTACGAAGAGCAGCTTTTGACGCGGCAGCCTGTTTGTCTTCTGTGGAGCATAAAAAGCTCATGTCTGCCTGTGTAAAACTAGGCAGCGTATTCCCTTGTATGCTTAAAAGCAGTTTATGCCAAGGAAATGTCACTAAACGACAGTTTGGGTCGCTGTGCCGCGCTATCATTATAGCCGTCGTCTGGGTAGTCGTGCAATACTCTTTGTCAGGAGTCAGACGTCAGGTTCACTGTATGATTTGACCGGTTCATTTTGAGGAATACGAAGCGTTCCTCGTACACTTCAATGCTGCATTAAAAGCGGATGAGTTTTACGCCATAAAGGCGATATAGCACCCTTTTTACGCTGAAGCAGCCTGGACATACTGTATTATGCGGATAGTCCTTGAGCTTATATTTTACGCTGTATTTAGCGAAAAAGCTCTGTTGCATGCCGATGGCTCTGAAGTCATATTTTACGCTGCCCAGCACCAACATGTTGCGTATGGCTATTCAGCGTATTTTCAGGCTTCTACAGCCGCCTTGAGCCGCCATTGTTGGCCGCTGATCCTTCATCGAGCTCTATCCGGCTACCATCGTCGTCGGGAGCCCTAATGGAGCAGACATCGAGAAGCCGCCCTTCCATGCAAAGCCTTACGTCGAAGATCGGGCCAGCCCAAGGTCGGGTTCCCGTGGCCAGAGCTCGAGCTTGCTCCGGTCGGCTTCCGAAACCAGATCCGGCTTTAAACCGCACGTATTGACCGATCTGACCACTGTCGCGTGTCTAAAGCCGACGACCCAAATCCGGAACCCCTCCACCGCAGCCTGCTCCGCCTAGATCCGCCCCTCCGGGGACCCACTGTGAGCCTCTCTCTCTCCCTCTCCCTCTCCCTCTCGATCTCTCTCTCTCTCTTCCTTCTTCTTCTTCTTCTTCTATTTCCTTTTGGCTGTTGATTGTAGAAGCATAAAAAATACGCTGGATAGATATACGCAGCATGTTGATGTTTGGCAGCGTAAAAAGAAGACTTCAGAGCCATCGACGTACAAACAGAGCTTTTTCGCTAAGCACAGCGTAAAATATAGGCTCAAGGACCATCCACGTAATATAGTATGTCCAAGCTGCTTCTGCATAAAAAGGGTGCAACATCACCTTTATGGCGTAAAACTCATCCGTTTTCAATGCAGCACTGAAGCGTACGAGGAACGCTTCGTATTCTTTGAAATGAACATGTCAGATCATGCAATGAACCTGACGTCTGGACTCCTAACAAAGAGTACTTCACGACTACCCAGGAGACGGCTATAATGATGGTGCGGCACTGCAACCCAGGCTGTCATTTACTGCCATTTCCTTGGCGTAAACCGCTTTTACGCATACAAAGGAATACGCTGCCTAGTTTTACACAAGCAGATGTGAGCTGTTTACGCTCCACAAAAGACAAACAGCGTACCACGTCAAAAGCTGCTCTTCGTACAGGGCTCGAGGCACGTCTCTGCATTTAATGCGCAGAGCGGTGACAGGTTCTCGAGGCACATCTCTGCATTTAATGCACAGAATACTGACAGATGCCCGAGGCACGTTTCTGCATTTAATGCGCAGAAGGGTGGCAGACCTTCAAAACACGCCTCTGTATTTAATGTACAGGATAATGGCAGATCTCTGTATTTAATGCAAGAGATTTGATTAAATGTTACCGAACCGTCATTTAGTAACATCCCCTTTGCGTAAACTGCTTTTACGCATATAAGGGGATACGCTGCCCAGTTTTATACAGGCAGACGTGAGCTTCTTACGCTCCGTAGAAGACAAACAGACTGCCACGTCAGCAGTTACTCTTCGTACGAGATTCGAGGCGCGTATCTGCATTTAATGCGCAAAATGACGGCAAATCTTCAAGACACGCCTCTGCATTTAATGCGCAGGATGGGGGCAGATCTCTGTATTTAATGCAAGAGATTTGATTATATCTCCAAAAGTTGTAATTCCGGCTAAAACGTCTACATTATCTCGGCTTCTACGCCCACTCGACCTCTATGCCCACTCGGCTTTTACGCCCACTCGGCCTCTATGCCCAATCGGCTTCTACGCCCACTCGACTTCTACGCCTACTCGGCTTCTATGCCTACTTGGCTTCTACGCCATGGTGACAGTTATTGGCTTCTACGCCAACCTCTTCTACATAAAAGATAACTACCTACGTGGCTTCTACGCTGTGATCTTCGCAGCAGTTATACGCGTTGTCCCTTAGTTGGACACGCGTCACACGCTCATTCAAAAGGTCATCTATACGCAGGCAATGGTTATTGTAACCGTCGTGTAAAAGGGTGCTGTACTTTCCACTACTCGGTTTCTACACCGACTGAGTGGTCACTGTCACTAAAACTTTATAAATAGAGACCTCTATCAACAGAGGAAAAGGTCAAAGAATTCAAGGTCGAAGAATTCAAGGTGGAAGAATTCAAGGTCGAAGAATTGAGGGTCGACAAAAAAAGGATAAATTGGGAGAGAAAACGGTCAAGAGAGAGAAGAATCCAGAGCTCAGGCAAAGAGAAGTGATCGACGACTTTGGCATCGGGCATCCACTCTCTTTAGCAACCTTCGAAGCTGCTTACTGTCTTCTACGGCACTTCTTCATCATCGTGTGGTCCAAGGGACAAAGTGATCGACTGCAGATTAGACTCCTATAGCAATATTTACCCAGATTAAATAAATTTTACTCGACATCCTCGTATTGGATTAAATTGTACAATCTTGTTTGTAAACACCGAAGAAAGGCGGGTTTTCGTATAAAACCTGGTTTCCATATTTTTTCGTTTATCATCAAACACAAGATGGAGACTCTGCTGGGGACATCTTTCTCTTCTGATGAGGAAGCAATTGCTCAACACGATGCGGTATCCGTGGGATCCGTGAAGAAGACACTAGTCGTCCAATTCGACCAGTCTGCCTACGAAGACATGCTTCGAACAAGGGGTAGCTCTCACTCTCTCTCTGTCCAAGACAACAGGAAGCTGCGTAAGGTCTGGATGCCCAAGACATCCTCTACCATTCCTGTCGACTCTCTGATCTCTTCAATCTCTTCGACCAACGAGGTTGTAGCATTGCTCCTTCCGTGCCTTGCGCATAAAATTCAGTCGCCTGTCTCTGACAGGGCAGACAAAACTTCTGGCAATGCCTCAGTGCCAATCCAGAAGTATACTCCGTGCCTTGTGCGTAAAATTTAGTCTCCCGTCCCTGGCAGAACAGACAAAACTTCTGGCAATGCCTCAGCGCTAATCCAGAAGTATACTCCATGCTTTGCGCGTAAAATTCAGTCTCCCATCTCTGGCGGAACAGACGAAACTTCGGATAATGCCTCAGCGCTAGTCCAGAAGCCTACGTCGCGCTCTGCACGTAGAAACCAGTCTCCCATCCCTGGCGGAACAGACAAAATTTCTGACAATGCCTTAGCGCCAAATCAGAAGTTCCAAACACGCTCCGCGTATAAAAATGCATCTGCCTTCCACGGAAAAGCAGATGATCCCTGCAATCTACGCAAGGGAAAGCAAGCGGCGGACTACTCAACTTCTCGGCCTTTACCCCAGCAAGGGAAGAATCTGCCAGCCCTCCGGATTACGCAAGAGGCTGACGGCCGACTGAGGACATCCTCAGCTTTATGCCAACCAGAGCAGAGCTCCAAATTATGCCAGGAGAAGTCCCTCAGCGTAAAGAAGGCCCAATTCGCGGAAAGACACCCTCCTCGGGGATTATCCGCTACCCAGATGGCCAACCTGTTGTATATAGGTGGCACAGGGAAAACTATGGTTCCCAACATCTGCATGCCCACTGATATGAACAAAAGGAACAAGCCATCTTCTTCTTCTGTAAATCCTTCTGACCTGCGTGGGTACCTGATCCAGAAATGCAAGGATAGGGAATCTACCAGCATGTCTATTATGCCTCCTAACGAGCACTATTGTAATAGTCATAGGATTGTAATTAATTGTTGCTGTTCTGAAGCAAAACGGTCAGTTTTTGACCGGTTGAGCTACTCTCCGTCTTTCCAAGAAGAAGAGCCCACACATGCATTGGTGAATATGGCTTCACACATACCTAGAGGAAGATCGGACTTAAGACGTCATCCCTCTAGAGCTCTGAGCCGAAGGAGATTCAACCAGCTCCTTAGGAACACTGAAGCTGGGGTGTTCCGAAATACCCGTTCGAGGTCGCGACAATCGACTCCGTACTCTTCTGATTTCGAAGCTGGGGGTCACCAGTCTCCCGAATCAGATACTGAAAGTATAGAGTCAACTTCAACAGAGACCTATACTAATCCTTCAATGACACACAGGGAGATGGGAGTTTATGCCATTGGAGATGAACATGAGGAAGCTTCCCCATCGCGGAGCGCTAAGCTGCACATTACTGTACTGGAGACATCTCTGAAAGAAATGCAATCCATGATGGAGAACATGCACCAGATGATGCTGACTCAACACACAACTGCTATGGATCAAGCGTCGGTCCCTCCAACTCAGATACGTAAAGGGGTGGACATACCACCATCCAACGCGATCCAAGAGCCTGCTCTAGATCCGGAGTCAGCAGTTCCTCTGCTTCCTCACTCGGAGAATGTATTACCTCCCGTTGGAGTCGCGATGAAATCGATTCCTCATCACTCCGTGGTCCTGCTGCGGGCTGAAGATCCGATGCAGGCAGTACGGGAGTTGAAAGCCTAATTTTATGCTCTGAAGCACAAAGATCAGCTCAAGAAATTGGGAATCAACCAACCTTACCCAGCTATCTAGGAAGAGGTCCCTTTCCCTCCTAGATACAAACCACAGACTATGGCTTTGTTAGAGGGAAAAACATCACCGAGTCAGTACATGAACTACTTCAGTATGATGATGGTGTTATTACAAGGGAACGACGCCCTCCTCATTCGGGTGTTCAAGGGCTATCTCTTGGGGGTAGCTTATAAGTGGTACCGAAGTTTGGCGGACAACTGCATTACTTTCTTTGAAGACTTCAAGGCTTTATTCTTTACGCGATTCTACGAGGGAGGGATGGACATGTCTATGTCCTCTCATATCTAAGTCAAGCAGAAGGAAAAAGAGAATGTTCGCACTTTCATTGAACATTTTCGTCAAGCTACTTTGCAAATGCCTTAAGGAGTTCCAGACTCGGTATTGGTGGACATCTGCAGGAAGAACCTTCTTTCTGTGATCTCGGTGTTCACAGGACCATATCAGTTCCATGATTGGCCCTCGTTCATCATCTCAGCGGTAGCCGCGGAGGACAACAGTCAGAAGGCGTGCGATAATGGCATCATGATCTCGGCGTCTGATAAAGGCAAGAGGTCATCCTCCAACATCGACCATCCTTGTGGCACCAAGGGTAAAGAAGCTCTGGCGATCAACACGTCCAGGCAAAAGACTGTGGCTATCACGCAGACGAAACCTGGGACTTCCAGGCCCATTGAAGTGTACTCTTTCGACGACGATGATATTTCGAGCATATTCGAATATCTCGTCAAAAGCGGCAAGATTACCCTTCCTGAGGTGAGACGGCCCAACGAAGCCGGCAGTACCAATAACCCCAAGTACTGCGTCTTCCATAGGTACATACACCAACCCACAAAGGCGTATTATGTACTAAAAAGGAAGATCCAGGAGCTGATCGATGCTAAGGCCATCACTCTGCGCAACAGCGAGAAGACGGTCACAGCCAACATGATATCCCTGTAATTTGGCAATCTGCCTCCCCAAGAAATCCCGGATGGTGTTATACCTATTTCCCGGATGACGATGAACATCGTTAATCTTCCTCCAACTAGAGGTCAAAATCATGACCTGGTACCACTAACTACCCAGCGAGGCGAGATTATGTGGGTTCATCCAGATTTGGTGCCCGGGATCGAGAAAGAGACTCAAGCTGCTAAGGTTAAGTCTAAGAAGAACTCGAAGCGCAAACCATGTCACATGGTTGCGGCTGACTCGGCATCAGAAGACGAGGTCTTGGTCACTGGAACCCGTTCAGGGAAAGCTTACCTCAAGGACCATGGAGCAAGTCAGGAAGATGCACCGGCAGACGCTTCAGCTACCAAGCTGTCAGAACCAGAGCCCGTCGTACCAGGGGCCGGTCATTCGAGACCAACTTCGACGGACAAAGGGAAGCAAAAAGAAGTGTGTTTCGACAAACCTGTGAAAAACATTCAAAACAAAGGTTTAGAGAAGCCGTACAACTTCAACATCCTGGCCCAATTGGCTAATACACCAGCCAGGTTGTCCATCTTCGAACTACTCAGGCTCTCTCAAGACACTCGTCAAGCCCTGAGTAAAGCGTTGATGCAGGCGGATGCATACTTAACCCAGTTCAAGTTCCCTGACGAAGAACCAGTGGCATGCCCTCAATGCCATAGTGTGTTGGAGGTGGTCCCGAATATCACTTTCACTCAAGATGACATGTTGTTAAAACATAATAGGCATGACAGACCCCTCTATTACACCGGGTACGTCGGTTCCATGGAGGTCGACCGGATTCACATAGATCCGGGATCATCAATCAGCATCATTCCTCATAGTCTGCTTAGACCGCTGAGGATTCCTACCAGCAAATTTGCTTACACCACCACTACAATCGTAGGTTTCAACGCAAGGAAAAGTCAGTTGTTGGGGAAAATTCGCCTGAGGATCCAGATTGGCAACCTCAGATCGGTGGCTACATGTTATCTCATTGATTCAGAGGTGTCCTACAACATTCTACTGGGCAGACCTTGGATCCACGACCACAACATTGTTCCTTCAACTCTACATCAATGCTTTAAATATGTAGACGACCAAGGAACAGTACAAAAGGAGTTTGCTGACCTGAACCCATTTAGAGGAGTAGAATCCTACTACCCCGATGCCGTGTTGTACTCTCAAGACTACACGGAAGAGGTGTCAGCCGAAGCAGAGAAGGAATCCCACCGGGAGCCAGAAGAACCCTCTGCCAAGCAACCTCTGTCAATCAAGGTGAAAGGACGGACTACTCGTCCAAAAACCATAGAGCCTATGGCGATCCACCTGAACAAAACCAGGTTAGGAAAAGGGGGTGATCCTTTAGTAATCACTTTGAACCAGAAGCCTCCATCCTTGGTCATCAACCTTTGGCGCAACAGGCAGCCGATTGATGTAAATGCAATCGGGAACGAGGTTTCAGATGATAATAAAGAGCCTCTTTTCCAGTATATTGACGCTCAAATTCCGAATCAGGAATCCTTTCCCCATGACGATATAGAACCTATAGCACAAAAGTTCTTGGGAGCTATAGATTCCTATCATCCGTATATGTGGCAAGTAGCATCATTATCCAATGTCACCACGACATATGGACCACATGAGGATTCTATCTTCATTGTCCTGCCTACTTGCAGTAGTCAGAGTTCAATAGTCTTCGGCCGCATACGCAATGGACCAACTGCACAAGAAGATTCTCCCGACGATGACGTTGGTAAAATACAGGTTCACAGATACAGCCCACAAGATCTGAAGATCATACAAAGTATGGGTTATGACTTGAAGCTGAAACCAGGTCTCAACTACGGAAAAGGCAGACGAATGTCGCTAAGTGGAGATCCCTACTACCAACGAACAAGTTTCGGGCTAGGGTATACCACCTTCCTTGCAGCTCCTGAGTCAAACGAGGATATCTTTTCCTCTTCTCAAAATGGCTCAGTGCCCTCTGACTCATCTCATGCTCTCGAACAAACATTATCAGTGAATATGGTAGTGACGGATTCCTTCGAAGTAGACGAACAAGAATCTGAACTATTTGAGAATGACGCTTGGGCTCAACAAATGGATACACAATGGAAGTTCCGCTTCGAGCAGAGAGAACCTCCCACTGAAGATAAAGTTATCTAGATTGCCGTTGGGGATGAACTTTCGGTAAAGCCGATATTTATCAGTAACAACCTTTCCGAAGCAGAAAGGGAAGAAGTTATCCAGCTGATAAAAGAATATATCGACGTCTTTGCGTGGAATTATGAGGATATGCCAGGTCTTGATCCAAAGGTGGCTACTCATAAGCTCAATGTATTGCCCGATTCGAAGCCTGTGAAGCAGCACCAACACAGGTTCCGCCCGGATATGATGGAGGCCATCGAAGCTGAAGTCAAGAAGTTGATAGCCTGCGGCTTCATCCGAGAAGAACAACATCCCGACTGGGTCGCCAATGTTGTCCCGGTCATAAAGAAAAATAGGAAAGTACGTGTCTGCATCGATTACCGAGATCTGAATGCAGTCTGCCCCAAGGATGAGTTTTCTCTTCCCATCACAGACGTCATGATTGACAATACATACGGTTTTGAACGTATGTCTTTCATAGACGGATTTTCAGGATACAACCAAATCAAGATGCATCCTGAGGACGAGAAGCATACTGCCTTCCGGACACCATTGGGGGTATATTGCTATACGGTCATGCCCTTCGGATTGAAGAATGCTGGGACTACGTACCAACGAGCTATGAGTAACATATTCCATGAGCATTTACGTAAGACAGTGGAGTGTTACGTGGACAATGTAGCTGTCAAAAGCCGCCTCAAGGATAATCACATCCAAGACTTGAAGACAGTATTTGAATTGATGCACCAATATCAACTCAAAATGAATCCTACAAAGTCCTTTCTGGCGGTATCTAGTGGTACATTTTTGGGATTTGTCATTACCGCCAAAGGCCTTCAAGTGGACCCTGATAAAGTCAAGGCCATCTTAGAAATGCGACCGCCCCATAATTTGAGAGAACTCAGGGGATTTCAAGGTCGTCTAGCTTATATCCGGAGATTCATATCCAACCTCTCTGGGAGATGTTATCCCTTTTCTTGTCTCATGAAGAAAGGTGTATCCTTTGTATGGGATGAAGCCTGTCAGCAAGCGTTCGGTAATATCAAACGCTACCTCACTAGACCACCAGTTTTGGTGCCTCCAGTCATAGGAAGACCATTTGTGCTGTATGTTCGAGCAATGGATCATTCTCTGGGAGCTCTTCTCGCACAAAAGAACGATATGGGCCATGAACAGGCTATCTTCTACCTTAGCAGGATGATGGTCGGAGCCGAACACCGGTACAACCCAGTGGAGAAAGAATGCTTGGCTCTGATGTTCGCTATCCAGAAAATGCGGCACTATGTCATAGGCCAAACCATTCACATCATCTCCAGGGTCAATCCTCTTCGGGTATTGATGAACAAGCCAAGCGTTCTTAATTCTCGACTAGCGACTTGGGCGATGTTATTAACACCGTATGACATGGTGTACGTCCCTCAGAAGTCCATCAAAGGCCAAGCATTGGCTGACTTTCTAGCTGCTCATCCGATCCCGGAGACCTCCAAGCTATACGAGGACATTCTCGACGAAGTTGCAGAATGTAATTCCGCAATGGAAAGTGATGCATGGCAACTGTTCTTCGATGGTGCCTCCAGGACTGGTCCAAGGGGAAACGTAGTTTCGGGAGTAGGAATTATCCTGGTTACTCCTGATAAGCTCGTCATCTATCGAGCATATTCTCTTAGCGAGCCCTATTCTAATAATGTGGCAGAGTATAACGCTCTACTAGTCGGGCTCCAAGTCGCTAAAGAATTGGGCATCAAATCTCTAGAAGCTTTCGGTGACTCTCTGCTGATTTGGGCATCAAATCAAGTCAAAGGAATATATAAAGTCCAGAATCCAGACCTCATCCCCTATCACCGAGCAACGGTCGAGATAGCCATGACATTCAAAGGATTCTTCCTGGAACATGTGCCCCGATCTCAGAATCTGGAAGCTGATGCCCTAGCCAGTCTAGCTGCAGATTTAGCTATTCCTATAAGAAGGCAGAATTCGGTAATCCTTCTTAGCAGAGATTTATTCTGTGTGAAAAACAACTTTCATATAGAATGCAGCTACGTTGTGATCACAGATCCTTCCAAGAGAGACTGGAGAAGTCCCTTAACAGATTTCATGGCATATGGAATCTTGCCGGAGGACCCTAAAGAAGCAGTATCCGTCAAAAGACGATCATTATGCTTCTATTTCGAGGCATCCTCATAGTGTCTATATCGCCGGACCTACGACGGACTGCTATTGAGATGTCTCTCAGATGATGAAGCACATCGAATTATCCGTGAAGCTCATGATGGCGTATGCGGAGCGCACCAACCCGGTCCTAAGCTACAAGATCGTATCAGGAGAATGGGCTATTACTGGCCTACTATGATCACAGATGCAATAAAGTACGCAAGACAGTGCAGATCCTGTCAGGTCCATGCAGACTTTATCCATCAACCTCCTGAACATCTACATCCTACGGTTGCGTCCTGGCCTTTCGAAGCATGGGGTATGGATATCATTGGTCCTATTCACCCGTCTTATTCCAGAGGTTGCCGGTTCATACTGGCCATTACGGATTACTTCTCCAAATGGGCAGAGGCGATCCCTCTTGCTGAGGTGAAGGCATCTAATGTGATCAGCTTCAATCAAGCATCACGTCATTTATCGCTTCGAGATACCCCAGAGTATAATTCATGTCAATGGGCCTCAATTCATCAGCCAAGCGTTTCATCGATTTTGCGATAAAAATTAGATACAAAATATGGCCTCTACGACATATAATCCTGCTGCTAATGGTTTGGCGGAAGCGTTCAACAAAACCATTATCAAGCTCTTAAAAATTTTGTCTCTTCGAACAAGAGGGATTGGAATGAGAAGCAGAAAGAATGTCTCTGGGCATACCGCACAACGGTACGAGCACCGACAGGTTGTACCCCATTCTCACTGGTTTACGGGAGCGAAGCAGTTCTCTCCATCGAAATCCAGATTCTGTCACTCAGGATAGCCATGGCTAATGAGCTGACTTAAGAAAAGAACGACCTTTTTAGGCTTCAAGAGCTAGAAGGATTAGACGAGAAACGCCTCCAAGCTCAACAGCGTATCGCGTTCTACCAAGCACGCATTTCCAGAACTTTTAATCAAAAAGTAAAGAAAAGAGTGTTCAAAGTTGGCGAGCTAGTCTTAAGCTGTGAGAAGGCTGATGATTCTTACTCACAGGAGTAAGGGCAAATTCTAGCCCAAATGGGAAGGCCCTTATGTGATCGAGACGACGTTCTCAAACGGCGCTTACAGGTCAGCCAAGCCTAATGGAGACCTGTTAATGGCTCCTATCAATGGAAAATTCTTGAAAAGGTACTATGCTTAACCTCTTTTGCTCAAGTGGAATAAGGCAAAAATCTCATTTTGACAAAACTACTTCCAAAATGAAACTAGTTGGATCGTATTCTATCATGTTCATATTACCTCTGAATAGATATGTTTAACTAATTTGGAACTTCAAGACCTATCATGTCCATACTACCTCTGATAGTGTTTTGTGTACAAATTTTAGCTAAAAGCATATTCTATCATGTCCATATAACCTCTGAATAGATATATCCTGCTAAAACTTACCGAGAGTATATCACGTCCATATTACCTCTGATATCACTTTCACCCAAATCTGTCATTTATATTCCAAAATGATAGGTCCACAATGTCAGATGAAAGCCTCTTTATTATTCCCAAAAAAGAGCGAAAGTACATTAAAAAGCAAAAAAGTACATCATTTGGGGGGAGCGGTTAGATCGTGAATCTGCTGCGCCAGAGCAACCATTCTCTCATCCCGGGAGTTCAAGACGTCGGCGCGAGCCCATTCCAACCTTGCCGCATTGTGGTTCAAAGCAGCTAGCTCAGACCGAGCCCAGACAAAACCTGAGTGGAAAGCACCCACACGCGTCAGATTCTGCTGTACAGTCGCCCGTCGCTCTTTCAGCACATCTCGGGCCGCCGACAAAGAGAGAGCCTTTGCCTCTACTCGAACGAGCTCATCCTTCAATATGCGGGCCTTCGCTGCCACTTCCTCATATTCGGCTTCACACCGGGTCAACTCGGGGACGACATACTCCAATTGGACACGCTCACGATCCATCTCCTGCTGCTGAGCCTTGATGGACTTATTCAGAGACTCCATCTGTTCAACAAGCTGCGTAGTCAGGGAGTCGTACCTAGCTTGAACGAGACCATCAATATTGCCTCGAGCTAGCTGTAAATATTCGTTAATGGGTTGCTCCAAACCATTAACTATCTCCTCCAGCGTGTCAGCTACCCCAGTGTCGTTGAATTCTCGGATCGACACTATCGCGGACCGGGAGGACCTCCTCAGCGACGCAAAGCTCAAATTCTTCTCCAACACCATTGATATTAACATTTTTAAGGTGGTGTAGAAGATACTAGTGTACTGCTCGGTCAGCGCAGCTAGATCCGAATGGACGCTGGGAGTGGCTGTGATATTGGTGAGTCCCTCTCCAAGAACAACCACAGACGATGTTGCCACGGCCGTCACCTCAACAGGTGGTGCGACAAAAGAAGAAGCGCCAACACCGGACTAAGTGACCGGCGTACTCAAAGGAGGCATTGTCGCAATGACAGGCTCGTCCTCCTCTTGAGATATCGGAATCTCTTCGACAGGCAAGCCGGCACCCGAAGATGTTTCCTCTTTAAAATCAGGCACCTCCATGTCGCCGCCAGGACCTGACACAGAGCCAAAGGGCGCATCTACACTGCCCTCCCCGAAGATGTCTTCCCCTGAAAAGAAGACAAAAGGAAGTTAATATCAACATAATGTTAATTTTCCTAAAGAAGAGGCATAAAAGACGGCATTTACCCATGGCCAATGGTGTATATGTTGCGTCTGCGGCCAGCACAGCTAAATTATTTCTTAGTGATGCTAGGCAAGCTGTCATACCTGGAGAAGGGGGTGCGCTAACAGACATCGGCAGGTACTCTTCCGAATCTTCGCCGAGATCCACTTGAGGTTCACCAGGTGGAATCTCGCTGGGTGCACCTACAGACACGGCAGGGGTCTCTCCCGATGCTGATCTGGATAAAGATATCCTCATTCGGCTCAACCCCGAAGGCGATCTCGTTCCACTACCTGAAGCGGTAGTAGCGACAACAGCCTCCAACAGGAATTCTCCGGCACCACCAGCCGGAATATTAGAGGGTCCCTCTCTAAAAGGCGAGGAACCTCCAATCAAAGAATCATCCCCAACATGGGGAGATGCAGGCTCACTTCTAGGAGCCTTAATACCAAGAATCCTGAGAGGACGAGTAACCGTCTTCTTCTTCCTCTTGCGAGGGGAAGTCTCCTTCGAAGCAGGAGCCCATCGCTTCCCAGAGATTACCAGAGGCCCTGCGAGTGGAGGTACTTCACCCCTCGGTACCGCCAATAGAGGCTCATCTGGATGGACGGATTTCTCACCCTCGTCAGAAGAAACCGAGGGGACTTCTACTCTTCCCCCAGGCTTGGAAGAGGGCATCCTAAAAATTCCATGCATATCAAAATCGCGATGGAAGGTGTTGTTTGCCACGTAAAATTAGGCATACGAATGGAGAATGCGCAGCTCCGTGGAGAGTGAAATGACGGGCATGGTAAAAGTTGCCTCAGTGCAACCCATGATAAAATATCGTCATCCTCTGGCTCCATCAATGAGTCCGCCCCTGGACCTGAAGCTGGTGACGGCATTGCCCACGTGCAACTGGTCGTACCCGAATTGCCTGGAAAATCGACTAGGCATGTAGGGCTCGAAGAAGCAATGGTCTCCACTTCTGTACAGTAGATGGGAAGGTCTAATGCAGACCAACCAATTAAAAGACTCAGGAGAAAGAACGGTCTTTCCGTCGCCTACGTCCTGAAGTCTGATCCCCTGTTGATTGAGATGTACAAGGGGGACAGTGCAGAAGAGCTTCCAGCTATGACTAAAATTCAGCACCCACCGACAGTCTATAACTGTGGTCACGTTCCAGGAGGAATTCTTGTAGTTCAACAAGAAACTAGCCCCCGAACTACTGCCAGAGCCGGGAGACATAACCCTGGGGTTATGAAGAATTAACCATCCCATCAGATACAGGTATGGTAATTCTACCCTGGGAAAGCTATCATGCCGAGTTTCATCGGCGAGCAGCCCGTCAGTTATGGCCCTCAGGCCAGCTTGTATGCGGCACACCATGGCAGGAAGCAAGCCCAGTCTTGCCCCAAACACCAGACGTACTGCAGGCCATAGCGTGTTGCGGTAAATGCTGTCCGTAGATGCGATGCCTGGCACCACCAGTCGGCGCAGCCATATAGAGAGGAAGCAAGCCAGTTGAGCTTCCCTAGACAGAGGCCTGCGGCAACGCCTCAAATAACTATAGGCCTTAGTGCCTACAGGATACTTTCCTATCCCTTTGTCGAGGATCTAGTCTGGAGCCCCAGCATCTTCCATGAGATCGTCGACTACCTGAGCAATAAGCACGCTCAGAGGATTCAAAGGCTGATCCTTGCCTTCCAATACCTTCTCCGGCTTAGCAGTCCTGGAACGGTGAAAGAAGAGGTAGGACGTCCATTTATTGATGTGAGCCAAATCTGAGGGCTCACCATAAAAAGTGGTACAAGCGAGGTAGTGGCACATCAGCTTCTGGTACACTTCCACTACCTGAGGGTCTGAATCCCCCAACTCCCGGTTCATGGGAATATACTCTTCATATGGAGTATCCCCCATCGGCAGTCTCGAGATCTCTGCCATCTCGTGGAGGGCCATCCCAACTCCCCCAGTGGAGTGGCGAAAGTCCCGGTGAGCGAGATATATCGCTCCATCAGTGCCAGAAACAGGTTGGGGTTGAAAGGTAACCCAATACTGGTGGCACTCATAGGTGCAAACAGACCAATGCTCTCCAACTCGGTCTGAAAATGCTTCAGGGCCCAATCAGCTAAGCGAGCCCATCGAAGATTTGTAGGGGTGATCCACCCACTTGTCCGAGGGTTCACCTTAGGGTATACTCCCCCGTGCCCCATAAAATTATTGCAGAAAGTCGGTAATTGGACCGGCTGGATCACTAAACTGTCTTCACTCGGGATACTGCCCGGGTACAGTCCCCTGAACGTCGTCACAGAGCCGGAAGGGCGGCTGACAAACGACCCCTGGTCAGCTCCTTTCAGATGAAATATCTTCCCCGGTCTTCCGTGAAGATCGGGAATCAGCGTCCACGACATCCTCCTGGGATGTGTAGCATGGAAGAATACCGAGATGGAATAGTCTCTCAGCATCTTGGGCAGATACAAAACCAAGCTCCCGGCAGGAAAAATCCAGAGTTCTTTCTTGGGTTTCATCTAGGACTGCTTGTCAATCATGTCCCCAAAGAGAAAAGCCGGCTTTATGTATTGGTCCCCGTCTATTTACGTCAGGGGCTCTCCGTTGATCATGTTCAGCAGCGTTCGCTCGCCCTGAGCCGATATCAAAATTTCTCTTCCTTCAGGGTACTAGGGCCCGGAGATAGGAAATGTCACGTGCGACACATCCTCCAGATAGTTGGAGTGAAGCATCCCGGCGGCAGAACCCATCACATCGGCTAGCGGAGACGCATGCAAGTTAACTGCAAGAGTGCAAAAAAAATACATCAGTTCCTATAACTAGACATTACAGATCTTACAGCATATGCCAAAAATCAACAGTCTGTGCTTTATGCCAAGACTGAGCTTTTACACTGGGATCGCATCCCGAGGCGTAAAATTCAAGACTGACAGTATACGCAAAGTTTTCGACAGTCTGTATTTTACGCTAAACTGTTAAAATTTGAGTTATTACGCCAGAATTTCCATCCCTGCGTAACACTAAAATTATATAGTATATGCCAACTTTTGACAGCCAAAACTTTTACGCCAGACTGCGAAAATATAGAGTTTTTGCGCTGACACATTAGAAATGTGGGCGTAAAAGATGAAACATCTATGTGCATCATCTTCCTCGAAGAGGCTATCAGCACAGAAGACGACCTAGCGCATTCACATACAAAGTGTGCGAAGGATTTTCAGTCATTCTTTTTCGTCCCAAAAGCTCTACCTTTAAGGCCGGGTGCACTGCTCGTCGGCGGGACACTTCGTTCAGAAGAAAGCTCGCCTTGCCCGACCAAAGACGCTCTCGCTTGGGCAGAAGAACGAGAAGAAGAATCAACCTTCTTTCCTTTGGAGGAGGAGATTTGTTTCAAGGCCATGACTGGAAACTTTGAAGGCTCGTAGAAGAAACGAAGAAGAACTCGAACAGTCGAAGGCTTTCTTTCGCAGAAGACGGATGAAAAGTTTTTTTCTCTCAGAAACTTGGGGTATATATAGAGTTCGGATGGACTCCTCGAATTCCGAACCAAATCTCATAATTAATATTCGGTTATGATTGGGTACTACGTCAGCCTATTACTCAGAGAAGGCGGACAGTCAGCGAATTCGAAAAGTTTTCGTGCGAAGCAGATTCGTGGTTTTTTACCCTAAAGAGCTTTCTATGCTCGACGGCTACAGATCTACGGTTTTATGCTCAGAGGCTATAAGTCTATGGTTTTACGCCCGGATGCTCTCATGCTCAGCAGCTTTTACGCTCGAGAGGCTACAAACCTACGACTTCACGCTCAGCAGCTATAAATCTATAATTTTACGCTCGGTGGCTTTTAGGCTCAGAGGCAACAGATCCACAACTCAACGCTCGGAAGATTTCCTTTTCAGAAGCTACAAATCTATAGTTCTACGCCCGGATGCTCTCATGCTCAGCAGCTTTTACGCTCGAGAGGCTACAAACTTATGATTCTATGCTATGACTTTCTGCACATCTGAAAGATACGCAGGCCAGAGTACGCGTACATCTGAACGATTCTCAAGGCGGTCAATTACAAGAGTTCACACAGAAGATACTCCTTCTTGACCTCAAAATATCCCAAGTACCCAAAGCATACAGAGTTCAACATTGAAAATTACTCTTCTTCATGGGTCGATTCAAAGTTCATCCAGAATCCAGTCTGAATATTTCATCTATAGTTCAAGATGGCGACTCAGTTTTTGACAGCTATTTCTTGCCCTATTCTAAGGGATTTTTGAGAAACCATTCTTGAAGATGATAGTCTGAACAAGGATTCTGTTTATCAGAAGTAACAGTTCAAAATTCTACGCGGTTCCTCATTCCTAACAGCAGGACAGTTCGAATACTCGACTGCTAAGCGGCTTTCTGCGCATCCTTAGTTATGCGTAAAAGACAGGACAGGACAGGACCTAGCACTATTTCTAAACAGAGTCGACGTAAAGTATCAGACGTGTCGAAGCTACACATATTCAGACTTTACAGCAAAAATATATGGCAAGATGATCATATACACAGAAGAAAGACGATTTTATTAAAACATGATTACATATGAGGGAAATCCAGTCTACAAGGGTTTTTCTTTATTTTCATGATTACATATGAGGGAAATCCAGTCTACAAGGGTTTTTCTTTATTTTCATGATTACATATGAGGAAAATCTCGTCTACAAAGGACTTCCTCATCATCGTTTGAAGATCTCGCCCAGAATCTATTCTGTCAGGTTCTCGCATTGGTGGGCTTCTTCATCCATCTTCTCCAGCATTTAGTCGGTGTCCGCAAACCGACTGACATATGATCAATGGCGGGAGGATACAAAACTGGGCCTGCTTAAATTATGCAAATCCCATCCTCCGTACACCGTGACAGATTGAGTTGATGTATTTCAACCAACTCAATACTCGAGGACAGAGCCTAGTTTGTCTGCTCTCCATGAACGACAGGGCTAGTTTGTCCCTCGTCCACGAGTATCAGGAGAAGATACAGCTTACAAGCTGTGTGGTCTAATACGACCCTTTCTCTCTCCCGAAGAACCGCCATACAAAGTTGCTGATTATCCCGAGCAAATGAGGCTATGATATCCTTCCATGATCCATCGTTGCAGAGGACATTTGCTCGAAGATGCCACCTTTTTTGGCTTCTTACATGCTGGAAGAACATGGTCTACTTCTTCCTTAAGTCGACCCGACGAACTCCGGCGATCATCTCTGTGTGGTGAAGGAAATGTGGGAAGAACAGGTTAACTCCTCAGCCTTTTTATAGGCGAAAGAGATCACACCGATCCCCAATAACTCTGCCATAAAGTCAGCCTTGAAAGAACGCGTCAGACTTGACCGTTTCAGAGCGTTTCAAATTACGAGGAATACTTCATGCTTCATTCAAAGCGTTTCAAATTATGAGTAATTTAAAAGCTTTGAAGGGGGTCTTGTAGAAACATGAAAAATACGCTGGATAGCTATACGCAGCATATTGATGTTGGACAGCGTAAAAAGATGACTTCAGAGCCATCGACGTACAAACAGAGATTTTCGCTAAGCACAGCGTAAAATATAGGCTCAAGGACCATCCGCATAATACAGTATGTCCAAGTTGCTTCTGCGTAAAAAAGGTGCTACATCGCCTTTATGGCATAAAACTCATCCGCTTTCAATGCAGCACTGAAGCGTACGAGAAATGCTTCGTATTCTTCAAAATGAACCTGTCAGATCATCCAATGAACCTGATGTCTAGACTCTTGAAAAAGAGTACTGCAAGACTACTCAGGCGACGGCTATAATGATGGTGCGGCACTGCAACCCAGGGTGTCATTTACTGTCATTTCCTTGGCGTAAATCACTTTTACGCATACAAAGGAATACGCTGCCTAGTTTTACACTGGCAGATGTGAGCTGTTTACGCTCCACAGAAGACAAACAGCCTGCCACGTCAAAAGCTGCTCTTCGTACAGGGCTCGAGGCACGTCTCTACATTTAATGCGTAGAGCGGTGACAGGTTCTCGAGGCACGTCTCTGCATTTAATGCGCAGAATACTGACAAATGCCTGAGGCACGTCTCTACATTTAATGTGCAGAAGGGTGGCAGACCTTCAAAACATGCCTCTGTATTTAATGCACAGGATAATGGCGGATCTCTGTATTTAATGCAGGAGATTTGATTAAATATCACCGAACCATCGTTTAGTGACATCCCCTTTGCGTAAACTGCTTTTACGCATACAAGGGGATACGTTGCCCAGTTTTACACAGGCAGACATGAGCTTCTTACGCTCCACAGAAGACAAACAGACCGCCACGTCAGCAGTTACTCTTCATACAGGATTCGAGGCGCGTATCTGCATTTAATACGCAGAATGATGGCAAATCTTCAAGACACGTCTCTGTATTTAATGCGCAGGATGGGGGCAGATCTCTGCATTTAATGCAAGAGATTTGATTATATCTTCAAAAGCTATAATTTCGGCTAAAATGTCCACATCATCTCGGCTTCTATGCCTACTCGGCTTCTATGCCTACTTGGCTTCTACGCCATGGTGACAGTTATTGGCTTCTACGCCAACCTCTTCTACACAAAGGATAACTACCTACGTGGCTTCTACGCCGTGATCTTCGCAGCAGTTATACGCGTTGTCCCTTAGTTGGACACGCGTCACATGCTCATTCAAAAGGTCATCTATACGCAGGCAATGGTTATTGTAACCGTCGTGTAAAAGGGTGCTGTACTTTCCACTACTCGGTTTCTACACCGACTGAGTGGTCACTGTCACTAAAACTCTATAAATAGAGACCTCTATCAACAAAGGAAAAGGTCGAAGAATTCAAGGTCGAAGAATTGAGGGTCGACAAAAAAAGGAGAAATTGGGAGAGAAAACGGTCGAGAGAGAGAAGAATCCAGAGCTCAGGCAAAGAGATGTGATCGACGACTTTGGCATCGAGCATCCATTCTCTTTAGCAACCTTCGAAGCTGCTTACTGTCTTCTACGACACTTCTTCATCATCGTGTGGTCCAAGGGACAAAGTGATCGACTGCAGATCAGACTCCTATAGCAATATTTACCCAGATTAAATAAATTATACTCGACATCCTCGTATAGGATTAAATTGTACAATCTTGTTTGTAAACACCGAAGAAGGGCAGATTTTTGTATAAAACCTGGTTTCTATATTTTCTTTCGTTTATCATCAAACACATTGATAAGGGCACTACACAATTTACTTAGGGCTAGCCCATTAAAAACTTTTCAAAAATTGCAAGTTTGCCACACCTCAAAGTTACTTAGGGCTAGCCCACACCAACCTATATAAGTCAAAATCATTTCTCTCTTTGTTTTTCACCCTCACATGAAGAAATCTCACGTTCTCTAAGTCCAAAAATCTAAACCTAACTTTGGAATTTGATAGTTGTGGTCCCAAGTGGAAGAAAATTTTGCTTTGGTGATTGTCCAACGAATATTCTTCCGGTACATCTTCGACAACATACGATGAATAAGTTTTACGATTGTCACAAAAATATTTAGTTATATTTGACTATTGTAGGAGCGATGCATGAAATTATCTTCAATGAAGAAGTCGGATCATGCAATCGATTAAATATGCACTCCGGTCCTTCCGAAGAACATGTCGGTTATTCTGAAGCACGTACGGTACGTGAAATGATAACCCTATTTCGACAGTCATCGTATAAGGACTGTCAATAATTTGATAGTCCTATATACTAAGTGGACTGTCAAAATAGTGACAGTCTTGAATCTTAAAGACTGTAAATTATTTGAACTGCCAATTATTTAAAGTTATTAATTTTTAGATTATTTTATATTGGTTATAGGACCAACCTCGTACAGATGTTGTGGTACATCCTGCTATTGGGGTTGATGTGAAGAATATATTCTCAACGGATATTCAATTTGCATCCAGGAAGAAGCATTAGATTGGTATAGAGAAGTTGGAGGACGACATAACATAGTCATTGTCATTGCAAGATCCATCAGATCTCGGCCGGGCCAAAAATATGTAGAGCTGGGCTACGAAAGAGGAGGTGTATTCAGGGAGCATCGTAAAAAAAGGGTGGTGTTAAAAAAAAATCCCCAAGAAAAATGTTGGGACGAAAAAATATGGTTGTCCATTTAAGGTGTTGATTGTAAAAGTAGAAGATGTGAAGTGGATAATCGAAGTTAAGAATGGAATACACAATCATCCTATTCCAGAGACACTTACGGGTCATGCCTATGTGGCACGGTTGAAGGAGGATGAGAGAAAGTTGGTTGAAGAACTGTTCCTTTCCGGAGTTATACCAAAACAAATTTATTTTGCCGTACGACAAAAAGAAGATGGGAAGAAGTCAACCATGAGGATGATCTATAATAGTTTGGCGAGAGCGAAATGTAATAGTATAAAATAAAGAATGGCGATGCATCAAGTATTGAAGTTGCTTTGGGAGCATCACTATATGGAGTACCATAGAAGACATCCACAAAATGATGAACTCCTTTCATTATTTTGGGCTTATCCTGATTGCACACACTTGGCTCGGTCCTTAACAGACGTGTTGGCCCTTGATTGTACATATAAGACCAACAAGTTCAAGATGCCTTATTTTTACGTTATTGGGTTTACGTCTATAGGAAAAATATTTTCAGTCGCTTTTTGTCTTATGAAGAGTAAGACAGTAGAGGATTATACTTGGACGTTGAGAAAACTACAATCCCTTTACACAGGATACAAAGATCCCTCTATTTTTGTTACCGACAGAGAATATGCGCTGATAAATGCTATAGATATTATATTTCCTCATGTGCATAGACTACTATGCACTTGGCATATAAATCGAAATATCCAAGCTCAATGCAAGAGAAAATTTGTAAAAGTGGACGGTAAAATTGACATGCTTCGCTTCGAAGAATTCTACAGTGATTGGAGTCTTGTATGGCGAGCAAGTACTACAGACAGCTACGACACAGTATGGTACATATTCAAACAAAAGTGGAAGACGAGTAACCCGACATGCATATCTTATATCAAAGATACTTGGCTAGAACCACATAAAGAACAATTCGTCTTAGCATGAACGAACATGGTGAAGCATTATGGCACAATCACTACAAACCGGGTCAAAGGATCACACTCAAGTTTAAAAAGATATCTACGGTCATCGGTCAATAATTTTGTCTCCGTTTGGCAATCGATTCATTTGATGATTATTTCCACAGTGAACGAGATTGTAGCATCATTTGAGATGAGCCTCCATAGTGTAAAGCATGAATACAAGCATGAATACCTCTTGGATGGTTTAATCCATGTAGTATCTCACAAGGCATTGGGCTTATTGTTTGAGGAGATTGGTAGGTCAAAGTTCGTTGGTTATGATCCCGAGTTTGCGGTTGTTCATATCGACATTCACTCGGCCTTTCTTGTGCACATGAGATTAACGAATATCGTCGTCAATCTATACCTATTCTAATAGATGTTGTTGATCAACGTTGGAGACAGTTGTCGATAATGTCGACGATGGAAGTTTATGATGATTTTTTTTCTTTGCCACAAGCGAAACTCCTGCACGCAAGGTGGTATATCGCATCTGAACCGAAGAGAAGATCCATTGAGGTTAAAATCCAAGAAATTGCAGTCCCGACAACAACTTGATTGCAAGAGCCATATGTTGTTCGAACTCCTAAGGGAAGACCACACTCAAGAATGAGTAGAGCAAAAAAGAAGGAGATGGAGTCAACTAAAAGAGATCTATCCTTGTTTGAACATATTGAACGCAATTTAGAGCAAGTTGAGGCAAAGTCGGTTATCGAAAGTGTGGTATTTTTGCAGAAAAAGAGTAAGCTTACTATTCAAAGGGGGAAGAAACAGAAAACGAACGATGCAGTCACGGCGGAGGAATTAGATAACTTCTCTGATTCATATAGTCTATACATTCTAAATTTTCTACCTGAGATACGGGATTTTATTTGGTCTATTGTTGATGTTCCTAAGGATGGCCATTGTGGATATCATGCACTAGCAAGACATCTAGGCTATTCAGTTGAAGCAGGATGAAGACAAGTTAGGGAAGAGCTGTACGAGGAGTTGGAGTCTCGTCTACCCTTCTATAGGCAGATACTCAACGAAGAAATTGTTGGAGATTTGTTGGCAAGCATACCTTGTGTGGAAATAGTTACCGGACCAGACCATTACATGGATGTCCCGCCTGCTGCATACGTATTCTCTAATAGGTATACGATACCTATTGTAATTATCTCATAAGGCATTAACAATACTTTTTTTTCAATGTGCGCTCCCCCGGCCGAACATAGACTATCCAATCTATGTTCGATAGGGCTTGTCGGACAACACTTTGTCATCCCAAGGTTGATCGATCATTCTCCTATTCCTCCACCTTCTATGCTTTGGTATAAACATGCACCAGAGGAAGCGATCACATGGACGACACCCTAAACGGATGTCACGACCCGCACCCAGTATAGGGGCACGAGTACGTGGGTACATCCAGCCTACGCCACAGCATCGGCCATAGAACGCTGTCTAGGTCACAATAAATACTAATATAATACTCACAACCTGTCAATGATATCAATCTCCCTAAGGAGGACAATATATATCTCACAATAGCTTATAATATAAACTCAATCACAACAACTATAAGAGTATAAGGCATGATAAAAGATAAAAAAGAATGACATAGTTAAACACCATGTCTCAAAATAGAGATAACCACAGTCTAGCTGTCCAACATATAAAGTCTCCACAGGTGTCAACATAAACTAAGAATAAGTCTAAACATAAACTTAATAAACCTCAAATAAGTCTCAGTGCATAAGATAATACTGTGTAGATAACTGCAGGTAATGTCTCTTCTAAAGGAACAGTCTCCTCTAAAATCTCTGATGTGTAGTCTGCATCTATACCCGGTCCATAATATGTGGTAGAGAAATCCTCAGGATCATCTGCAAAAAATATCCATTCAGGATTGGAACGAAGTACAAGCACTAACAGCAGTTCCACATATATTGACAAAATCTATAATACATTGTAAAAAAATACAAGACATGTGAATACTGGCAATAATAAATATTGGACATAATGAAATACTAGAAATAAGGAAATGCTGGAATAAAAGAATACTGGAACATCATCATCAATGTACATATAGCAATGAAATAAAAATACAAGTGTATACTAGAACCATGAACTAGAATATAAATGAGTACGAGGACAATAACTAGAACATGTAGAGATGCTAGATCAATATACTAGAGATACATGTCAAGAATATCTAACTAAGTATGTGAAACATCAGCATATCATGTGATCGGCTTGGGACTGATCAGGCTTGTTACATATGATTAGCTATGATTCATGTAAGGTCAGGCTAACCATCCGGATAGCTATGATGCAAGCAATAGTCAGGTTAATCACATGTAACAGGCTATGAGGCATGTAATGGTCAGGCTGCACCGACGTGAGGTGTGGGTGAGCTATGATGCATGTAGAGTTGGGTATGATCACATAAGCTACTAATATTTCTCTGTTTTCCCCCAACTAGCACGATAGATTCCAATCACGACTCCTCGTGACAGGTCTCGATGATGCCAACTCGTGTAAACAACAGTGTCAGAATCATGTACGCTATACAACTAGAATTATAGAGATAATCAACATAGTGAAAACTGTCAGAGAATGTACTCGCCTGTGTTCCTTAGCTGGCAATACCAATATCCTATTTCCAAAGTATCGTTTGAATGATCCAACAGTCCTATAGACATATTATATAGTACAATATTTCATCAAACATTATACTAACACATACAATAAAAATACAATGATCTCAGAGACTATGCTAGGGGTGTCACGTTTGTAGTTACTGTGCATAACAAACAGTGAATGGTACGGGTCTTGCCAGTACGTCGGTGTACATATGGCAGTCTGCTAACATGTTATATGGTCACAGGTTAATGTGTGGTTACCTTTGGGTCATCTAGTACTTAGACATATTATACATATTATTAACTAACATATTCATTAATACTCATTAGTTACAAATATAATAGATATATGAGCATATACACTAATAGAATACATATGCAATATATATATATATATATTAAACATATACTAGGGATACATATACATATGTATATATATACTAATTGAGAAATATACTATATATATATGTATATGTATATATATATATATATATATATATATACACCAATATACATTTAAGCATATACTAATACATATACCAATACATACTAGCTAATACCAACTACAAATACGTATGCATACAATGAAGAACTACGTGTATGTGTGTACGTGTACGTGAGAGGGGACTCGAACCTGGGTACGTGGGACGAGGCATGGTCGACGACGAGGGTTCAGCAGGGTTGGAAGGACAACGGACGAGTACAGGCGGCTTGCGGGCGGGCCTGTGTCTGTGCTCCGGTCGGTTCAGTCTAGGTTGATGTCGCGACACAGCTGCAGGTCTCCGGTCGACGAGGAGATGCGGGTCTGGCAGGTAAGCGACGGGGTTGCTGGTGATTTAGGCGAGAGGTTGGAAGAGCACGACGGTGCTGAGGAGTCGGGGACGGTCGTCAGGCGGTGCAGCAGGGTTGCTGCTCGGATCAGCGGTCGGCGGTCGAGCTCTAGTTGACGAGGACGGAGGAAGGAAATTCGGTCGGTGATCGTCGAAGTCGGGTGAAAGAGGGGGATAAGAACGGGGTGGCTTTCAGTCAACGATGGAGAAGGACTGGTGAACTCCGGCGGGATGGCGGGTAAGTCGGGAAGGAGATGATGGGAAGGGTCGGCTGTGTATAATAGCTAGGTTAAAGAGATAGAAAAGAAAAGGAAAAGTAAAAAAAAGGGATATTTATATATGTACATGAAAGGTGTTGGGTTGACCTAGAAATTGGGTCCAAACTCCTTGGGAAAAGGGCTTATCATGAAGATTGAAGCACAACAAGACATAGAATTAAATGTAATCCTTTGCGACAAATGTTGTGCGACTAAAATAAAGCACAATAAGACATAGTTATGAGTCACTCAAGGATTAAAATAACAGTCTGGCATGTCTAGGACAAGGGTGTGAAATCTGTTGGAAGACAATAGCTAGTATAGTGCTCTAATTATCGAAACAACGGTAATTTACAACAATCAAATAAAATCACAATAATTTAAATATAATTAGTTATCATGCAATCATTTACACATTAATTATGAAAAGACAAAAATATCCCAAATCTAAAATGTGGTAGTGACAAGTCTACCCTCCTTAAAAGAATTTTGTCCTCAAAATTAAAAATAAACTAGCACAAGAACAAACAATCAAACAACGAATTATACCTCAAGTCTCGAAGAGATACGAATACTGATCGAGCATTTCGTCCTCTCTCTCCCAGGTTGACTCGCCTGGAGAGTTATGTCTCCATGCAACACGAACCAAAGGAATAGTCTGGTTCCACAATACCTTCTCTCTACGATCCAAGATCTCAACGGGTTGTTCAGGATAGCTGAGTGTCGGTCCAACCTCGATCTCCGAGTGATCTAGTACGTGACTAGGATCTGCCATGTACCATCTCAGCTGAGACATGTGGAACACGTCATGCACTCCTTCTAGAGCAGGCAGCAAGGCAAGTCAAGTATATAGGCCACTGCACCGACCCTTGCAAGAATACTGAAGGGCCTGATGTAACGTGGACTAAGCTTTTTGCCTCTATCAAAATGAATCGTGCCTCGTATCGGAGAAATCCGTAGGAACACCAAATCGTCAACCTAGAACAAACAGTCTTAACATGCAATCTAAAACAAAACAATCACAAACGAATAAAACAAAACCTATACCTGAAACTCTAGGGGTCTACGATGGCTATCGGCCCAATACCGCTGTCTGTCCTGCGCCACTCGTAGTCTGTCTCTAATAAGTTTTACCGTTTCTTCTGCATCCATGACCATTTTTGGTCCTAACAAAGCTCTCTCTCCAACATTATCCTAAGATAACGGTGTATGACATCTTCATCCATATAAAGCCTCGAATGGTGACATCTCAATGCTGCCTGGTAGCTATTGTTGTAAGCAAACTCTACTAGGTGTAGATGATCCTCCCAAGAACCACCGAGATCCAAAATGCAAGTGCGTAGCATATCTTCAAGAGTCTGAATAGTCCTTTCAGACTGCCCGTCTGTCTGGGGTGATACGCGGTACTGAACTTGAGCTGAGTTCCCAAGCTAGCCTATAGACTCCTCCAGAAATAGGAATTGAAACGACTATCCCGATCTGAGACTATACTCACAGGAACTCCATGTAATCTGATAATCTGCCGCACGTACATCTCTGCTAACTTCTCTGTCGATGTACCCACTTTGAAAGGTAAAAAGTGGGCTGATTTGGTCAACCTATCTACGATGACCCAAATCGTGTCCTTTCCTCCTGGAGAACGTGGAAGTCCTGAAACAAAGTCCATAGTCACGTGCTCCCACTTCCATTCTGGAATGGGTAAAGTTTGAAGCAATCCTCCTGGCCTCTGTCGATCTGCTTTTACCTGCTGGCACACTAAACTCCTGGATATAAAGCGTGCTACCTCGCACTTCATAACATACCACCATACGTGCTTCCTCAAATCTTGATACATCTTATTGGCTCCGGGATGCATCGAGTACTGAGAGCGATGTGCCTCCTGCAAAACCACTTCGCGCAGCTCTCCACTTGGCACACACATCCTTGTGCCATGCCGTAAAGATCCATCATCCACAATCGTGAAGTCATCTGTCAATCATGTCTGAACTTGTGCCCTGATACTCCTCAGAGTCTCATCATCATACTGTGTAGCTCTAATTCTGTCCACCAGTTTTGATTGTATTTGCAATCCCCATATCTAAATCTCAACGCTTGGAACTAGTGCTTCAATTCCCAAGCTCTCTAGATCGGCCAATAAGTGTCTATCTGTTGTCAAGTACATAGCCATCGGATACCTACTCAAGGCATCGGCGACTACGTTGGCCTTTCCTGGGTGGTACTATAATGAGATGTCAAAGTCTTTCATCAGCTCTAGCCACCTTCTCTGCCTCATGTTCAGCTCCTTCTGGGTAAATACGTACTTCAAGCTCTTGTGGTCCGTGAATATCTCCACACGCTCTCCGTACAAATAGTATTTCCACAGCTTTAGAGCGAAGATAACCGCTGCAAATTACAAATCGTGAGTGTGTTAGTTCTTTTTATGAGGGCATAATTGTCTTGAAGCATAGGCAATTACTTTCCTGTGCTGCTGAAGAACGCATCCCAACCCTTGAAGCATCACTGTAGATAGTGAATCCACATATCCCTGATGGCAACGTCAAAACTGGCGCTATCGTTAATCTCTTCTTCAGATCATCAAACATGGCCTGACATTCCTCTGTCCAGACAAAATCTATATCTTTCTTTGTCAGCCTAGTCATTGGCTCTGTAATCTTGGAGAAGTCTTGTACGAATCTCTTGTAGTATCCTGCTAGTCCGAGAAAGCTCCTGATTTCAGCTACCATACTGGGGGTAGCCCACGACTCCACTGCCTCTATCTTCTTTGGGTTAACTGAAATTTTGTCACCTGTCACCATATGTCCAAGGAATTCAACATTGTCAAGGAAGAATTTACACTTTGAAAGCTTCCCGTACAATTCTTCCTTCCTGAGAGTCTCCAAGACTATCCTCAAGTGCTCTTCGTGCTTTTCTGGGGTCTTCGAATATATTAGAATGTCGTCAATGAACACCACTACGAACTTGTCAAGGTACTGGTGGAATACCTTGTTCATCAAGTTCATAAAAACTGCTGGTGCATTGGTTAAACCAAACGGCATTACTGTGAATTCAAACTGGCCATATCTGGTCCAAAAAGCTGTCTTCGGTATGTCTTTTCTCTTCACCTTCACCTGGTGATAGCCTGACCTCAAGTCTATCTTTGAAAACACCTTCGCTCCACTCAATTGATCGAAAATATCATCTATCCTCGGCAACGGATATTTATTCTTGATAGTGAGGTTGTTCAGAGCTCTATAATCGATACACATGCGTACAGTGCCGTCCTTCTTTGGTACGAACAATACCGGTGCTCCCTATGGCGATGAACTGGATCTAATAAAATCTTTGTCCTGCAGCTCCTCAACTTGCTTCTTCAGTTATACCAACTCATTGTTGTTGACTCTATAGACATGTTGCGAAATAGGCTTCGCTCCTGGTATCAAGTCTATAGAGAATTTAATATCTCTGTCTGGTGGTAAACTTGGCAACTCCTCTGGAAATACATCCAGGAACTCCGCTATCAGTGGATGTGGTAACTCCTCTTCTTCCATCCTGGCTTCGCAAAAAGTGCCTTTTCTCTGCTTTGCTGCTCCTCTGGTAACCTCAAACTCAGGTTCTCCTGGTGGTCAAAATACTACTCTGCCTCCGGGACAATCTATAGAAGTATGGTGTTTACTCAACCAGTCCATTCTGAGTACAATATCGTATTCCGGAAGTGGCATGACAGTAAACTCACGCTCAATTCTCGGCCTTCCAATGACACTCTCCGATCCTTGCAATAATCACGGACTAGGATAATGCCTCCTCCTGTCGTGATCTTGCAAGTCCTATCTAATGGTTTCGTTTCTAATTGATGCTTAAGGGCATAACATACAGATACAAAACTATGGGAAGCGCCAGAATCAAATAATGCAAGTGTTGGAATAGAATCGAGAGAAACTGAACCTGAGATCACGTCTCCAGCTGGCTCGGCCTCCTCAATCATCATGGCATAAGCTCGTCCCTGTGGTGCTCCTCTCTGCTGCTGTTGGTGTTGAGCAAACCTCTACTGCTGTGGTGGAAGTGGAGGTCCCCTCTGCTGGCCTCCTGGTACAGTAGGTACTCTGGCTGGTCCTCTCTGAGCGACTACTCCACCCTGACGAGCCTGAATAGATGGACAGTCCCTAAGCTGATGTGCTGATGATCCACAGGATAAGCAAGTACCCAATCTCTTCCTGCAGATGTCTCTAGTATGTCCCATCTTTCCGTAATATGCATACTGGGCAACGGGCTGATTCTGTCTGTGTGGCTGCTGCTGCTGGATGTGTCCACGAACTGGTGCCTGGTGCTGCTGATGCTGCTGCTGGTATGGCCTATGTTGTTATTGGGCGCTTGGCCGATCCTGTGTTACCACCTGTCCCTCCAGAAGTGTCGCATTCTCTCTTGGGCCTGAGGTCTAAGTCATCTTCAATAATCTGGGCATCCATCAGAATACCCTCAAATGTAGCAGTACGATATCCCAAAGTACGAGACTTGATCTCTCTATTCAATCCCTTCATGAATTTCCGTGCTCTGTCTCCTGGATCTCGAATCATCGATAGCGCGAATCGACCCAATCGGCAAAACTCTGCAACATATTTGTCGGCTGACATGCTTCCTTCGACTAAGTCATGGAACTGACTTTCCAATGCTCTTAAAGCTACGTAATGAAAGAACTTCTCCTTGAAGATCTCCTTAAAGTCCTCCCAAGTAAGTCCTTCAACAGCGAGTCTTGGCTCTGTACGATACTACGTCAGGACGATATCAAACATCTGACTGTCAGCGGCCTCTATCTGAAGAATCTCCGGGATCTGTGCTAAGCGCAAGTTCCTCTCTATGTCCTCTAACCAATCGTCATCATAGAGTATTCCTTCAGTGCCTTTGAACTCTCGAGGCATCATCCTCTTGAAGTCCACTATAGTACCTGGCCTCTGGTGCTGCTGGCCAGGATGCTGCGGTTGTCATGCTACTCTCTCCACAGCCTGGAGAGCCACCTGATGAGCATTCTCTATGCTTTCTCTCATCAGCTCTATCTGCGTCTGGTGTGCCTCTGCTTGCACCATCTGAGCCTCAGCTTGAACACGCTGAGCTTTTGCTGTTACTCTCTGGGCCTCTAACATGCCCTGGATCAATGCGAACATCTGTGCCCCGTCAGTGGGCACTCCTCCAGGAATCGGTGTCAGTGGTGGTAGAAGGTTGTCCGTCACAGCTAGGGCAATCCTCTTAACAGGTGGAAGAGGAATCCTATTAGCTGTAGATACTCCCACATGAACATGAGATATTAGAGGAACTCCATATGTCTTTTTCATCAGGTCAAGAGGTAGCAGGCCCCTTTGAAGTTGATGCTCCCGCTCTCAGAGATCTAGTTTGCGGCAGCATCCTGAAGACAGACCAAAAGGATCGATTAAGGTGATAGATACGATATCATCAAGGAAGGACAGTAAATTCTAAAGGAAGCAATTATTCAGAATAATATTGTAAGGATTAAAATTTCTTAGTTGTGATTGAGCATACTCTCATCCTAAATCATATTTCCTATATCCAATCGCAGGCTCGCAGTAGTTTAACTAAGTTGTTGCACTACCACGATATCGCATGATTTGTAAAACTCGACCTGAATGGGCTACCACTAAAAATGTGTCATGACCCGCACCCAGAATAGGGGCACGAGTGCGTGGGTACGCATCCAGCCTACGCCGCAGCATCAGCGGTAGAACGCTGTCTAGGTCACAATGAATACTAATATAATACTCATAACCTGTCAATGATATCAATCTCCATAAGGAGGACAATATACATCTCACAATAGCTCATAATGTAAAGTCAATCACAACAACTATAAGAGTATAAGGCACGATAAAAGATAAGAAGAATGACATAGTTAAATACCATGTCTCAAAATAGAGATAACCATAGTCTAGCTGTCTAATATATATTGTCTCCACAGGTGTCAACATAAATTAAGAATAAGTCTAAACATAAACTTAATAAACCTCAAATAAGTCTCAGTGCATAAGATAATACTGTGTAGATAACTACAGGTAATGTCTCTTCTAAAGGAACAGTCTCCTCTAAAATCTCTGATGTGTAGTCTGCATTTATACCCGGTCCATAATGTGTGGTACAAAAATCCTCAAGATCCTCTGGAAAAAATATCCAGTTAGGATTGGAACGAAGTACAAGCAATAACAGCAGTTCCACATATATTGACAAAATTTATAATACGGTGTAAAGAAATACAAGACAAATATGAATATTGGCAATAGGAAATATTGGACATAATAAAATACTGAAAATAAGGAAATGCTGGAATAAAGGAATACTGGAACATCATCATCAATGTACATCTAGCAATGAAATAGAAATACAAGTGTATACTACAACCATGAACTAGAATATAAATGAGTACGAGGACAATGACTAGAACATGTAGAGATGCTAGATCAATATACTAGAGATACATGTCAAGAACATCTAACTAAGTGTTTGAAACATCAGCATATTATGTGATCGGCTTGGGACTGATCAGGCTTATTACATATGATTAGCTATGATTCATGTAAGGTCAGGCTAACCATCCGGATAGCTATGATGCAACCAATAGTCAGGCTAATCACATATAACAGGCTATGAGGCATGTAATGGTCAGGCTGTACCAACGTGAGGTGTGGGTGAGCTATGATTCATGTAGAGTTGGGTATGATCACATAAGCTACTAATATTTCCCTGTTTTCCTCTATCTAGCACGATGGATTCCAATCACGACTCCTCGTGACAGGTCTCGATGATGCCAACTCGTGTAAACAACAGTGTCAGAATTATGTACGCTATACAACTAGAATTATAGAGATAATCAACATAATGAAAACTATCAGAGAATGTACTCGCTTGTGGTCCTTAGCTGGCAATACCAATGTCCTTTTTCCAAAGTATCGTCTGAATGATCCAACAGTCCTATAGACATATCATATAGTACAATATTTCATCAGACATTACACTAACACACACAATAAAAATACAATGATCTCAGAGACTACGCTAGGGGTGTCACGTCTGTAGTTGCTGTGCATAACAGATAGTCAATGGTACGGGTCTTGCCAGTACGTCGGTGTACATATGAAAGTCTGCTAACATGTTACATGGTCATAGGTTAATGTAACTATGGGGTATCCGTGGTTACCCTTGGGTCATCTAGTACTTAGACATATTATATATATTATTAACTAACATATACATTAATACTCATTAATTACAAATATAATAGATATATAAGTATATACACTAATAGAATACATATGCAATATATATATATATATTAAACATATACTAGGGATACATATACATATGTATATATATACTAATTGAGAAATATACTATATATATATATATGTGTATGTATATATATATATATATATATATATATATATATATATATATATATATATATATATACATTTAAGCATATAGTAATACATATACCAATATATACTCGCTAATACCAACTACAAATACGTATTCATACAATGAAGAACTACGCGTATGCGTGTACGTATACGCGAGAGGGGACTCGAACCTGGGTACGTGGGACAAGGCGTGGTCGAAGTCGAGGGTTCAGCAGGGTCTGAAGGACAACGGCCGAGTACAGGCTACTTATGGTCGGGCCTGTGTCTGAGTTCCGGTCGGTTCAGTCTGGGTTGACGTCGCGGTGCTGCTGCAGGTCTCCGGTCGACGAGGAGAGGCGGGTCTGGCAGGTGAGCGACGGGGTTGCTGGTGGTTCAGGTGAGAGGTTGGATGAGCACGGCAGTGCTGAGGAGTCGGGGACGGTCGTCAGACGATGCAGCGGGGTTGCTGCTCGGATCAGCGGTCGGCGGTCGAACTCCAGTCGACGAGGACGGAGGAAGGAGATCCGGTCATTGATCGTCGAAGTCGGGTGAAGGAGGGGGATGAGAACGGGGTGGCTTTCAGTCGACGACGGAGAAGGACTGGTGAACTCCGGCGCGGTGGCGGGTGAGTCGGGAAGGAGATGATGGGAAGGGTCGGCTATGTATAATAGCTAGGTTAAAGAGATAGAAAAAAAAAGGAAAAGTAAAGAAAAAGGGATATTTATATATATACATGTAAGGTGTTGGGTTGACCTAGAAATTGGGTCTAATCTCCTTTGTAAAAGGGCTTGTCATAAAGATATTTGAAGGGCTAGGATTTAATAGATTCGAAATGAATGACCATGATTGCATTGGTTCAAGGTTTGGAGGGTTATGGTTTGAGGAGGTTGATGTTGAATTACACACTCCCAAAAATTATGAAAAAATATACATGAAGGAGAAATGGGTTTATTTACGTGTCGTGTCCAACGGGATGGACATCTCAGTGCACTTTTGCATAAAAGTGCCCAACAATTAAAAAATTGCACAAAGTTGTGTTTATAGTTTAATTTAATTAAACTAAATAAAATAGGTGTTCTAAAATTAATTAGAAGTACAAGGGGCTGAAATTAAGTGGGACACAAGTATCATGAATGAAGTAGACTCAGGATAGAATATTATCCTAATTTGTGTTGCTCAAAATGGTTCGAGATTGTGCCTCCAATTTCGATTGAAACACACAAGGATACAAGTTTGATTATATAGAATTAAATGTAATCGTTTACGATGAATATTGTGCGACTAAAATGAAGCACAACAAGATATAGTTATGAGTCACACAAGGATCAAAATAACAGTATGGCACGTCTAGGATAAGGGTGTGAAATCAGTTGGAAGACAATGGCTAGTGTAGTGCTCTAATTATCGAGACAACAGTAATGTACAACATCAAATAAAATCATAGCAATTTAAATATAATTAGTTATCATGCAATCATTTACACATTAATTATGAAAAGATAAAAATATCCCTAATATGAAATGTGGTAGTGACAACGGATGTAATTGCTGAATATAAGAAGATGATGAAGATGGAGGATCCAAAAATCTTGCCGAAGGACTACTTTGATATTCTAATTGATTGATTCATCTTATACTGTATGTTGAGCAATGAGCCATGTATGTTGAACTATATATTGAACTGTATGTTGTGCATTGTATATTGAACTGTATATTGACATGTATGTTTGTGCAATGAGCCATGTATGTTGAACTGTATATTGAACTGTATGTTGTGCAATAAAATAAATAAAACTAGAATTGTATATTGAACTGTATGTTGTGCAATGAGTCAAAATCTGTATAAAACTAGGACTGTCAAAATCTGGACAGTCCCACAAGCATACTAGATTGTCATAATTTTGACAGTCCTAGTTTTAACCACTATGATATATATAAAACTAGGACTGTCAAAATTTGGACAGTCCCAAAGCTAAGTGGACTGTCAAAATTATAACAGTCCTAGTTTTAACCCACTGTATGTACATTTATATACTGTAAAACTAGGACTGTTAAAATTTTGACAGTCCCACAAGCTACGAGGACTGTCAAAATTTTGACAGTCCTAATTTTAACCCTCTGGAAATTTTATATAAAACTAGGACTGTAAGGATTTTGACAGTCCCACAAGCAATGAGGACTGTCAAAATTTTGACAGTCCTAATTTTAACCCACTGTTTGCACATTTATATGTAAAATTAGGACTGTTAAAATTTTGACAGTCCCACAAGCTATGAGGACTATCAAAATTCTGACAGTTCTAATTTTAACCCACTGTCTATTTTATATAAAACTAGGACTGTCAGGATTTTGACAGTCCCACAAGCAATGAGGACTGTCAAAATTTTGACAGTCCTAATTTTAACCCACTGTCTGCACATTTATATGTAAAACTAGGACTGTCAGGATTTTGAAAGTCCTACAAGCTATGTGGATTATCAAAATTTTGACAGTCCTTAATCTAACACACTAGAAATTTTATGTAAAACTAGGAATGTCAGGATTTTGACAGTCCCACAAGCTATGAGGACTGTCAAAAATCCCACAGTCCTAATTTGAACCCATTGTCTCTACAAAATTTTATATAAAACTAGGACTGTCAAAATTTTTACAGTCCTGATAGCTTTCAGGACTGTCTAGAATTTGACAGTCCAAGTTTTTAGCCACTGCCTATGCACATTTAACAATTGTATGTAGCAAACTTAAAACACAAATTGTAGCAACTTAAAACATAACCAATCAAAATATTTCAACAAGACATAACCACTCAAAGTTTTTAAACTGTAAAGTTTTACATGTCTCAAAACACAAATTTTAGCAAAGTTTTATAAATCTTGAAACATGGCCTAAACTTCATGCCGCCTCTTTGTACGTTGCTCTCTATTTTCCAAGAAAGGGAAATCTTCAGCGTTGTCGATTTGTTGTAGCTCGTCATTGATTTCCATATAATTTGTACCCTGGTAACTTACGAGGCTTCTTCCCAACTTCTTCACTTTTCTAGCCTATTCATGAGAATTAAAAAAATTCTTAGGTTATAAACATTTACACATATCAAACTGAAAGTGAAGAAATTGGCTTACCATCTTGACCAATACAGTATACAAGACATATTTGGCGGGGAGATCTTATGGTACACGTACAATATTGCCTCTGCGTTTGAACAATGTAGGTAGTCCGACACCAGTGTAGTAGGCGAGGTAGTCGTCGCTATATTTCGTCATATTTACTACTGTTTGCCGTTCGATTTCTCTAATAACGTGACACTGCCACTCAGTGAAGAAGTCCGAGACCCAGTTAAACGTCGTAGGAATATAGTTTAGCGATTTTGTACCTCGCGGAGCAGTTATCATTTTTAATGTGCACTTCGAGACTTTTTGTACGTAGCCAAACTGACGGAGCACTCTATCAGGCATATAAGCCTCCTCGATTTCATAACTTATCAGACCGTGATATAAAGCGACTGGTTGCAATGGACGACTAGTCTGTCGCAATTTACGATATGGATCCCAAACAATCTATAACGCATAAAATTTAGCAAAATATCATTTAGCATAACGTAATTTAGTAAATTATTACCAAACATTAAAAAATTAGGTCTCAATTCAACTTTTCTATCGTCATATCTTCGAGTGCATTCCGTAGGGCGGCCAATGTGTGTGGACGTTTGGCATCTTCCTTAGTTGGCTTCCATCTGCACATTCTAGGAAGGTGCTCGTCATGCCCTCGATTAAGTTTATCCCGCTACAGGGTTGGAAAGTACTCGTATATCCATGCCTTCACGTAACCAAGTTAAAAAAATATTAGTCCAAAAATTAACAACAAAAGTTTTAATTATGTATACAAGTTGACAAAGATATATCTATACATGGAGTAGAGTCTGGCATCCGGATATTATCTTCGAACTGACGCGGGATGCCATACCAAGCTCGCGGTAAAGGTATGCTAGTATACCACTTCTTCAAGATATTTCTTCCACCGTGTCTATGTCGTCCAAATTCAGGAGATATTTGGCATGTATGGACGTTCCAGACTTATCCGTAATGACGACAGCCCCTAAGATGATCTGCATATATCCATGGGCCACATTATCGCTATTATCTACTTCGGGTTCGGATCAGCGAATGTCTCCTCCAAATATTTTAAAAGAAGTTCGTACGACTTCTTGAATTCTCGAAGGGTGGTAAAACTAGTGGCATCAACTCCTAGACACCCTGATACGACACCCTAATATATAATCCACGATATGGTCGTAAAAGTTGATGCTCGATTCGTCAAAAGTATGATTCATCATGACTCGACCATCAACCCTAAGTCCCAATATATGATGGACGTCATCTAGGGTAATCGTCAACTCCATGTTTGGTAGATGGAAAGTGTTGGTTTCTAGATGCCATCGTTCTACAAATGCTGATATCAGTGCATTATCCACCGTCGTATATGAGTAGTTACCCAAATATTGTAAACCGGTGGGAATAATTTTAGCCTTCACATCGTCTCCTAATAATTCAAACCTCCATTATTGTATTTTTTATAGTGGTTGATCACCGTTAACATATGAGAACTCTCCTTAAAAGTAAACAATTGGATGAAATTACACCTATATATAAAATATACTTATCTATAAATAATTGGATGAACTTAGAACTTACAACTATATATAAAATTATCATAACGTAATATACTTACCGGATTGTTCCATATTTGGTATGCAATATGGTTCTCGATCGACGGCAACATAGAGCAACCGTTTGGACGAGTCTCGACTGGACTATCTGGCTGCTGAGAAGGTCCTGAACCATCAGTAGCCCAATTTTCAAAGGTTTATGGGAGAGTCTCGATAGGACTATCTGCATGCTGAGAAGGTCCTGAACCATCAGTTGGCCAATTTTGGACATTTGGTATGTCCACATCGGAGGAGGAAGAAGAACCAAAAGTACTAAAAGGAGCACGTATCTTCGAACGAGTGATAGTCTTCTTCGTCAGTCGACGTTTCCTAACTTCAGGGCGTGCCTCAGGGTCGCGGATAGTGAGAGCTGGTTCAATAGTACGCTAAATATTGCGTTCCTTACGCAAAGACACAGTAGGGCGTCTTCTTATGATATCTTCATCCTCAGTGCCCTTCCGAGGGTCGTGACTATAAGACAAAAAAAAATTTAACATCCCAAAATAATTGAACATTCAGGACTGTAGAAATTACTACAGTCCTATATGTATACAGGACTGCAGAAATTTTTACAGTCCTAAATTATACAGGACTATCAAAATTTCTACAGTCCTTTATACATATAGGACTGTAAAAATTTCTACAGTCCTCAATGTATATAGGACTGTAGAAATTTTTACAGTCCTCAATCTATATAGGACTGTAGAAATTTCTACAGTCCCGCATGGTTCTGCTCCATACGTTCGACGAATGTCGAACTTGTATGCCCTAAAATCGGGTATGGGCCTCCAAAAAAATATTCAAACTACATCCTAAACTATATTCAGGACTTGTATGCCCTTATTTTAAGATTGGAAAGATAACCACTAGAAATTTTTGAAATGCAATAGAAATTTTTAAAATTTTTGTAAAATTTTCTAAATGCAATAGAACAAGGAGAAGGAAGAATTGTACCTTGATTGTTTTGAGACTTTGGGAGCCATCGACAAGGGGGAGGAGGAAGAAATGGAGGAGGATGGGGGGAGGGCTCCGGTGGAGGTTTGGAGGGTTTGGTAGGAGAGTTTAAAATTTTGGCTAGTATGAGTAAACTTTTGGACTAGTATGAGTAAACTTCATTCATTAATGGGCTAGCCCTAAGTAAATTAGGTAGTACCCTTATCAACATCCTTCCTTTTCTATTTATGGAGTCGGTTGGCCGACTGTTAGTTAATATAGGTTTTAATTATATTAATATATATAAGTATAGTTTTAGTTATATAAGTTTTGGTTTATTAGTTTTAATTGGTTTGAAAATATTATATGTATTTAGTTTATGTTGGTTATATTTTATAAAAATTAAGTTTGGTATAATTAGTTTTGGGTTGTATTATTAAATACAAAGTGTTTTGTGTATATATAAATAATTCTCAAATAAGTTCAACATAAGTAGTTTTATACAAATCTATACGTATAAGTTTAAAAAGATTTTTAAAGGATATTTATAATATACGAGTTTTGAATAATTAAATCTTTTGCTTTGCTAAATTTGGTTATTTATCGAGCTTAGCTAATTTGTGCATTCTGTCTCCTCGCGGGCCATTGCGGACCGCTATCTTTATCTCGATTATTGTGTCAAACTTTAATTCTTGACTTTTATATATCGTTCATAGCTATTTGGACTATTCCGTACTCATTGGGACTGGCCATTAAGACATCGGGGATCATTTAGTGTAGTGTGGCATTGTACCAATTCTGTGTCAACATGTTGGTGTCGCGTACGTCGACTTCAACAAATCCAAGCAAATACATTACAACTATGAATTTACCTTTATATTATAAATGATATTATGTATGTACCATTTTATTTCTGGTTACTTTCTTGATACTATAGTTCATGCACATAGATGGGTTATCTTGGTTCAAGTTTGTGTCACGTCCCAGTTCCAAAATATGTAGAACTAGGCCATACGATATTGGCCAGCTACGTATCAACTGGACTCCAGTCCAACTCAAATATGTATACGCTATCTTGAGGTCAAGTATATATGTCTAAAATAACCAGTCAACTATATCTCAATCCATATAATGAGTAAAAGACATGAAAGAACAAAGTCGGCCACCCAATAATACACTTGGTTTGATTAAGCTCGAGAAAAGAATAAGCTTGCAAAACTAGGTTATAACAGCAGGTAATAAGCAATAAGAAGATAATAGATAAACAATGTAAAACATGCTACCAAATACCTAATAGCTACTTGTATACCAAGATAAACTACACAACTCCAGCAGACACAATGTCAATCAATACTGCAAAATCTGGCAGGGGACCAGGTCCTCAGAGGGACGTAACAAGATATAAAAAGTACATGCCATAATATAAATACTTTGTAAACACAAGGGTAAACTAACCAGCTATGTGAATGCACTTTGAAGACAACTTTGGTGCATATGGGTAGGTAAAGCTCTGTGTCTAGCATTTAGCTGCAAACAAGATGCCAGAAATATATGGTAGCTGTCACTACCATATTTCTAGGAGAGGATATTTTAGTTATTTCATAATTAATTAAATATTGTGTATGTGAATAATTATTTATTGTATTATTTAATTATTGTTAGATGTTATTTTATTATTTTGGACTTGTGTTAGTGGACATAACTAATTTAGTTTAGACTCATGGACCAACATTTATTATTAGTTAGAATTGAGCCCAATTAGAAGCCCATTGATTAGGAGGATGATTAGTTTAATTAAAACCATTAGACTAGAACCTTCCCTCAATTATTTCTTCATAGGAGGCCCCAAGAGGTATAATGGACATTACATAGTAGCTTGAGGAAGGGGCAAGGGGGCCGGCCTATTAAAAGAGGGAGGAAAATTTTCTCTCTCCTCTTTTTATTTTAAATCTAGATCTAGAATTTTATTCAACCAAATTATTTCATTCTCACATAATTTTCCTACCAAATTTCATCCCAATTCCTTTCTAAATCACTATTGGAGGCTAGTAGAGCAAGGATCTAGATGGAGACCTTCGAGGACATGCTCTCTGGAGACAGCGTGAGTCCTTCTCCGAGGCAAGCAAAGTCCAAGATGACCCGTAGGATATGGGTAGCAAAGGCCACTGTGCCGTACCTAACTACGGAGTAGTCGCTGCACGTCTCTCTCCCTGCCGCAGGGACCGCACGACATGCGTCCACTGCTTATGCGGCAACCTCTTCCAACCAGAAGGGTGCTCACCACTTGAAGACCCGTAGGACATGAGTAGAAAAGGCTACCGTGCCTCACCCAATTGTGGAGCATACGCTCCCTCCCTCTCTTTATGTTCCTGAGGACGCTCGTTAAGCGTCTACCCAGACTGTCCATGCGGCTTATTCGTCTGCTGCAGGGGACGCTCAGTACCCGAACTATGGCAGAGGAAAATACTACGATGCCAGACGTTCAAGTCTTGATGTGAGTTCCATGCTGCGTAGGAGAAGGCCGCATAAGACTGAATATGGAGCACCGGTTCACTACCAAAGGCAGATGGTCGTATACGGCCGGCACATCAGTCGAACCTCTATTTTTGATCGAATCTCATGAAGCGTTGACCCCATGCGCCAAACTGGGAGCGGTAAAAACCTAATTTTGGACTCTTCGTACTATGCGCCTATGGGTGCCAAGTCAAAGAAGTCAAGGGTAGTGCGAGGTCGTTACGCTAAAGAAACTGTCCATTCAGCTGACCGTTGGAGGGCACCGCTAATTGTTATGTGGGCCCTTGATGGAAACCTGTATAAGACAGACCCGCGCATGCAGTCCTCAGCGGCAAATAGACAGGGTCCGTCTATAAAGCCTTCTACTGACGATTTAGGGAACGTTTTTCTACGAACCCTAGATCTGGGAGCAAAAATAATACCCATGCACCCGTGTGCTTAGTCTACCCGTGCTCACAAAAATAGTGGAAAGGTGAGTCACTACCTTTCCATTATTGTGTATTGTTGGGGGTTTGACCTAGAGGGAGTGCGATTAACTTTAAATTTTGAGGACGAAATTTTCTAAGGAGGATAGGCTTGTCACCACCCCATTTCCAGAGCCGGATATTTTTTTTATTTTAATTTAGTTAATTGTGTATTATTTATATTTAATTGTATTTATATTTAATTAGTGGTTGTATTATTTTTTATTGATTGTTTTAGGGTTTTGGCTAGCCTGGACCCATGTCAGACCCTAGTGGACTCATGTCCGACCTAGCCCACACCCTTGTGAGACTTATTTTTGGGTTTAGAATATTTATTATATTTTTAGTGGGTTGGTTGGAGAGATTTGGGGTTAGTTTGAGTGCTTTTGGAACCCGAAACCCAAATCCAAGTTAGGGGTGGGCATTTTGGTAATTTCCTACTTTGTAAACCCTTATATCACACCATGGCTGGTTCCCACACCCCCTTACCCGTGGAACACAGCAGCCCCAGCCTCCCCATTCTCTTCTTCTTCACTTCTTCTTCTTCTTCTTCTTCTTCTTCTTCTTCTTCTTCTTCTTCTTCATTCTCCATTTCTTCTTCTTTTCTTCTCCCAACTTCAAGTAAGTGCCCTATTCCTCTTCTTTCTTCTTCTATTCTCCATGGTTGTGAACTCTAACCCTACATTCTTCTCCAACCTAGGTGGGTAGAGCTTAGATTTGGCGTTGGAGCTTGGATTGGGAGCTTGGAAGCTAGTTGTGGTGGATTTGGAGCTTTTTGGAGACTTTGGCTTGGGATTCCAACTCCCAAGAGGTAAACCCTAACTTTTTCCTTGCTAATTGTTCTTATATAGTGTAATTAATAGTTTAAAACCTTCTTAGACCCTTAGGCTACCCGTGGGAGGAAGTTGGAACAAGTTTGGTTGAGTTTGGAGACTTTAACGCTAGGTTTTGTGTCAATTTCTGATGGAATCCAAAATTGGCCCAATTTTGGGTGATGCCCTAGGTTAGATGGATCTAGGTAGACGTTATCGGGTGTCTTGAGGGTGAGTGCGTGTCTCCGTTAGGACACGTGAAGTCGTATCGCAGAAAAACGGGCGTTTCGGGCGTTTTCGGGGTTTTCGTCGTCGTCGGTTCCAAGTGCGTGCGCATTTTTGCCACGGGCCTAGAATCGATGGGGTAGTATTTTTTTTTAGGATCTAGACATCATTTAGAATCGGTGGATAAATTTTGGGCCGATTCCGAGTTGGTTTGGTGTGCGTTTCAGGAGGTTTTCTGAATCGTATACGGCGTGTTCGTCGAAATGACCGAACGGCCATTTCGGTGTGGTTTCTTAGTTTCGGGCTTGTGTGCACTTTGGTTAGCTTCGGGGAGTGTGTGCTAGAATTCTCGGGCTATATTTTATATATTTATAGCTGTTTGTGCGTGTCGGGGTCGTTGGGCGCGCGTTGGTGGGGCGTTGTAAGTTGTGTTGTGTGTGTGTTGTGTTTATATATATATATATATATATATATGTATATATATATATATATATATTTGTGTGTGTGTTTCTATATATATATATTTATATATGCATGTGTGTTTTTATGTATATGTGAGTGTGTTAGTGAGTTCTTGTGTGAGTGTGTGTTGGTGTTAGTGTATGTGTAGGTGAGTATGTGTGTGAGTGTGAGTGAGTGTTTATATATATATATATATATATATATATATATATATATGTATATGAGTTTGTGTATGTGTGTATATTTATATGTATATATATATGTATGTATGTGTATATATGTTTGAGAGTGTGTGTGTATATGCATATATATATTAGTGTGTGTATATATATATAGATATATGTGTGTTTATATATATATATATATATATATATATATATATATATATATATATATATATATATATACGTGTCTATATATGTATTAGTGTGTGTGTGCTTGTGTTTGTGTGTGTGTGTGTACTTATACATATGTGTGTGTAAGTAGATATGTTGATGTATGTGTATATATATATATATATATATATATATATATATGTATGTATGTATATATATATATATATAGATATATATATATATATATATATATATGTGTGGGCGTGTCTGTGTGTGTGTGTCACGACCCACACCAAGATTTTGGGACACGAGTACGTGGGTACGTCCAGCCTACGCCGCAGCATCGACGGTAGAACGCTGTCTAGGTAACAATACTATCTAATCATTCTCACACGAGCATCCAACTCCATAAGGAATCACAGATATCACAATATAATATGAAATACTCAATCACATAAACTAAAGCACGATAAGAAATCGAAGAAATAAATAAATCAAAATGTAACTCAAGTATAAAATAGAAATAATCTAACTCAACAGTAATATCCAAGTCTCAACTAAATATGTCGGAGACAAAACCGGTACCAAAAACTGCTAAATAAACCTCCCGGGAATCACACCTGTGCTACCAAGTCCAAGTTTGCAGCTACTCTCCCTGTGGTCCATAATATGTCGGAAACCAGTCCTCTAAGGCGCAGTCTGGAAAAATATTTCCAGTCAGGATGGAGCAAAGTATATCTCAAATAACAGTTCCAGTTAATTGATGAGGACTATAAAACAATAAATAGATGATGCTATATACTGAGGGAAGACAATGAATAAATGCAATGGCAAAATAAAGAGACAGGTAATATAGGCAATATGGTACAGTTAGTGCATGTATGAAATAAAGAGAATGAGGTACAATATCATATACGGGCGATGTAGTATATGATCTAAAATAGAGAACTGTATCTATTCTAAGTGTTTGAAATCGTAGTTTTGAAATATGATCGGCTTGGGAACTTGTTCGATGGCTACATGGTCTGGCTAATCATACGTGAGGTGTATGATTAACACCGTTCAATGTCTACACTTGTACGATAGATATTTTGATCACATCTCTCACTAGCAATTTCCCCGCCCCCAACTAGTACTGTGGATCCAACCATGACACGTCACGATACACGATCAATGTCCAATATATCATGTACAATATCTAATATCAATGTCTAAAGTCAATGTCGTGTACAATGTCAATACGATAACCAATGTAACATCTCATGACTAAAGATCCAATCTATATACTAGTCCGTGTAGCATAGTGTCAAGAGTCAGATGTAACATTTCTAAATACTTGAATTATAGAAATTATCAAATAATGGAAATTATCAGAGAATGTACTCGCCTATGGTCCTTAGCAGGTATAAATTAGAGTCCAAGTCACAGTCCAAATAGCCTATGTATTACAAATCTACCATGTCAAAAGATAATTTATTTTAATTTATTTAATTCTGGAATAATTACTCTAAAATCCTATTTTAATCTTATTATTCTGATTTTTAGGTTAATTCCTAAATTGTCCAAAGGAACTGAATTTTATCAACTCGAGACTCATGGCACGCAAATCGAGACGATCTGTTGACCAAAAAGTCAATCGACACAGACTTGACTTTCATGCATGATTTCCTGTAGATTTCAGCGTCAAAAACATGCTGGAATTTATGGCTCGTCCGAATTCAAATTTATTTGAAAATTATGGCACATACAAATTTTGTATTGTGCACCGATGGTTAAATTCTAATTTAGAAGTTCTACAGAATTAACAGTATGAAAATAATTCGAAATAAATTCTGGGAAAAACATATATCAATTATCTCGATATTAGATTTCCGAAACTTTAAACGGTTCATGATTCTGATTTCTGGTCCTCCCGAAATTGCGAAAACATTGAAACACGTCTATTTTTGGACATGCTGTGCTCTACGAATTTTCTAGAATTTAATACTCATAATTTCATAATAAAATTTATATAATAAGAAAGCTAACCTCAATATCTTTCTAACGCAAGAAACTAGGTCTCGTTTGGAGTCCGGAGCTATGCGCAATGGCTTGTGAAAGATGAAGGAACCCTAGATGGCAATTCTCCAAAATCTCTCTCTAAAATAATGGGATAATTAGGGTTATAATAATATATATATATAGGGATGTTGAGCGGCTGAATGAAAGTTGATAGGGTGACACATGTCATGATTTGATTGGATGGTTTTGGTTATATTATTTATTTTTGATTTGCCTTTATCAAAACATTATTTAAGTCGTTTTAAATCTAAATAACTCCAAATAAATATTAAAATTAATCATAAAAATCTGAAAAAATTACAAAAAATATATTTTGAATCCAGAAACCCTAGAAAAATACTTGGGACAATTTGATATTCATAGGTTTTCTACTATAATTAGGAGAAGCTCTAAACATTAGTTTTACATATTTAAATAAAAACAAATATTAAATAAATCCCAAAAATTCTGAAATAATTCCAGAAAATATATAATAATATTATAAACAATAAAAAATAATGTACGTCCATTCTATATTCCTAGGATTGCACAATAAATTCTACAAGTCCTAAAAATTAGTTATTAGTCTAAATAACTCCCAATAAATACTAAAAGTATTTAGAAAAATCTTAAAATATTCTAGAAAGTCCTAGAAAATTAGGGTTACTAGTTTTTAATTAACTAAAAATTATGGAAAATTTCTAATAGTCCCATATTAACCTAATAACAACATTTAAGTATGAATTTCAGGATACGAAGGTTACAGTGTGGGGGTGGCAGAGTAGTACGTGCCGCAGCGGAGCAGTGCACAGCGCGCTGCTGTGCACAACAGCAGCATTAAGGCAGCAGCAGCAGCAGATGTTCACGGCGTATCGGGTAGCAGCAGAGCGAGGGAGAGAGAGTGGTATATATATATATATATATATATATATATATATATATATATATATATATATATATATATATATATATATATATATATATAACTAGTTAGATATATTAATAGATAGTTAGATAGATTGATGGATATGTGGATATATATAGATACTTAGATAGATAGCTAGATTTATAGATAGATAATAGATATATTAGATAGATAGATAGATAGATAGATAGATAGATAGATAGATAGTTAGATTGTTAGATAAATATATGGATAGATTAGATAGATAGATTGATAGAGAGGTAGATAGATAGTTAAATAGATAGATAGTTAGATAAGTAGATAGCTAGTTAGATAAATAGATTAGATACATAGATAGATAGATAGATAGATAGATAGATAGATAGGTAGGTAGATGGATAAATAGATATATCTATGGATAGATAGGTAGTTATCTATCTAAGGTATATATATATATATATATATATATATATATATATATATATATATATATATATATATGAGTTGGGTATATATATATGGGTATATGTGTGTATGTGTGAATAGGTATATATATATATATAAATACGTAGGTATGTGAATATATATGTTAGATATGGATATTTTAGCCTAGATTATAGCTAGATATATATGTTTATGCATAGTTAGTTAGCTAGAGGGGTAGTAGGGTTGAGTTTAGAGAGGTATCTCAATACCTTGAGATACCAAGGTATCTCAATACTTTGAGATATCCAAGGTATTGAGTTTCGCGCGGGGTTTTTGAGCAATTGCCTAGGTTTGAGTTTAGAGATAGATTTTTATGTATATGTATATATATTTACGCGTGCTAGCATAGGTTTTAGCGGGTATAGGCGGGGCGTATAGCGTAGGGTGAGGTATCGGATACCGAGGGTATCCCGGTATCTCAAGGAGGCGAGTTTGAGGGTTTATTAGCTTAATGACCTAGTTTTGGCCTAGAATTTCAGGGGCAACCTAATTTGACCTAGACTTGACCGTAGTTGACTCGGTTGACCGCCAAAGTCAACTTTTGACCTAGATTTGACCCAGAGTTGACTTTTTGGACCAAGAGTTGACTTTTTGATCCAGATTTCACCGGTTTGACCCGTTTGACCTAGAACGACCCTAGAAGCCTATTTTTAGTTATTTTATATCTGTTTAACTCATTAGAAACCTGTTTAACCTTGCTTTTCGCAATAGGTCCTTGCGATACCAGTTTGGATCGCTAGTTGCTCAGGACGTCAGGCGAGTATATTCTCTGATAGTTTTCATTATCTGATAATTATTATGATTCAGCTTCTAGTATAGTATCATCTGATTATTCTGGCACAATACGGGACACTGACTGGTATTTTTGGATTCATTTACTTGCGATACGTATATTTTATGTTTCTGGCCTCTATTCTGGAATCACTACTGGCATCACCTATAGGCATCACTCATGTTTCAGGCTGGACTCATACTTGATTTACGTGTCGGGTCTTGGATTCACTTGTATTAGTCGGGGCAGGGAAATACTCGAGTAGACATGTAAACATTCCCATCTGGAATCATCAGGAATCACTTCCTCTGGTCTAATCTGGAATGATAGCAGCCGCGCACCCAGTGCACGGTGAGCCGTACTTACCCCTAGCCGTTTATATGTCGAAACAAGTATTTCAAAGACACCGAATTCATTCTTTATAGTCTGGACTCACTTGCATTCTTGTTGGTCTCACTTACATGTTTCTGGACTTGACTCACTACATATATTTCATGCTGGACTCACTACACTTTCATGTGTACGGACTTGATCTTAGCTTAGATTTCTTGTATCTTGCAGTTATTACTATCATGTTTCTGATATCCATTCATCTTTACCTTTATGCACCACTGATATGTATATTTCTCGTTTCATACTTTATTTCATTCTTCTTGCTACTTGCTACAACTGTTTTATAGTTTTTATCATTTAACTGGAACTGCTGTTAGAGATGTACTTGCTCCAGTCCTGACAGGACATATTTTTTTCCAGAGTATCCGGAGGATTGGTGTCCAATATTTTATGGACCTCAGCCTGTCGATGGTGCAGACAGGGACCCTTTAGTTTAGGAGTGATTTTCGGGTTGGTAGCCGGGATCACTAGGACCTTATTATTGTTTTATTAGCTTTTAGCACCGGGTTTGTCCTCGGTTTTGGGTTGAGACCTTGTATTGTATATTATTCAGGATGTTGTATTATTATTATTGATGTTGTGGTTGTTGTAGTAGTTGTTGTTGGTTAGACTTTATAGTTGTTAGATTTCTGTGTTATCTTATCGTGCTTAGATTCATGATTGAGTACATTGTGATTATCATTATGATATTGCTCCTCCGTTTGGAGTTGAGATCTTGACAGGTTTATATATTGATTGCGTGAGATTGTTAGCTAGATAGTTGACCTAGACAGCGTTCTACCGCCGATGCTGCGGCGTAGGCTGGACGTACCCATAACTCATGCCCAATTTTTTGGGTGCGGGTCATGACACATTTTTGGTAGCGCCCCATGCAGGTCTCGATTCGCAATTAGTGCGATGTCGTGGTGACACGTTTTTGGTGGCGGCCCCATGTAGGAAATATGTGATACGCCAGTATAATCTAGTATAACCACCTAAATGAGATGCAACTTTTTAAGACAATGTTCGACGCATGGGCTTTTTATATATAAAACTGTAGCTCCGAGGCACAGAGACACACGGGACGTACCGTAGCTCCGAGCATAGAGCCACACAGGTGATACTATGACTCCGGATATAGGATCTCTACATAAATAGGAATATATATATATATATATATATATAGCGCGTGCAAAGTAGTCCAAACGTCTAGTAACTGTCTTCCCCTCCCAATGCGGTCAACGAGTGCTTGCTGAACCTGAACCTGAACCTCTATCTAACAGTCTCGTCATACTGAAGTAACTATCAACAATCACGACGCTAAAGTCATCCCAGATTTTGGTCATGCAGACAGTATCAGGATACAGGAAGTCTGGCATGATCACGATGTCTGAATGTGTCCTAGGGTTTCGATGTAACCAAGTAATTACATTAAGATGTCGCGAACATCTATCAATCGATACTAGACGTTACCAACGAACGTCTGCACCCGGATATGACCCGGACCCTAAGTAATGATTCTGATCCAAAGCGCGCACAATGCATAGATAAAATAAATAGTAAATATGGAACTGAGATATAGGATGGCAATATACAGTTGCCTAGATCCGTATGCTGAAGGTGGGGCTCCGGTACAATGTCCAAGTTCGAGGATCCCGAAGTACCTAGAGACGATATATAAAATTAATTAATAATCTAGCTCGATAGTATTCTAAAATAAGAGGTGACAACACGTCTAGCATAGGATTTTGTCATAGTTACATAGCTCATATAGATACTAACTAGAGGGTTGACCCAAGTTGACTAGGGTAACGTTACATCAAATACGATCAACAATCAGTATAACGTCCTCAAACAAAATCTCCAACCCCTAATATTCATCACAGTGATTTCAGTCATTCAAGTTATGCTCATCCTCAACCATACCATCCTTGTATTCATAGACGTTATTTTATACACCTAATTTATTTATCCTCAAATAATTAGTTATAAATTTATGAAGTTCACATATAAATAATCGTAATTAAATTACTATATAACCATTCCACACAAAAAATTTTGCTGCCCTCACTCCTCATGTTCACATAAAAATATACATACAGGGTATTGCTCAAACTAAACTAACAGTAGTCATACATGCAATTATTACACTTATTGGCAGCTTCCTAAATGCTGCTTGCATGGACATAACTAAATATTATGCATGGAATTCATATCTAATAGTCATTCCTCAACATACAAAGTGTTCCCTTGCTTCAAGATAAGTATTTCATATATCATGTATAACTTTACTTGCTCATCAACTACACAACAATATACTAGCTATTGTATTTCCTCACTAATGAGAACTTATACCACTACCATATTATTACTTTGAACCTCAACCCTTAGCATGGCAACTCTCTACAGATAAATAATGGCAAGGTTAAAGGTGACTCAACGCAGTTGGCTCGAATAAGCGAGGAACCACGTGCAGCAGACAAATAATGCCTACGTCTCGTCGCGTCGAAAAGCTTAACCTCGACGTGCTCCTAATGCGGTGCCTGTAATACGAATCCGAGATCGGATTTCGTCACTACGATCATAGCTGTGAGGGAAATAGATGAAAGGGTGGATGAAGAATGAAGTGGGGAAAAAGAATGATAGAGGCGGTGAAGGTGGTGGTAGTGAAGGTGGCTCACGGTAGTGGTGGTCGTGAAGTACAGCGGCTGGAGTTGGTCCACGGTGGTGGCAGTAAAGGTGGAGGTGGTACCGCTCATGTCGAGGTGCAGTGGCAGGTGGTTCGTAGAGGAGATGGGTGGTCATGGTGATGGTGGCAGTAGTGGCGGAGGAGGTGATGGTGGTATTTGGTGGAGGTGAAGATGGCGAAGGTAGTGGTCGTGGTGGCGGGTAGGTGATGGTGGCGGTGGCGATGGTAGCAGTAGTGGCGGAGGAGGTGATGGTGGTGGTGATTGGTTATGGAGGTCGGGGTGGTGGTGGTCGTGGAGGTCAAGGTGGTGGTGGTCGTGGAGGTAGTGGTCGAGGTGGTGAAGGTGGCTGCTGCTCGGGTCGTTCGTGGTGGTGGAGGAAGTAAAGGCGGAGGTGGTGAAGGTGGCTCGTGGTGAAGATGGCAGCAGCTGGAGTGGTCCGCGGTGGAGAGTTGGCCGGAGGGGTAAAGGTGGTGGTGTTGCGGGTGGTTCATGGAGAAGAAGTGAAGTCTGGGAAGAAGAAGAATGAAGAAGAATGAGGTGAATGAAGAAGAGGGTCGGCTGGATTAAGTAAAGGGATGAGAGAGAAAGAGAGAGGAAGGGGGAATTCCTAGGTTTTTCTAGGGATTAGGGCCGGCCACATGTGGGGGGAGGGTTGTGTGCGAGAGTTAATATTGAGTTGGTGTGTGGTTGTGATGGTGTAGGAGTTTGAATCAAGGGTCTTGATTCAACATAAAAGTTGTATATATCAAAAGGGAAGAGAGAGAATGACAAGACCGGTTATGTGAGGTTGGGGGAGGGTTTCTTCATTGGCTTTAACCAATAGGGTGGTGACACCTAGTACCCTTTTTGCCATTTAGCCCCTAAACATTTGGGTGTTTGCACATAAAGGAAAAATGGTGAGGATTTGGTGTGGGAAGTGGTGTTTGGTATTTTGTAGGGTGAGGGGGTGTTGTGTATTTTGTATGGGCCTCATGAATGGTTGTTGGGTTAAGTTGGGGTCAGGTTGGGATTATGTTAAATTGGTGTCCCAAATTTAATTAAATAAAGTGTCATATGTACTCTTAAATTAAATGGGAGTACATGGGATCTCAAATAGAAGTGACACAAAGGTCATGAACGGTGTAGGCTTGGTGTCAGTCTTGGGCCCCTTTAATTGGTTCGGCGAAACGGGTTGAGTTTGTGTTCCCAAATTGATGGCAACGACATAGGTACGCGACATAGGATTAAAGAATTTATTTTCGTGACTGAGAAGTTGTGCAATTAAATTCGAACACAAAGGAGTATATTTGTGAGTGACAGAAATGTCCAGTGCCTAGGTTGGCTTGTCAGGTCAAGAGTGCAATAATTTGTCAAAAATTTAAGGCTATTGTCGGGCTCCAATTATTGTAGCAACGGTAAGGTGCACCAAGTGTTTAAATTAAAGAACCAGTCGACGCAACCTAATCTATAAACCTTAAACAACCTGATGCCAAACCAAAATTTTTAACCATATCTAGTCTACCTACAATAATATTTTGAGGGGATTTACATCCTTCCTAACTTAGAAGAATTTTGTCCCCGAAATTAAAAGTAAAGCACGAATGAGAGTTACAAAAATTTAAAAAGTTAACAGGTAATCGAATTTGTAGTACGTAAATTCGTACCTCGGTCATCAAATAATTACGGGAAACGCTGTCGAATGGAATCCTCGCGCTCCCAGATAGACTCATCCAACGAATGATGCTTCCATGCAACCCTGACCAGTCGAATAGTCTATCTCCTCCAAATCTTCTCACTACGATCGAGTATCCCCATTGGCTGCTTCGCATATGATAAACTGGGTCTGACTGTAATCTCTAAATGATCTAGCACGTGGCTAGGGTCTGTTCTCCTCAACTGCGATACATAAAATACGTTGTACACTCCTTTTAATGATGGAGGCAATGCAAGACGATAAGCCACTTCGCCAACTCGCTCTAAGATGTCAAAAGGTCCGATGTACCTCGGACTTAGCTTGCCTCTGTCCCTAAATCTGATGGTACCACGAGTAGGCGATATCTTCAAAAATATATGGTCACCTTCCTTAAATTCCAAAGATCTGCGGTACGCATCTGCCAAATGCTTCTGTCTGTCCTGTGCTGCGCAGGTGGCCCTGAATCTTCTTTACTTTTTCCACTGTCTGTGTTACCAACTCGGGACCAAGTACCTGACGCTCTTCCACGTCACTCCACTATACCGGTGGCCTACACTTCCTGCCGTACAGTTCCTCATAAGGTACCATCGGTATGCTTGCTTGGTAGCTGTTGTTGTAGAAAAATTCTACCAAGTGTAGATAATCCTCCCAAGATCCTCCAAATTCGATTATGCATACTCTCAACATATCCTCTAGTATCTGAATCGTGCACTCTGACTGACCATCAGTCTTTAGATGATATGCAGTGCTGAACTTGAGGCGAGTTCCTAAAATCTCTTGCATACTTCGCCAGAAATGTGACATGAATATGGAATCTTGATCCGATACAATGTTGACAGGCACTCCATGTAGTCATACTATCTGCCTCATACATATGTCATCCATTATCTTCGTGAACTGCCCAACTCTGAAGAGTAATAAATGCACCAAGTCGGTCTACGACTACCCAGACTGCATCCTTCACGCTAGGGCTCCTCGGAAATCCTGTGACGAAGCCCATGGTAATGTGCTCCCACTTCCACTCGGGAATGGGAAGCGGCTGCAATAGTCCGGCAGTCCTCTGATGTTCGGCCTTGACTTGCTGATAGACCAAACATCTCGCCAAGAATCTCGCAATCTCTCTCTTCATCCCATGCCACCAGTAGTATTATCTCAAATCTCGGTACATCTTTGTCCCCCCGGGATGAATAAAATAAATTGAGCTATGGGCCTCGGTCATCAACTCTTGGCGTAGCTCGCCACTCGGAACGTATAGGCAATCTCCACACCTCAACGTTCTGTCTTCGTGAATCCGGAGTCCCGTCTATATGTCGGCCTCTGTCCTCTCTCGCAGTCATTAAAATTTTGCATCGGTAGGCAGGGCTGCCTTGATACTCTCAACCAATGTAGACTGAACCTCTAGACTGTCCATCTATGCTTGGCATCACAACCTCTATCTCGAGCTCCTGAAGATCCTCTAACAAATGTCGTTGTGTCGTAAAAAAGTATGCCATGGGCTCCATGCTTAAGGCATCTGCTACAACATTCATCTTGCCAGGGTGGTACTGCAACTCAATATTATAGTCTGATATCAACTCTAGTCAATGCCTCTGTCTCATGTTGAGATCCTTATGAGTCTAGACATACTTTAGACTTTTATGATCTGTGTAAATCTTAACCCGCTCTCCATAAAGGTAGTGCCGCCATAGTTTTAGTGCAAATATCACTGCAGCTAGCTCTAGATCTTGTGTCGGATCATTCTTCTCATGAACCCTTAGCTGTCTCGATAAGTAAGATATCACCTTACCATGTTACATCAGTACACATCCTAATACGCTCCCAAACGCATGGCTATACACCATAAATCCTCCCGATCCAGAAGAAAGTGTCAAAATTGGTGCTGACGTCATACGCTTCTTCAGCTCATCGAAAGTCGTCTGACACTCCTCAGTCCAGATAAAATCCTCACCTTTATGCGTCACCCGCGTTATAGGTGCATCGATCCTCGAGATATTTTCCACGAACCTCCGATAATATTTGGCAAGTCCGAGGAAACTCCTAACCTCCGTAACTGATGTAGGGGTAGGCCACGTCTCCACTGCAGCGATCTTCTCCGGGTCAACTGATAGTCCTTCTCTAGTGATTATGTGACCCAGGAATGGTACCCCATCTAAGCAGAACTCAAATTTGCTGAGCTTGGCATACAGTCTCTCATTTCTCAGCGTCTACAACCCGATCCTGAGATGCTCCTTATGCTCCTCCTGGCTCTTGGAGTATACCAAGATGTCGTCGATCAATACCACCACAAACATATCCAAGTACTGGTGGAAAACCTTGTTTATCAGTCTCATAAATATTATTAGGGCATTGGTTAAACCAAACGACATGACTAGAAACTTATAGTGCCCGTATTTCGTCCAAAAAGCTGTCTTCGGAATATCCTCCTTCCTCACCTTGATCTGATGATAGCCAGATCTAAGATCGATCTTCGAGTATATACATGTACCGCTCAGCTGATCAAATAAATCATCGATATACGGCAAAAGGGTACTTGTTCTTTATCGTTATAATATTTAGTGCCCTGTAATCGATACACAAATGTACCGTTCTGTTCTTCTTTGGCACAAATAAGATGGGTGCTCCCCATGGAAAAATACTAGCTCGAATAAAATTCTTGTATAAGAGATCATCTACTTGGACCTTCAACTCAACCAACTCGTTCGGTGCTAGTCTGTAGATGGGGGAAGTAACTGGCTCGGCTCCGGGAGTCAACTCTATAGTGAACTCTCTCTCTATTTCAGGTGGCAGGTCTGGAAGATCCTCTGGAAACACATCCTCAAACTCTGATATAAAGCGAGGGTACACCGGTTCACCTTCTGCAATGTGTGCCGCTAAGGTAAGTTGGACACCTTGCTCTCAGGCTCCCCGAAGAAACTCAAACTCAGGGTGATCTGGTGGTCTAAATATAATGCAACCACATCGGTAATCTAGCGTCGCGTGGTATTGGCTCAACCAATCCATGCCTAGAAAAATGTCATAGTCTAGACTTAACCTCAATATAAATTCTTTCGTTCTATTTACCAATAGTAATCCTCCTTAAAAATTTATTTCCTTCCATAATGTATAAATACTCTTCTCCTCAAAATTTCTCCCTAAAATTATATTTCTTAATTTTCTTCTTTTTATTTTTTATTACTCTAAGTCACCATAGTGTAATTATAATAATGGTATCACCCAAGCAAATGCAAGAATTTTTGGTATTAGATAATCATCTTTCAGGTGAGAGCCTAAAATTTTATCTTCTCCAGTTCATAATATCGTTCCTGGTATCGCTATCACGGGCTACAACTAATTCCTAGCATCTAGCTATGCATTTTTATAAATTACTCTAGAGGGTTAGGATCAGCAATCTTTATAGCTTCCAGGACTTCACAAACTACTGCTATCTTAAGTAAGGGTAGGGTTTTATCAGTTCTAGGAACATACTACTAGGTCCAATTCTCTTGCTAACCATCTACATTAGTTCTAAAATCTAAAAAGAAACTATCAACCTACCCTACTAAGGGTAAGCATCCTCTCACAAAATATTACATTAATCATGCCTCCTGTCGTTTGGACTATGATCTTCTTCTGGAGGGAACCATCAAGCACAAGCATTCATCTTTCCAAAATAAAAGGAGATAAGAAACAATGATAAGATATTGATAAAAAAGAAATGAATACAATTTGGAAGTCCAAGGGCGATAATTAAATACAAAAGGAGTTTTAAAATCGATTATGGATTAAGATCCTATTCAACAATAATCCTAAATTGCAGGCTCGTTTGGTACAGTAACGTAACCAAAGCGATATGCTCTTGGACCTACATGAGCCACCATAAAAATAATGTCACATCCCAGTCCCAAAATACAAGGGACTAGGCTGCGTGGCAATGGCCAGCTACGTACCAAGGGGACTCCAGTCCGACTCTGAATACATATAAGCTGTAAATGAGGGTTACTATCTAGATAACACGGTCTATATGTCTATGTCTCAAACCATAAGGATATGTAATAAAGAAAGGACAACATGTATCATGGTGTGCACCCCACACTACACTCGTCCGAATAGGCTCGAAGGAAATAATATGAGTCTACAAATACTGGGCTATACTAGAAGAAAATAAGCAAAGATCATAATAGCTGAATAATGAAGAAGTGAATAAAAATATCGAGTAACAATACCTGTATAAAACTCATGAGCAGCTCCAGCCTCCCATCAGCAACCGACCCTACAATCTGTCAGGGAACCAGGTCCTCAGAAAGACGTAACAAGGTAGAAAAACAATATGTCATAGTAAAACAGAAAGAGAACATGTGATACGCCGGTGTAATCTAATATAACCACCTAAGTGAGACGCAACTTTTGAAGACAATGTTCGACGCGTGGGCTTTCCAAATATAAAACCGTAGCTCCGAGGCACAGAGACACACGGGGTATACCGTAGCTCCAAGCACAGAGTCACACGGGTGATACTACGACTCCAAATACAAGATCTCAACATAAATAGGAATATATATATATATATATATAGCGCGTGCAAAGTAGCCCAAACGTCTAGTAACTGTCTTCCCCTCCCAATGCGGTCAACGAGTGCTCGCTAAACCGGAACCTCTATCTAACAGTCTCGTCATATTGAAGTAACTATCAACAATCATAACCCTAAAGTCATCCCATATTCTGGTCATGCTGACAGTATCAGGATACAGGAAGTCTGGCACTATGACGGTGTTTGAATGTGTCCTAGGGTTCTGATGTAACTAAGTAGGTACATCAAGGTGTCGCAAACATCTATCAATCGATACTAGAAGTTATCAACGAATGTCTGCACCCGGATATGACCCAAACGCTAAGTAACGATTCCGATCTAAAGCGCGTACAATGCATAGATAAAATAAACAGTAAATCTAGAACTGAGATACAAGATGGCAAGGTACACTTGCCTGGATTCGGATGCTTAAGGAGGGGCTCTGGTACAACATCCAAGTCTGAGGATCCTGAAGTACCTAGAGATGTGTCACGACCCGTACCCGGTGTAAGGATACTAGTCGGAAACAACGCCCAGCCTACGTCGCAGAATCGGCGGTAGAACGCTGTCTAGATAGTCTATCTAATGTAATAAACCACCAATAATGATAGAATACTCAATCACAGAACTAAGCTAGAATGAGAACGAATCAGATAAGAATAGAATAGTCATCATACAACTCATGATTTTAAAATAATACATCAATGAGTCTGAAGAGTAACAAAATAAGCTGGAGACAAATCCAGTACAAAATAATACTATCATACTACAAAGCTACAACTCCAGGGTCAACTGTCTCAGTTGGGATAAGTCCCTCTTGAGCCAGGGTCTCAGAATCTAAACCCACAACATCCTGGGGTCCATAATAGGTAGGATACTCCTCAGTGTCATCTGGAAAAATATATCCAGTCAGGAAAGGAGCAGAGTACATCTCTAACAGCAGTTCTAATCCATGATAAAAACTATGTAACAGTAAATAGCTATGGATAAACAAGATACACAATAGATACAAGAGATATATAAACAATAAGGAAATACTGGAAAGAAATACAATAATGAACAATATGCCAATAAAATAATAATACTAATGACTAAGTGTGTGAGTACTAGCTTAACATGTGATCGGCTTGGGCAAGATACAATGCGGCCTGGCTAATCATACGTGCGGTGCATGATCAACACTATTCGCTTACCAATACTTTATTCAATAGGGATTTGATCACATATCTATACTAATACTCTCCACCCCCAACTGGTATAATAGATCCAACCACGGTATGCTATGGCACTAGATTTCCCAAGAAGAGAGCGACTCCTCCCAAAAATCGGTGTCTGTACATGTACAAGATAACCAATGAAACAATACTTGCACCATATACACCATATACCAAGGAATAACATCTCATGACGAGATCCGGATATACCAATCCATGTAACCATAGTGTCAAGAGAAACATGTATATCTACACTAGATACAACGAACATAGAGGATATCATAAATGAGAAACTATCAGAGAATGTACTCGCCTGAAGTCCAAAGAACAGTCTCACAGATGTCTGACTCGGTACCTCGAAGACCTAGATATAGAATACCACATTAATACAAGGTCCCGGAAAGAGAACAAGTCAAACTAGTCAACTTCTAGGTCAAATAAATCAATTCTAAGTTAAAAGTCAACTATGGTCAACTCTAAAGTCAACTAAAGTCAAACATGGTCAAACCAAGGTCATCCTCACAAGACATCTATACAAAGAATATAGAAAATAAAATACAACAATTTAGGAATCAAAATTAGATCCCAATAGATACCCACACAAAGTATACTAATAATACAATATTATACACACTCTAAATAATGTATATACAAACCAATATTTATATAAATAAAATAATATATTATTATTAATATTATACCTCACAAAAACACCTATATATATACATATATATATATATACAAATATAATATATAATATATAAATTAAATCTGCCAAATCGTCACTGAAAACAGTGAGCTGAAAATACAATTTAAATAAAACAGCTTATAGTGACAGTCTCAACTGTCACAGAAAATCTGTCGCAGAAACTATATATATAAACCACTGCTGCTCAAATGGTGACAGTTAAACAACTGTCACAGAAAACTGTCGCAAATACCGCTATCTAAATCCCGCCCGCTGCTATTAATGACAGAACTATCATTAATAGCTACAGCGGCTGCTGCTGCCCACGGTATATTAATGACAGAAACTGTCATTAAAAGCTGCTGTCGCCAAAAGAAATATATAATATATAACTATATATATATATAAATCAATATAAATCAATATATATATACATATATAAAACAATTAATAATATATATACTTATATATATATATACACATAACTTACACAATCAAATACTAATAGTTACAAAACACATTGCACATATTAATGTACATATTTTAACATGGCTAGAAGCACACACAAAAATACATTCATTAAATCCAAATAATTACATAATAATTTTATTTAATATTATTACACATTTAAACACATAAATATATTTTATAAAATATTTATGTATAATTTATTTTATTAACAAGTAGTAACATATATAATTGCATGCAAGAAGCTACATACATATATTTATACACCACATTAGAACACATAGAAATATATAGATCTATGCTACAATAAATACCATAATAAATACACTAAAATAATATATAATATCTATATATATTTACTAATTATAAATAAAGAATTTAAAGCATAAATAGTTAGATCTACACATAAACACACCAAATTGGAAAGTTTCACACCGTATCCACTAGATCTAGGATACGCATGTGACACGAGTCCAACACACAACCAATTGCACCCCGAAGGACACAAACAAGTCACAAATAATATTTATAAATAAATCAAAGTGTCAAAAGTAGATCTATGTGTCCGTGTCAAAATACGACATGTTCAAAGCCCCGTGTCGGAGGGAAAACCCCCAAAATGACACGTATCACCAAATAGTTGGGATACGAACCACATGTACCCAAATATGGACACGACACAAGCCCCAAACACATAAGCACATGCCCAATTGATCTATAGGATCAATTGACACACACAACAAAATATAAATTCGGAATTCCAACAAAATTGACACAAAAAGCACCATAACTTTCTCCATGGGTCTCCTATGAACATAAAATAAAGTCCTATGGGTAGTACATACATATGGGTTGATTTTATATGATTAAATCTCAGATTTAGAAGCTATTTTAATGGGAAAAACTGAATTATACCTATTGGGAGATGGATTCCCAATGAAACCTCCAATTGAGATGAACTTGCTTCCAAATTGTAGATCCTTGCTCCTCTTTGTAGATCCTTGCTTCCTCCTTCTAGATCCTTGCTTCTCAACTTTCTAATAGTGAATTGAGAAGAATTTGGAATAAATTTGGTATGAATTTGGTGGGAAATTGGAATGGGAATGGAGGGAATTTGGGAGTGAAAAATTCTAGATCTAGATTTGGAATGAGAATGAGAGGAGAGAGAAATTTCCCCCCCTCTAATATAGGCCGGCCATGCCCCCTTCCCCAAGCAATTATAAAATGTCCAATGTACCCCTTGGGGCCTCTCATGAAGAAATAATTAAGGAAGGAAGCTTCTAGTCTAATCACTTAATTAATTTAATCCATCTCCTTAACTATGGACTTTCTAAATGGGCCAAGTCTAACTATTTAATTCATGTTGGTCCATGGGTCCAAACTACACTAGTTGGGTCCACTAAAATAAGTCCAAAATAATTAATTAACATCCAACAACAATTAAATAATACAACAAAAATTATTTACCATGCACAATATTTATTTAAATAGGAAATTACTAAAATACCCTTTTCCTAAAATGTGGTAGTGACAAGTCTACCCTCCTTAAAATAATTTCGTCCTCGAAATTTAAAGATGAAAACTACCCCCAGAAAAATCACAGAACAGAACTAAAGAATCACAATTAACTAATGAACAGAACATAACTAGAAAAATAACATACCTCAAGGTACAAACAAATATAGATAACGCTCTCGCATGTCATCCTCTCTCTCCCAGGTAGACTCCCCCGGAGAGTGATGCCTCCATACGACGCATACCAAAGGAATAGTCTGGTTCCTCAGCACCTTCTCTCTCCGATCCAGAATCTCAACTGGCTGGTCTGGATAGCTAAGAGTAGGGCCCACATCTATCTCTGAGTGATCCAATACATGACTAGGATCTGCCACGTATCGTCTCAACTGCGACACATGAAACACGTTGTGCACTCCCTCCATTGCAGGTGGCAAGTCTAGTCTATAAGCAACTGCACCGACCCTCTCTAGAATAGTGAAAGGTCCGATGAATCGCGGACTAAGCTTTCCGCCTCCACCGAAGCGAATCGTGTCTCGTGTCGGAGAAATCCTCAGAAACACCAAACCACCCACCTAGAACAAAACACCATCTTAAGAACTTAATCTATAACAAATAAGAACAAGCACAAACAAAATCTAAACTATACCTCGAACTCCAAAGGTCTCCGATGGCTATCGGCCCAATGTCGCTGTCTGTCCTGCGCCACTCGAAGTCTGTCTCTGATCAACTGAACCTTCTCCGCTGCATCCACAACCATCTCTGGCCCAAGCAAAACTCTCTCTCCAACATCGTCCCAAGACAAAGGAGTACGACACCTTCGACCATATAGAGCTTTAAAAGGTGACATCTCTATACTGGCCTGGTAACTGTTGTTGTAAGCAAACTCTACCAAATGGATATGGTCCTCCCAAGAACCCCCAAAATCTAGTACACAAGTGCGCAACATATCCTCGAGAGTCTGGATAGTCCTCTCTGATTGCCCATCTGTCTGGGGATGATATGCAGTACTGAACTTGAGCTGAGTGCCCAAACTCTCCTGCAAACTCTTCCAGAAATGAGAAGTGAAACGACTATCCCGATCTGAGACTATGCTGACGGGAACTCCATGTATCCTAACGATCTGCCTCACATACATCTCTGCCAGCTTCTCCGTAGACAAACCCACCTTGAAAGGCAAAAAGTGGGCCGACTTGGTCAATCTATCAACAATGACCCAAATCGCGTCTTTCCCTCCTGGAGATCGTGGAAGTCCGGACACAAAATCCATAGTAATGTGTTCCCACTTCCACTCTGGAATGGGTAATGGCTGAAGTAACCCTCCTGGCCTTTGCCTCTCGGCTTTCACCTGCTGGCACACTAAGCATCTGGATACAAACTGTGCCACTTCCCTCTTCATGCCATACTACCACACACTCTCTCGCATATCCCGATACATCTTGTTAGCACCTGGATGTATGGAATACTGAGAGCGATACGCTTCCTGCAACACCTTCTCTCGCAACTCCCCACTAGGTACACACAATCTAACTCCATGCCTCAAAGATCCATCCTTTGCAATAGTGAAATCATCCTCCAATCCTGCTCTCACCTGAGCTCTGATACTCCTCAAAGATACGTCATCATATTGTGCTGCCTTAATCCTGTCCATCAAATCTGAGTGTATCTGCAATCCCCACATCTGTATAGCACACCCAGGAACAATCACCTCAATGCCCAAGCTCTCCAAGTCCTCCAACAAATATCGATCCTGCGTTAAGAACATAGCTACCGGATACCTGCTCAAAACATCGACAACTACATTGGCTTTCCCAGGATGATATTGCAAAGAGATATCAAAATCCTTCATCAGTTCCAACCACCGACGCTGCCTCATGTTCAACTCCTTCTGCGTGAAAACGTACTTCAAGCTTTTGTGGTCTGTGAAGATCTCCACACGCTCTCCGTACAAATAATGTTTCCACAACTTCAGGGCGAATATGACAGCTGCCAACTCCAAATCATGGGTAGGATAGTTCTTTTCATGAGGACGCAATTGCCTGGATGCATAGGCAATCACTTTCCCATGCTGCTGAAGAACACAACCTAAACCCTTCCCCGATGCATCACTATAAATAGTGAAACCTCCAGACCCTGATGGCAACGTCAAAATAGGAGCAGACGTCAACCTCTTCTTCAACTCTTCAAAAGCAACCTGGCAATCCTCCGTCCAAACAAACTCCACATCCTTCCTTGTGAGTCTGGTCATCGGCTCGACAATCCTCGAAAAATCTTGCACAAACTTCCTGTAATAGCCTGCCAATCCCAAGAAACTCCTGATCTCTGCTACCGGACTCGGAGTCTTCCAAGATTCCACTGCTGAAATCTTCTTCGGATCCACTGAAATACCATCACCAGTCATAACATGCCCCAAAAATTCTACCTTGTCAAAGAAAAGCTCATATTTGGACAACTTCCCATACAACTTCTCCTTCCTCAGCACATGCAACACAATCCTCAAATGCTCCTCATGCTCCTCCGGTGTCCTCGAGTATATGAGTATGTCGTCGATGAACACCACCACGAACTTGTCAAGGTACTGGTGGAACACCTTGTTTATCAAGTTCATAAATACCGCCGGTGCATTAGTCAAACCAAACGGCATCACCATAAACTCGTACTGACCATACCGAGTTCTAAAAGCAGTCTTCGGTATGTCCTCCGGCTTCACCTTCACCTGATGGTAGCCTGATCTCAAATTTATCTTAGAAAATACCTTCGCACCACTCAACTGATCAAACAGATCATCAATCCGTGGCAAAGGATACTTATTCTTGATAGTGAGATTATTCAAAGCTCTGTAATCGATACACATGCGCACCGATCCATCCTTCTTTGGTACAAATAATACCGGGGCTCCCCATGGTGAAGAACTCGATCTGATAAACCCCTTATCCTGCAATTCGTCCACCTGCTTCTTCAACTCGACCAGCTCGCTGTTGTTTACTCTATAGACATACTGTGAAATTGGTTCTGCATCTGGCACCAAATCTATAGAAAATTCAATATCTCGATCTGGTGGCAATCCTGGCAATTCCTCAAGAAACACATCCAAGAATTCTGCTATCAACGAATACGGAAACTCCTTGTCTTCCACCATAGCTCCACAAATAATGCCTTCCCCCTGCTCCGCAGCTCCTCTAGCAAACTCAAACTCTGGCTCTCCTGGCGAACCAAACAAAACTCTACCTCCTCTACAGTCTATGCTAGCACGGTGCCTACTCAACCAATCCATCCCAAGTACAATATCGTAGCTCGGAAGTGGCATTACAAGTAGAAACGCACTCAACTCCCGGCCTCCCAGAGTAACTCTCCGATCCTTGCAAATATTATTAACCAGGATAATGCCTCCCCCGGTCATGATCTTGCAAGTCCTAAGCAAAGACTCAGCTACCAAACCATGCTTCAGAGCAAAAGAAACAGATACAAAACTATGGGAAGCACCACTATCAAATAAAGCTAAAGCTGGAAAGGAATCAAGAAGAATAGAATTAATATGGCACAAGATGTAAGACATGAAGGAAAGGACAGTTTAAAGGATCAAGTATCAATGTCAAAGGAGAATAATTGAATCAAAAGAATTTTCCTATATGTGATTGAGTATCTCAGCCTATATCCTATATCCTATCGCAGGCTCGCAATAGTAAAACTAAGTTGTCGCACTACCACAACATCACATACTTGTGAAGCTAGACCTGCATGGGTCGCCACCAAAAATGTCTCACGACCCGTACCCGGTGTAAGGATACTAGTCGGAAACAACGCCCAGCCTACGCCGCAGAATCGGCGGTAGAACGCTGTCTAGATAGTCTATCTAATGTAATGAACCACCAATAATGATAGAATACTCAATCACAGAACTAAGCTAGAATGAGCACGAATCAGATAAGAATAGAATAGTCATCATACAACTGAAGAGTTTAAAATAATACATCAATGAGTCTGAAGAGTAACAAAATAAGCTGGAGACAAATCCAGTACAAAAGAATACTATCATACTACAAAGCTACAACTCCAGGGTCAACTGTCTCAGTTGGGATAAGTCCCTCTTGAGCCAGGGTCTCAGAATCTAAACCCATAACATCCTGGGGTCCATAATAGGTAGGGTACTCCTCAGTGTCATCTGGAAAAATATATCCAGTCAGGAAAGGAGCAGAGTACATCTCTAACAGCAGTTCTAATCCATAATAAAAACTATGTAACAGTAAATAGCTATGGATAAACAAGATACACAATAGATACAAGAGATATATAGACAATAAGGAAATACTGGAAAGAAATACAATAATGAACAATATGTCAATGAAACAATAATACTAATGACTAAGTGTGTGAGTACTAGCTTAACATGTGATCGGCTTGGGCAAGATACAATGCGGCCTGGCTAATCATACGTGCGGTGCATGATCAACACTATTCGCTTACCAATACTTTATTCAATAGGGATTTGATCACATATCTATACAAATACTCCCCACCCCCAACTGGTATAATAGATCCAACCACGGTATGCTATGGCACTAGATTTCCCAAGAAGAGAGCGACTCCTCCCAAAAATTGGTGTCTGTACATGTAGAAGATAACCAATGAAACAATACTTGTACCATATACACCATATACCAAGGAATAACATCTCATGACGAGATCCGGATATACCAATCCGTGTAACCATAGTGTCAAGAGAAACATGTATATCTACACTAGATACAACGAACATAGAGGATATCATAAATGAAAAACTATCAGAGAATGTACTCGCCTGAAGTCCAAAGAATAGTCTCACAGATGTCTAACTCGGTACATCGAAGACCTAGATATAGAATACCACATTAATACAAGATCCCGGAAAGAGAACAAGTCAAACTAGTCAACTTCTAGGTCAAATAAATCAATTCTAAGTTAAAAGTCAACTATGGTCAACTCTAAAGTCAACTAAAGTCAAACATGGTCAAACCAAGGTCATCCTCACAAGACATCTATACAAATAATATAGAAAATAAAATACAACAATTTAGGAATCAAAATTAGATCCCAATAGATACCCACACAAAGTATACTAATAATACAATTTTATACACACTCTAAATAATGTATATACAAACCAATATTTATACAAATAAAATAATATATTATTATTAGTATTATACCTCACAAAAACACCTATATATATACATATATATATACAAATATAATATATAATATATAAATTAAATCTGCCAAATCGTCACTGAAAACAGTGAGCTAAAAATACAATTTAAATAAAACAGCTTATAGTGACAGTCTCAACTGTCACAGAAAATCTGTCGCAGAAACTCTATATATAAACCACTGCTGCTCAAATGGTGACAATTAAACAACTGTCACAGAAAACTGTCGCAAATACCGCTGTCTAAATCTCGGCCGCTGCTATTAATGACAGAACTATCATTAATAGCTACAGCGGCTGCTGCTGTCCACGGTATATTAATGACAGAAACTGTCATTAAAAGCTGCTATCGCCAAAAGAAATATATAATATATAACTATATATATATATATAAATCAATATAAATCAATATATATATACATATATAAAACAATTAATAATATATATACTTATATATACATATACACATAACTTACACAATCAAATACTAATAGTTACAAAACACATTGCACATATTCATGTACATATTTTAACATGGCTAGAAACACACACAAAAATACATTCATTAAATCCAAATAATTACATAATAATTTTATTTAATATAATTACACATTTAAACACATAAATATATTTTATAAAATATTTATGTATAATTTATTTTATTAACAAGTAGTAACATATATAATTGCATGCAAGAAGCTACATACATATATTTATACACCACGTTAGAACACATAGAAATATATAGATCTATGCTACAATAAATACCATAATAAATATACTAAAATAATATATAATATCTATATATATTTACTAATTATAAATGAAGAATTTAAAGCATAAATAGTTAGATCTACACATAAACACACCAAATTGAAAAGTTTCACACCGTATCCCACTAGATCTAGGATACGCATGTGACACGAGTCCAACACACAACCAATTGCACCTCGAAGGACACAAACAAGTCACAAATAATATTTATGAATAAATCAAAGTGTCAAAAGTAGATCTATGTGTCCGTGTCAAAATGCGACATGTTCAAAGCCCCGTGTCGGAGGAAAAACCCCCAAAATGATACGTATCACCAAATAGTTGGGATACGAACCACATGTACCCAAATATGGACACGACACAAGCCCCAAACACATAAGCACATGCCTAATTGATCTATAGGATCAATTGACACACACAACAAAATGTAAATTCGGAATTCCAACAAAATTGACACAAAAAGCACCATAACTTTCTCCATGGGTCTCCTATGAACATAAAACAAAGTCCTATGGGTAGTACATACATATGGGTTGATTTTACATGATTAAATGTCATATTTAGAAGCTATTTTAATGGGAAAAACTGAATTATACCTATTGGGAGATGGATTCCCAATGAAACCTCCAATTGAGATGAACTTGCTTCCAAATTGTAGATCCTTGCTCCTCTTTGTAGATCCTTGCTTCCTCCTTCTAGATCCTTGCTTCTCAACTTTCTAATGGTGAATTGGGAAGAATTTGGAATGAATTTGGTATGAATTTGGTGGGAAATTGGAATGGAAATGGAAAGAATTTGGGAGTGGGAAATTCTAGATCTAGATTTGGAATGAGAATGAGAGGAGAGAGAAATTTTCCCCCCTCTAATATAGGCCGGCCATGCCCCCTTCCCCAAGCAATTGTAAAATGTCCAATGTACCCCTTGGGGCCTCTCATGAAGAAATAATTAAGGAAGGAAGCTTCTAGTCTAATCACTTAATTAATTTAATCCATCTCCTTAACTATGGGCTTTCTAAATGGGCCAAGTCTAACTATTTAATTCATGTTGGTCCATGGGTCCAAACTACACTAGTTGGGTCCACTAAAATAAGTCCAAAATAATTAATTAACATCCAACAATAATTAAATAATACAACAAAAATTATTTACCATGCACAATATTTATTTAAATAGGAAATTACTAAAATACCCTTTTCCTAAAATGTGGTAGTGACAAGATGATATATAAAATTAATTAATAATCTAGCTTGATAGTATTCTAAAATAAGAGGTGACAACACGTCTAGCATAGGCTTGTCTTAGTTATATAGCTCACATAGATACTAACTAGAGGGTTGACCCAAGTTGACTAGGGTAACGTTACATCAAATATGATCAACAATCAGTATAACATCCTCAAACAAAATCTCCAACCCCTAATATTCATCACAGTGATTTCACTCATTCAATTATGCTCATCCTCAACCATACCATCCTTGTATTCATAGACGTTATTTTATACACCCAATTTATTTATCCTCAAATAATTAGTTATAAATTTATCAAGTTCACATATAAATAATCATAATTAAATTACTATATAACCATTCCACAAAAAAAAATTTGCTGCCCTCACTCCTCATGTCACACAAAAATATACATACATGGTATTGCTCAAACTAAACTAACAGTAGTCATACATGCAATTATTACACTTATTGGCAGCTTCCTAAATGGTGCTTGTATAGACATAACTACACATTATGCATGGAATTCATATCTAATAATCATTCCTCAACATACAAAGTGTTCCCTTGCTATAAGATAAGTATTTCATATATTATGTGTAACTTTACTTGCTCATCAACTACACAACAGTATATTAGCTATTGTATTTCCTCACTAATGAGAACGTATACCACTACCATATTATCACTTTGAACCTCATCCCTTAGTGTGGCAACTCTCTACAGATAAATAATAGCAAGGTGAAAGGAGACTCACCGCAGTAGTCTCGAATAAGCGAGGAACCAACATGCAGCAGATAAATGATGCCTACGTCTCATCGCGCCGAGAAGCTTAAGCTCGACGTACTCCTAATGTGGTGCCCGCAATGCGGATCCGAGATCGGAGTTCGTCAATACGATCATAGCTGTGAGGGAAATAGATAAAATGGTGGATGGAGAGTGAAGTGGGGAAAAAGAATGATAGAGGCGGTGAAGGTGGTGGTGGTGAAGGTGTCTCACGGTGGTGGTGGCCGTGAAGTACAGCGGCTGGAGTTGGTCTACTGTGGTGGCAGTGAAGGTGGAGGCGGTGCCGCTCGGGTCGGGGTATAGTGGCAGGTGGTTCATGGAGTAGATGGGTGGCCATGGTGGTAGCAATGGCAGAGGAGGTGATGGTGGTGTTCGGTGGAGGTGAAGATGGCGAAGGTGGTAGTCGTGGTGGCGGGTCGGTGATGGTGGCTGTGGCGATGGTGGCAGTAGTGGCGGAGGAGGTGTGGTGGTGGTGACTGGTCGTGGAGGTCGGGGTAGTGCTGGTCGTGGAGGTCGGGGTATTGTTGGTCGTGGAGGTAGTGGTCGAGGTGGTGAAGGTGGTTGCTGCTCGGTTCGTTCGTGGTGGTGGAGGCAGAGAAGGCGGAGGCGGTGAAGGTGGATTGCGGTGAAGATGGCAGTGGCTGAAGGTGGTCCGCGGTGGAGAGTTAGCCGGAGGGGTGAATGTGGTGGTGTTGAGGGTGGTTCGTGGAGAAGAAGTGAAGTCTGAGAAGAAGAAGAATGAAGAAGAATGCTTCACGACCCGTACCCGGAAGTTCGGGCACGAGTACGTGGGTACGTCCAGCCTACGCCGCAGAGTCGGCGGTAGTACGCTGTCTAGGTCAATCCATCTAAACTAGTCTAACTCATTCACAATTAACATAGGCAAGATAATAATGAGAAATGAAACTTAAGATTGCAACTGAAAATAAATGTGACAACAGATTCAAATGTTTAATACAGGAATTCCAAAATGAAATCGGGGACAAACCCGATTAAATAAGATAAGAAACAGAATAAAAGATAGCTACTACTAGCTACTCTGCAGCAGGGGTCTCCTGAGTGGGTTCTGGCTCCTCATAGGTATCATCTGTACCCTCATAAGGACCATAATAAGTAGGGGCAAGATCCTCATCATCGCCTAAATCAACAGATCCAGTCAGGAAAGGAGCAAAGTACACAGTGCACAACAACGTTAAACTAAATATTTATGACAATTAAACATTGAATATCATGTTAAGGAAATTGCATAAAAGAATGTTAATATTTCAGAGTCAAAACTATAAACAGGAATATGAGAAAACAGAAGTAAACGAGCAGGAAAAGAAACTACACAGTCAGCAAGAATATAACATGACCTGAAGTTATCTGTATGAAACTTGTGTTTGTTTTTAGAATACTTAGTTGGCATGTAGGGGTTTATAAGGCTAATCCGGCCGTCATGAACGGCTATTAGTCACGAATAATCGGGATCCGGCTGATGGACAGTCGTGTACCAACAGCTATTATTCACGGCAAGGGGAAGGGTAACTACATGCCTTTCAGTATTCTCCCACCCGACATGAAAAACAAGACATGAATTCCAATATTCAAGACATAAAATATAGTATTCTAACACTACGTGTAATCAGCAAGAGTACTAGTAGAGCAGGGAATTTAATTATCACAATATAAAGATTAACTTGAAGTGCAGGTACTTGCCTGTTGTTTGGATCTGTTTAATTTGGTTCTTGGGAGAAATTTCCACAGATGAGTCCAAAAGCTGAAATAGACATTACCATCATGCTCAGAAGATGTCAAATAGCTAGAAACGCCTGTCCTTGGGTCCAATTTGGAGACAAGGGCAAAACGGCAGTTTCGGGTCAAAACGGGGTCCGCCGGTGGGCCCGCTTTGCACCGAAAAACGCGTCCGGGTCAAAGGTCTCCAAATTCACCAAACTTAGTGTCAACAGGTCAGGAACGCTGATACGAACCCAACGGAACTTCCAGATTTGGATTTCGATGAGCCAAACACAAAATCGCCCATCGAGCGGGGCCTGTGGGGCCCACGACACGCAATTTCGTCAACGTTCTCAGAATCGGGCCAAACTTGACCCACAGGACCAGTGTATTGCTACGAGTCCGATGGCTCAAGTTTCGTCTCGATCTGACGAGTGTGCACGAAGTTAGGGCGAATTGCAGAAAAGCCGGATACGGGGTGATATCCGCGGATACGCGTTGATTCCGGTGTGCACGCACACCCGAATCAGCTTCCGCGAAGTCTCACACGTCCGTATCGACGAGGCGCACGTATCTGTGAAGACCGTGCGCGACCAAGTCGTCCCGTTTGGCGGGGCGTACTCAGTTCTGGGGTGAAACAGGGTCTGGCTTTTTCTGTTTTTGGATCGCGGTGTGCGATCGCCACAGGCCGCGATGCCCCGAACAGTTTGTCCGGACACCGAGAGGGTCATACAGGCTACGCGTAGGAATTTACAGAATCGAAAACGGAGATCAGGGTTGCAAGTTACGATACTGTGTCCTCAGTTCACCCCTGTGTCCGGCCGTGTCCGGGCTCGTACCCGCGTCTGGGTCGTGTCCGCGTCCGGCAAGGGGTTCAGGCGTAGGCGGTGCCGGTCCTGGGTGGTCGGCCGGCGGCTCGAGCAGCTCTCGAACGGCGGGGAGGAGAGAGGAGAAGGGGAGAGGGGTTCTGGACGGTGGCGGATCTGGGAGGAGGAGGTCGACGCAGGGACGGCGGGTCTCGGGGGTCGCCGAAGGTCGCCGGACGGGTAGAACTAGGGTTAGGGTTTCGGGTTTGGGAGTGAGGGCGGAGGTGAATGAGAGGGGGTATAAATAGGGGACTGCGAGGGGGCTCGGCCGGGGCGTCGTGGCGGAAGATCCGGAGGGGAGGGGCGACGTGGGGAGGTTCTCCGGCCACGTCGCCGGAGAACGCGGTGGGCGGCGGGATTTTCGGTCGTGGGGAGAACGGGTAGGGGTGACCGGGTAATGGGTCGGGTCGGGCGCGGATCCGGGTCTGGCCTACCCGCCCGACCCGCTAAGGAGATGGTTGGGCTGGGCTGCCTAATGGGCTCGGCCCACTGGGCCGGGCCGGGCCCAAAACTGAATAAAATAAAATATAATAAATATATTAATATTAATAATAATAATAATAAATAAAACAGTTAATTAATTAATTAATTAGAAATTTGTTTTTAGGCATTTAAAAATAGGTCTGAGGCCCAGAAAAATCCAGAAAAATTACCCTAAGTCCAATTTTTCATTTTACACCCAAAAATGTTATTTTCATGACATTTTAATATTATTTATTGCTAATTAAAAATCATTTATTAATTGAAAAGCTTGATTTTAATTGCAGAAAATTCCCAGAAAATTCCAGAAAATTGGAAAAAATCCAAGATTTAATAATTTGGAAATTCAGGGGGTTTACAACCTACCCAACTTACAAATATTTCGTCCTCAAAATTTAAGAATAACAAGGCACGAAAAGAAGGGCCGAGAAATAAAATACACCTCAGGGTTCAAAAAGATAGGGGTATCGCTCTCTAATCTCGTCTTCTCGCTCCCAGGTGGATTCGCCGGAAGAATGGTGCTTCCAAGCTACGCGAACCAGGGAGATAACCTGGTTCCGTAGGACTTTCTCCGAGCGATCCAGTATCTCCACGGGTTGCTCCTGGTAAGTCAGACTTGGGCCTACTTCGAGCTCTGAGTGATCCAAAATATGGCTGGGGTCTGACACGTACTTTCTCAGCTGCGACACGTGGAAGACGTTATGTACTCCATCCAGAGAGGGTGGCAATGCCAGTCGGTATGCCACTTCTCCGATTTTCTCCTGTATGCCAAAAGGTCCAATAAATCTGGGGCTGAGTTTTCCACTCCTTCCGAACCTAATGGTGCCACGTGTCGGGGAAATCTTTAAGAATACCAGCTCTCCAACCTTTAACAAAGTCATAATCAAGTCTTAGTTCCATAAGCAAAATATTTAATTTGACTTGAATTTCATAAATTTAATTACCTCAAATTCTAAGGGCCTTCGGTGGCTATTTGCCCAATGTCGTTGCCTGTCTTGAGCCACTCGAAGTCTGTCCCTTATTTGCTTTACCTTCTCAGCTGAATCGATCACCATCTCTGGTCCCAGCAGGGCTCTTTCTCCAACGTCGTCCCATGATAGCGGGGTACGACATCTTCGTCCATACAGAGCTTCAAATGGAGTTATCTCGATGCTGGCTTGATAACTGTTATTATAAGAGAACTCCACCAGATGTAGGTAGTCCTCCCAGGATCCTCCAAAATCTAGAACACATGTACGGAGCATATCTTCAAGTGTCTGGATTGTACGTTCCGATTGTCCATCGGTTTGGGGATGATAAGATGTGCTGAATTTGAGTTGCGTCCCCAAGCTGGCCTGTAAGCTCTTCCAGAAGTGAGAGGTGAATCTTGAATCTCGGTCGAAGACAATGCTTACTGGAACTCCATGCAGCCTGACAATATGCCTGATATATAAATCTGCCAGCTTTTCTGTAGATAGCCCTACTTTGAAAGGTAGAAAGTGTGCCGACTTGGTCAGTCTATCTACTATTACCCAGATTGCATCCTTTCCACTAGGTGTCCTCGAAAGTCCGGAAACAAAATCCATTGTAATATGTTCCCACTTCCACTCCGGAATGGGTAGTGGTTGAAGCAATCCTCCAGGTCTTTGTCTTTCAGCCTTAATTTGTTGGCACACTAAACAACGGGATACGAACCTGGCTACTTCTCTTTTCATGCCATGCCACCAAACATGCGTCCTCAGGTCCTTGTACATCTTGTTGGCTCCTGGATGTATAGAGTACTGCGATCTGTGTGCCTCTTGCATAATTTCTTCCCTTATGTCTCCTTGAGGTACACATAATCTATCGCCATGCCTCAGTGATCCATCTTCATGAATTCTGAAATCTTCCACTAATCCAGCTTGCACTTGACCTCGGAGGCTTCGCAGGCCTTCGTCTTGAAACTGAGTCTCCTTGATCTTGTCTATTAAGGTAGATTGAATCTGCAAGTTCATCATTTGGCCTTCTTTTCCTGGGATAATTACTTCGATACCTAAACTTTCCAAGTCCTCCAGCAGGTGTCTGTCCATAGTCAAGTACATCGCCATAGGATACCTGCTTAGAGCATCAGCAACTATATTTGCCTTCCCAGGGTGATATTGAAGAGTGATATCAAAGTCTTTCATTAGTTCCAGCCACCTTCTTTGCCTCATGTTTAGCTCTTTCTGGGTGAAGATATATTTTAAACTTTTATGGTCTGTAAATATTTCCACCCTTTCTCCATAAAGATAATGCTTCCATAGTTTAAGAGCAAAAATGACAGCTGCCAATTCTAAATCATGAGTTGGATAATTTTTTTCATGTGGTCGAAGCTGTCTAGAGGCATAGGCTATTACCTTCTTGTTCTGCTCCAATACACAACCTAGACCTTTTCCAGAAGCATCACTATAAATAGCGAAACCTCCGATTCCGGAAGGTAAGGTCAGAATAGGGGCAGAAGTCAGTCTTTTCTTCAATTCCTCAAAAGCACGCTGACATTCATCAGTCCAGGTGAACTCTTCATCTTTTCTTGTTAATTTTGTCATGGGCTCCGCAATTCTAGCAAAGTCCTTCACAAACTTCCGATAGTAGCCAGCTAGTCCCAGGAAACTTCTAATCTCAGCTACAGAGTCTGGAGTGGGCCAGGATTCTACTGCAGCTATCTTCTTAGGGTCTACTGCTATTCCATCTCCAGTCACAACATGTCCCAAGAATTCTACTTTGTCTAGGAAGAAAGCACATTTAGACAATTTTCCATAAAGCTTTTCCTTCCTCAAAGTCTCCAATGCTAGCCTCAAATGTTCTTCATGTTCTTCGGGGGTCTTGGAGTAGATCAAAATATCGTCAATAAAGACCACTACAAATTTGTCTAGGTATGGCTGGAAAACTCTGTTCATTAGGTTCATAAAAACTGTTGGTGCATTCGTCAACCCGAACGGCATCACTAAGAATTCGTAATGTCCGTTCCGGGTATTGAAAGCAGTTTTAGGGATGTCTTCTTTTCTCACCCTTACTTGGTGGTAACCCGACCTCAAATCAATCTTGGAAAACACCCGAGCTCCACTCAACTGATCAAATAAGTCATCTATCCTGGGCAGGGGATACTTATTCTTAATTGTTAAGGCATTTAAGGCCCTATAGTCAATACACATTCTGGATGTTCCGTCCTTCTTGGGCACAAATAGTACTGGAGCTCCCCAGGGTGAGACACTAGACCTAATGAAACATTTGTCCTCTAGCTCTTTGATTTGTTCATTTAGTTCTATTATCTCCTTCTTGTTGATTCTGTAGGGATTTTGGGACACTGGTGCTGCTCCTGGCACTAAGTCAATAGAGAATTCAACTTCTCGGTCTGGGGGTAAGCCTGGGAGATCCTCAGGGAAGACATCAAGGTATTCAGAGATGATAGGTGGCAATTCTTCTGTTACTAGGGCTCCACAAATTATGTTATTACCCATTTCTCTAGAACCTCTAGCAAATTCAAATTCTGGCTTGCCAGGGGGCCTGAAGATTACACTGCCTCTGTGACAGTCTATTGTGGCATGATATTGACTCAACCAATCCATACCCAGTATAATATCAAAATTGGGCACTGGCATTACAAGTAGCCTAGCATATAGTTCTCTTCCACATAATGTAATAGGGCAATTGTTACAGGCATCACTAACCGGAATGATTCCTCCACCGGTAATGATCTTATAACAATTCCTAAGGGGTTTAGTGATTAAGTTATGCTTCATAAGGAAATCTACTGACATGAATGAATGAGAAGCTCCAGAGTCGAATAAAGTAATAGCTGGTATTGAATTTATAAGCACAGAACCTGTGATCACGTCTGCTGTGGCTTCTGCTTCTTCCAGAGTCATTGCATAAGCACGGCCTTGCTGCGGTGCACCCCTCTGTTGCTGCTGTTGGTGCTGAGCAAAGCGTTGTTGTTGAGTTGGAAGCGGGGGTCCCCTCTGTTGTGCTGCTGGGGGCCTGGCCTGGACTTGAGCCTTTGGTGCAGCTGGGCGTCCTTGAGCAGCAGGACAGTCCCTTAATTGATGTGCTGGTGAGCCACAATAGAGACAGGCACCTAGCCTCTTTCTACAGTCTTGCCAAGTGTGGCCTGGTTTTTGGCAATAGTTGCAAGGGGGAGCTCGCTGGTTCTGTCCCTGAGCCTGGTGTTGGGGTGCTGGAGCTCGAGGGAGAGGACGCTGAGTTTGCTGCGGGGCCCTCTGTTGTTGTTGTTGAAAAGGGCGTTTGTTGGGTCCCGCATTTCCGGTATCTCTTTCTCGTTTCAGTTTGTGCCCCATATCTCTCTCGACGCCTTGTGCCACGCTCAGGATTTCCTCATAGGTGCGAGCTCGGCTGGTGGTGACAGCAAGGCGGATATCCGAAGATAGCCCCTTCTTGAATCTACGGGCTCTGTCCTCCGGGGTACGAACCATGTACTCCGCAAAGTGACTTAACCTGCTAAATTCAGCAGTATATTCATCAACAGTTATGTTACCTTGTTCCAGTCTCTCGAATTGGCTTTCGAGAGCTTCCCGAGCCACTTCGGGATAAAATTTCTCCTTGAATAGCCTCTTGAAGTCCTCCCAGGTGATGTCAGGAGCTGATAGTTGGGGTTCATCTCTGAACCAGGTTCGAGCAATGTCGAACAGTTGCAGGCTTGCGGACTCCACTTTGAGATCATCGGGAACCCGAGCAGTCTTCAGGAGTCTCTCGACGTTCTCTATCCACTCATCGGCGTAGAGAATGCCCTCAGTTCCGTAAAATTCCAGGGGTCTCAGATTCTTGAAGTCTTTGGCACTCCCTGGCCTCTTGAGTGACGACTCCTGGGGCTTAAGAGCTTCTGAGAGGCTGGTCCACAGAAGTGTCGTCTGTTCTTTCTGGGATTCCACCAATCCCTGGAACACTCCTAGCAGTTGTGCCCCATCTAGGGTAACTGCCAGGACAGATGGAGGCGGCGGGTGTGCAAGAGTCTCGGGCACATTCTGCTCAGCTGGTTCTGATGTGCCTCCTACTGTGTTCCTGGTCTGGACCATTCTGAAAGATTAAGGGATAGGAAGATCAGAATACTTGGAAATCAAGGGCGATAGAAAAAAAATTGAGCAGCAATGATATCAAGAATTGAAATAAGGACGCTATACTGTGAATGAGCTTTTCCTATAATCCTCAATCTTATTCCATACCCTGTCCTAGGGTATTACCCTATTTTAGGATAGGACCTGCATGGGCCACCATAAAAACGTGTCACGACCCGCACCCGAAAGTTCGGGCACGAGTACGTGGGTACGTCCAGCCTACGCCGCAGAGTCGGCGGTAGTACGCTGTCTAGGTCAATCCATCTAAACTAGTCTAACTCATTCACAATTAACATAGGCAAGATAATAATGAGAAATGAAACTTAAGATTGCAACTGAAAATAAATGTGACAACAGATTCAAATGTTTAATACAGGAATTCCAAAATGAAATCGGGGACAAACCCGATTAAATAAGATAAGAAACAGAATAAAAGATAGCTACTACTAGCTACTCTGCAGCAGGGGTCTCCTGAGTGGGTTCTGGCTCCTCATAGGTATCATCTGTACCCTCATAAGGACCATAATAAGTAGGGGCAAGATCCTCATCATCGCCTAAATCAACAGATCCAGTCAGGAAAGGAGCAAAGTACACAGTGCACAACAACGTTAAACTAAATATTTATGACAATTAAACATTGAATATCATGTTAAGGAAATTGCATAAAAGAATGTTAATATTTCAGAGTCAAAACTATAAACAGGAATATGAGAAAACAGAAGTAAACGAGCAGGAAAAGAAACTACACAGTCAGCAAGAATATAACATGACCTGAAGTTATCTGTATGAAACTTGTGTTTGTTTTTAGAATACTTAGTTGGCATGTAGGGGTTTATAAGGCTAATCTAGCCGTCATGAACGGCTATTAGTCACGAATAATCGGGATCCGGCTGATGGACAGTCGTGTACCAACAGCTATTATTCACGGCAAGGGGAAGGGTAACTACATGCCTTTCAGTATTCTCCCACCCGACATGAAAAACAAGACATGAATTCCAATATTCAAGACATAAAATATAGTATTCTAACACTACGTGTAATCAGCAAGAGTACTAGTAGAGCAGGGAATTTAATTATCACAATATAAAGATTAACTTGAAGTGCAGGTACTTGCCTGTTGTTTGGATCTGTTTAATTTGGTTCTTGGGAGAAATTTCCACAGATGAGTCCAAAAGCTGAAATAGACATTACCATCATGCTCAGAAGATGTCAAATAGTTAGAAATGCCTGTCCTTGGGTCCAATTTGGAGACAAGGGCAAAAACGGCAGTTTCGGGTCAAAACGGGGTCCGCCGGTGGGCCCGCTTTGTACCGAAAAACGCGTCCGGGTCAAAGGTCTCCAAATTCACCAAACTTAGTGTCAACAGGTCAGGAACGCTGATACGAACCCAACGGAACTTCCAGATTTGGATTCCGATGAGCCGAACACAAAATCGCCCATCGAGCGGGGCCTGTGGGGCCCACGACACGCGATTTCGTCAACGTTCTCAGAATCGGGCCAAACTTGACCCACAGGACCAGCGTATCGCTACGAGTCCGATGGCGTAAGTTTCGTCTCGATCTGACGAGTGTGCACGAAGTTAGGGCAAATTACAGAAAAGCCGGATACGGGGTGATGTCCGCGGATACGCGCTGATTCCGGTGTGCACGCACACCCGAATCAGCTTCCGCGAAGTCTCACACGTCCGTATCGACGAGGCGCACGTATCTGTGAAGACCGTGCGCGACCAAGTTGTCCCGTTTGGCGGGGCGTACTCAGTTCCGAGGTAAAACAGGGTCTGGCTTTTCCTGTTTTTGGATCGCGGTGTGCGATCGCCACAGGCCGCGATGCCCCGAACAGTTTGTCCGGACACCGAGAGGGTCATACAGGCTATGCGTAGGAATTTACAGAATCGAAAACGGAGATCAGGGTTGCAAGTTACGAATACCTGAAGGGGACCGAGAAACCAGGATTTTGAACCGTGTCCGACACAACACTGCGCGATACTGTGTCCTCAGTTCACCCCTGTGTCCGGCCGTGTCCGGGCTTGTACCCGCGTCTGGGTCATGTCCGCATCCGGCAAGGGGTTCAGGCGTAGGCGGCGCCGGTCCTGGGTGGTCGGCCGGCGGCTCGAGCAGCTCTCGAACGGCGGGGAGGAGAGAGGAGAAGGGGAGAGGGGCTCTGGACGGTGGCGGATCTGGGAGGAGGAGGTCGACGCAGGGACGGCAGGTCTCGGGGGTCGCCGGAGGTCGCCGGACGGGTAGAACTAGGGTTAGGGTTTCGGGTTTGGGAGTGAGGGCGGAGGTGAATGAGAGGGGGTATAAATAGGGGACTGCGAGGGGGCTCGGCCGGGGCGTCGTGGCGGAAGATCCGGAGGGGAGGGGCGACGTGGGGAGGTTCTCCGGCCACGTCGCCGGAGAACGCGGTGGGCGGCGGGATTTTCGGTCGTGGGGAGAACGGGTAATGGGTCGGGTCGGGCGCGGATCCGGGTCTGGCCGACCCGCCCGACCCGCTAAGGAGATGGTTGGGCTGGGCTGCCTAATGGGCTCGGCCCACTGGGCCGGGCCGGGCCCAAAACTGAATAAAATAAAATATAATAAATATATTAATAATAATAATAATAATAATAAATAAAATAGTTAATTAATTAATTAATTAGAAAATTGTTTTTAGGCATTTAAAAATAGGTCTGAGGCCCAGAAAAATCCAGAAAAATTACCCTAAGTCCAATTTTTCATTTTACACCCAAAAATGTTATTTTCATGACATTTTAATATTATTTATTGCTAATTAAAAATCATTTATTAATTGAAAAGCTTGATTTTAATTGCAGAAAATTCCCAGAAAATTCCAGAAAATTAGAAAAAATCCAAGATTTAATAATTTGGAAATTCAGGAGGTTTACAGAATGAGGTGAATGAAGAAGAGGGTCAGCTGGATTAAGCAGAGGGAGGAGAGAGAGAGAGGGGGGGGGGGAATTCCTAGGTTTTTCTAGGGATTAGGGCCGGCCACATATGGGGGGAGTGTTGTGTGTGAGAGTTAATATAGAGTTGGTGTGTTGTTGTAATAGTGTAGGAGTTTGAATCAAGGGTCTTGATTCAACATAAAAAATTATACATATCAAAAGGGGAGAGAGAGAATGACAAGATCGGTCATGTGAGCTTGGGGGAGGGTTTCTTCATTGGCTTTAACCAATAGGGTGGTGACACCTGGCACCCTTTTTACCATTTAGCCCCTCAACATTTGGGTATTTGCACATGAAAAAAAAATAGTGAGGATTTGGTGTGGGAAGTGGTGTTTGGTATTTTTAGGGTGATGAGGTATTGTGTGTTTTGTATGGGACTCATAAATGGGTGTTGGGTTAAGTTGGGGTTAGGTTAGGATTATGTTAAATTGGTGTCCCCAATTTAATTAAATAAAGTGTCATATATACTCTTAAATTAAATGGAAGTACATAGGGTCTCAAATATGAGTGACACAAAGGTCATGAACGGTGTAGGCTTGGTGTCAGTCTTGGGCCCCTTTAATTGGTTCGACAAAATGGGTTGAGTTTGTGTCCCCAAATCGATGGCAACGACATAGGTATGCGACATAGGATTAAAAAATTAATTTTCTTGACTGAGAAGTTGTGCAATTAAATTAGGGCACAAGGCGTATTTTTGTAAGTGACAGAAATATCCAGTGCCTAGGTTGGCTTGTCAGGTCAAGAGTGCAACAATTTGTCAGAAATTTAAGGCTATTATCGGGCTCCAATTATTGTAGCAATGGTAAGGTGAAAAAAGGGTTTAAATTAAAGAACTAGTCAACCCAACCTAATTTCTAAACCTTAAACAACCTGATGCCAAACCAAATTTCTAACCATATCTAGTCTACCTAAAATAAAATTTGAGGGAGTTTATACCTTAGAACTATTGGGGGTTTCACAAGCTGGGGGTAGCAATACCTCAGATATATACAATAATTCGGCATTTTATGGAGATAGCGGTTCTCAAGGAGTAGACACTGGGGTGGCCATCCTAACCAAGGAGACACAGCCTCCTACGTTGGGGGTAGTATTCCATCAGATTCTGACCAGGATGCAGCACTACTAGCTCTCCCTGAAGACTATTCATTGCAAGAGTCTGAAGCAGAGAGTGCTACCTCAACCATCCCTTTTCACTCGCCTTATATAAAAATAACATATATGGCAGAGGACGATCACGAAGGCCCCAATGACCGGCAGCACCTCGAAACCCTCGAGACCATAATACACACTAGGAGCAAGTCAATGCAAGCCTTGACCCAAGCAGTGCTAGACATCAAGGCAACTATAGCCTCCCAACCACTAAGGGCCTCAAGTCAAGACCCTAGAACTAATGCAGATTCAAATGCAATCGCTTTCCCCGTTGGCGACCATCATGCTCTACCAGAGTCGTATGCTCCTCCCGGGACAGATGAAGCTACGAAAGCGATGAGGGAGGTCCGAGAACTCTGAGCCCGCATAGAATCCATGAACAATCGGGACTCACTCTACGATCTCGGTGTGTGACACCCATATCCACTGGAATGGAGTGATGTACCATATCCGCCTAAGTACAAACCCTTCAATATTGACATATTTGATGAAAAGTCGTTCCCTCGTTGGTTTATGAGCTACTTCGAAACTACGACGGGGCACCTACCTCACAACGATACTATCCTCACTAGGCTCTTCGTTGGGGCATTATCCGGGGTAGCCTTCGACTGGTTTTGTAGCCTCCAAAATAGCTATGCTGAGGCTGCCTCCTGGCAATCCCGAGACGACGCTGATGGAGATGGGCCAGAGACATCTACTTTCGACAGTCGGCCTCTAGATGGGTGATAGACAGCTTAAAGACTGGACGACTTTCATTATAAATGTTGTCGGCGCCGAAAAGAAAGTCAAGGACGCCCGACTCTTGGGTATACAGATCCCTGTCACCGATGATAGGGGGAGACGCTCCCAATAACAACAACGATGAAAATAATGGCCGTGAGGGAAAGAGAAGCAGGCCTTGGTCGCCAACTTATCCAAGAGGCCGGAGCAAAAATAGGCCGAAGCTCCGAAACCAAAGGAGACTTACTCTTTCGAGGATGATGATGTCATGCCCATCTTCGACATGCTGATGAAGGTAGAAAAATTGTAAACCCCCTATAATTTAGATAAAGATATTTTAGTAATTTTATTATTTATTTAAATAAATTATAAATTATTAAAGTAATTTCTAGAATTTAGAAACCCTTTAGTGTAGTTCTAATGTCAGGACTACAACACTAGTTTTTTTGTCAAAGCAACTTTGCATAATATGCGTAGCCGAGCCAAATTAGGCTCATGGCATGGTTGTCTCTCATAATTGTGAAATCCTACACTTAGTTTTGTTCGTACAAAAACTGCGATGCTTTTTGACTCAAAATATGACACTTTGACACTTTTTTGTTAAGGTCAATTAAGACGAGCAACATGAACCCAAATTTTGATAATAACTTTTATAACCCCTAGCCTAACACGACCAACTATGCACATGACATTGATGTCACATTTATTTGAGTCACCGTAGGCTCCAAAAATAATATAGAAATATCGTACAGTTTAATTAGTATAAAATAATCCTTTTTGATTAATTGCACCTGACCGAGCCAGAACTCCCAACTTGAACCCTCAAACTAACTTGACTAACTTATATACAACACCAAACACCCATCCCCCACCTTTCTATACACCATACACCATTTTTCCCACACAAAATCATATTTATATTATTTAAATTCAAATTCAGCTTTTACCAAAAATAGCATAAACCTTGGTCCGGTTTAACTTAAAATGAACATTGTGCATACATGAATGGAGAGGGGAGGGGGGACCAACCGCAACCCCAAGGAAGTATATGGGTCAGTTTTCAGGGGAGGTTACTAAGAACCTTTGGTTTTTTGGGTGTAACATACAACTTTTTACCTCCCCTTTGCATTCATGACCATTAATAGCTTAAGTCCTAGGAGAACCCACCCCTATGTATTCTGCCTCCAAACTCCCTCCCTTTGTCCACCAAAAATCTCCTACTCATCTCCTCCTTCTTCTCCCTCATATTATCTTTCCTCCACCTCCTTAGACCGGCCGACCTTGAAGACCTCCAACCGAGAGTAGCTCCCCCTCTATCGAGAGCTAGCCGACCACCACCAAGCCAGCCAACCCGCGGCCATACACCCCCACACCAGCTACCTCCCTCTGTCCATACATGGACAGCCATCTCCTCCACCTTGAGGTCATCCCCCTCGAGCTAAGGGAGCTCCTTAAGGTGGTGCACAACCCCTTGTGACCGGAGTTCCACCGAACTCCCTACAACCTCAACTAAGTTCATAGGTATCACCCTCATCCCTCCTACATCCATTCTTGATTTCTTTTAACCAATTGCATTAGAGCAGGGTATACTCATCTCCATGCCTTGATAACATATACCACTTGATAACTAGTGCATGCATTCTTTATATTGAGTTGTCATATAAAAAAATAGGTTGTGTTATTGAAAATGAGTTAATGCACCATAGTTATTTTAATTTCAGATTTATATTAATAATTAATCAGATTATATACATATTAAAATATGTAATTTTGTAGGTTAAAAGTATAGAGAATGGATGGGAGTTGCTTGGTCAGTAATGGTGTAATTGTAGGAATGTTGTATTGAAGTTATAATATTGAAAATGAGGTTTTTCACCATCGTAAATTAAATTTTAGAATTATATGTGTAATAATCAGAATATTATACACATCAAAATGTGTTTTTAGTGGTTTAAAGTATAAATAATTGATAGGTAGGTTGTATGGTTACTATAGGTGAATTTGTACGTACTTATTGCATGCATAACTATAAAAATGTGTTGTTCACTATAGTTAATTTAATTTTAGAATAATAATAAAAAATTAGAATTATATATGTATTAATACGTATATTTAGTAGCTTATTTGATAAACAAAGGAAGGGTTGAGTACATGCATGGTAGTGGTAACTATGTATAGTTTATTACATCCACGTAAGCTTCAATATAAAAAAAAGTGTGCATGAATTTTTATTGATAATTAAAGTAAATTTCAGAATATTAAACTTATTTATCTTTATAATATAAGATGTTAATTAGTGAAATAAATTTGTTCCATGCATTCTCAATTAACCAGTTAGTGTTGTATAGCATTTTGCGACATTGAACCCTACCTACGCACGTGTAGGAATACGTTGTTTAATCACACGTAAAGGCCTATATGTACGCGTGGTATATCAATGTACGAGGCACTTACAATGTTATAAATAATAGTATGGTACGCGATTGTTGGCACGTTAACTAAAGCCATGCGTCTGTTATATTATTGGTACGAACGTTGCTACTATGTTGATGTGCGTGTAGCGACTCTATACTTTTACATAAAGTAGATAATGGTAGAATTAGAATTAATTTAAGTAACGTTAGCAGGCCACGTGGGTGTCGCAGAACCATCGGACGTGGACTTTGGATCTGCTACAACGCAGCAGCAAGCAGCAGACAAGTGTACGTTGCCTTGGTCTCAGTATATTGTGCTTAATTTTTTTTTTCAAATTATAGTCTCTATTTTATTTTATGTACTTTATTGTGACCCTAGGACCGTGACGATACTTTGCGTCCGAATCATATTTGGGTGCTGACTTTCGTGCACGAAATCGGGTATCATTATATTGCATTGTCATCGTATACCTTATACGTACAACAGTTACACTAATTACCTTAGGACACTATACACGACTCTCATATACAAAAGCCTCACTTGAGATGTTCGAGGATTCTGGCTTCTGTTTTAGGACAGGACTTAAGACATGTGCTTTTTGACATGATGTTATTTACACTTGGACTTGAGACATAGATAATTATTATCTTGCGTATCGTGGACATGAGATGTGAGATAGATGGGGTTGGAGAGAATTTACCGTACCGCTGGGCTACCATACACTACTAGCTACTGATGCTTGTGCTTCAGGCCCTATAGTGCTGCAGGTACCTTGACGGGGCCTGTATGTACCTACTACTAATATTACTACTAACTATTGTTGTATCTATGCAGACCTATTGGACTCTGTGGTTTCGCGGACGAGTTCGTTCTCATTTGTATTTTACTTATATGGATTATGTGAGATACCCTGAGCACACTTATTTTATTTACTGTACTTTAGCTTAAGTTATTCTAGTACCTTGCTATATCCTCTGAGGACCTGGATCCGGATTATGTTCTCAGGTATACCAGAGGAAGATTACCCCATGGTTTATAGGACATGAGCTGACGTTTTAGCGGTACTTTCACCAGAGGACGAGGTTGTGCCAGAGGATTTCTCCTGAGTACTCAGTTATCTATTTAGTTATTTATGCTTAGTGTTATTTTATATTTGGACTTGGACTTCTGGACATATGTATTTGGTGTTATTTTTTTCTTTATTGTGACGGGTTGGTCCCCGAGATAATACTTATTTTGACTTGATGATGGACTATTTTCATTTATCTATTGTCTTGACTGGTGTATCATATTGTATTATGATTGTTGTCTATGGATGAGATTAGAATTATACTAAGATAAATGATGTAGACTTGTATTTATACTTATTACAGCTTAAGTGCACTCTAACGGGTCCATTAAACTTGGTTGCCTATTGGAGCTGTGCTGCTAGCCATTTCCACGTGGCTAGACCCTTGGTATTTTGGGACTGGGGAGTGGCATAGTTTTTGTTGTAGCCCATTCATGTCTTGAATATAATGCTTTGGATTCTAATTACAGAACTGAACAGGCCTGTAAATTAGGATAGAATAAATTATAGGATCTCATCCACTTGTTGACTTGTTCTTGACCTCTATATCGAATTCGAAATAATTTCTTGACTTGCATCCTTCCTTGATTCCTCTGTGCGACTCTTATAGTTTACTTTATGTACATGTGTAAACCCCCACACCGAAAATTAGGACTACTTGGCTTAGATAGTGAAACTAGGTCTAGTTTGAACCCAATTAGAATTATAACACGACATTTTATTTAATTATGCAAAATTTTATATCGCTTAGTGCACCTTACCGTTGCTTCGATAATTGGAGCACTACACTAGCCATTGCCTTCCTACAAATTTGACAACCTTGTCCTAGGCGCGCCCGCCTACCATTCTGACCTCGGTGTAACTTATAAATATGCTTTTTTGTGCTACATTTTAGTCGCAGAATAAACGTCACGGACGTTATTTCTTAATTCTAAATAAAATATGACTTTGTACCCATGTGCGTTCCAATCAAAATTGGAGACACTATCTTGACCGTTTTGTGCAACCCAAAATTTATTAATATTTTGCAGTGAATCCACTATGTCCATGACACTTGTGTCCCACCTAATTTTATTCCCATATACTTCTAATTAATTTCAGAACACCGTGCGTGGTATTTTAATTAATTAAAATCCAATTTCCATCTTTATGCAATTTTCCCAATTGTTGGGATTTTTTATAAAGAAATGCATTGAGATGTCCACACCGTTGGATAATACATAAAGAAATCAAACTTTCCCCTTCATAGGAATTTTCCCATAATTTTTGGGACGTACAGCGCGCAACATCGCCCCCGTATATTAAACCTATCCTTGCATTTAAATAATGCAATTATGGCCCTCCAAATATCCTTATGTGAGCCCAAGGCCAACTCCATGGAGGTGTTGACCAAGCCCACTCCTAGGTCAACAAAATCCTAGCTTACATGTATAAATTTACAACATTATTCCTTTTTCCTTTCCTTTTTCTATTTTACATCAAAACAAAACATAAAACCTATAAGCAGCCGACCACTCCCTTCCCTGTTCATCTTCCTCCTCCCGCCGGAGTTCACGCCGGAGCTACCAGTACTACTTCTCCGTCTTCTCGTCCTCCTCCCAATCATCCTCCTACAGCCGTCACCGCCACTGGCCGCCGAGTCCTCCCCTCCATAGCAGCCAAGTCCAGATTTCACCGGACTCCAACACCCCGCGACCACCCCGTTCCTCCAGTCGATCCCAACCGTCGACTCGACTCCGACCACCCGCCGTCTTCTTCAACCCTCGACACGACTCGTCGCCACCTTCATCATCTCCCCCATTGCCACTCACCACAGCACCTTTCTCCTGCTGCCATCGACTCGTCCTCGCCGGAGACACCTTCGTCCCCGACCTCCTTTTCTCTCCTCCTCGTCTCCGAGATCCACTCCCCGCCGGCCTCGACCACTGTCCTCATACACCTCGCTGCCAGCAGCACCACCCTCTTTCTCTCCGACCACTCGCTGGATCTCCCTAAGCCTCCGCTGGCCTCGACCACCACCACAGCCCACTGTCATCAACCTCCCAGCCTTCCTGAGAACCTTCTTCCATCACCGGAGTACAACACCACCACCATTGCCATCTTCTTGATATCTTCCTCATCGACTTCATCTCCTCCCTGACTTGCCGGGAGCACCACCACCCCGTTCCCTGCTCCCTGTCCTCCTCCTCCTTCTGGCCAGACTTCCCCCCCTGGCCGGAACAGTAGCACCGTCGACACATTATCATCCACATCATCAACCTAGTCATCATTATCATCCTCGTCACCACCATCATACGCATCATCATCCACATCATCAACCTAGTCATCAACATCATCCTCGTCATCACCATCATCCACATTATTGTCCTCGCCATCACCATCGCCATCGTCATCATCGTCATTACCTTCACCATCATCATCGCCATCGTCGTTATCATCATTACCTTAACTATCATCGTCATCGTCGTCATTATCATCGTTGTTATCATCATCATCTCACCCTCGTCATCGTATTTATCGTGGACCGTCACCCTTGCCAGATAACCCGCAGCAGTCACCCCCAATTCCCGTGCCTGTGCACGCTGACCCCGAAGAGCTATTGGATTTATCTGTGTGACTTTCGGAGTAGGTTATTGGTGCTACACAGCTTTCTTTCAAGGAAAGTATACCTTGCCTTGTTGTACTGTTTAAATTATGTATTATTAGTTCATATTTATTTATTTAATTGTGTGCGTCTGAGAGAGACTCGGGTGCAGTCAACGGAGGCGTTGACGTTAGGACTTGTGTCTGACCTAGTGTCTAGTAGACCCACCTAAAAGTCGTGGAGTTATTGGTATGACTCCCCAGGCCTTGACACATTTCTTACACGTGTTGTGAGTCTCATGTAGGGTACAGACTTGCGTATGCGGTTGGCCACCTATACATGGAAGTCGTGAGACGGATAGAGTATAACTGCTAATAGTGATGCATGTTAGAGACTTAGCAGTTATTAGTAGTCGGTGCATAGACTATTGTAGTACGAAGGTCCAATCCTTGTCCTTGTTTGGTTGTGAGGTTGGACTATCGTTCTAACGATAGACTATGATCCAGAGTTACGACACCGATACTTGTACTCCGTCTCGGTGTAGTAGCTACTGCGTGTTGTGGATACAACAGACATAGATCATTGGGCGGGAAAGACAATTAGTAGGCGTATGGGACAGACATTTGGTTGCCATAGTTTCAGAGTAAACTGCGGGGCTGTGAGCCTCAGTGTTACCCGGTTATGGGATCAGTATTACCCGATTATGGGCCAGTGTTACCCGGTTATGGGATCAGTGTTGCCTGGTTATGGGAGTATATGCTTGTCGATACATCCGGCAGAGGTTACTAGCTGCACGCTATCATGATTGGTGATATAGTCAGCATATACATCTGGCATCCAGTTTACAGCTAATTCCAGATACTTAGCCTCTGGCTCGATGCTATGCCTTATACCTTTCACCTACCCATACGTACCAAGGTTATCTTTAAAGTGTATTTCACTTAGCTGGTTAGGTCACCCTTGAGTTTTTACAGTATTTACTTTATGGCATGCTTTTATGTATCTTGTTATGTCCCTCTGAGGACCTGGCCCTTTCCAGGTGTATTGTTCATGAGTATTCGCAGGAGAGCAGATCCGGACTTGCTACGTATATTGCGATAGGGACTTCTCTTCGAGCCATGATTGTTAGTTAATATTCTTATATTGCATTTATTGTGTTTATCTTATATTCTGGTTCGGTAGTGGATTTGTTTCCATCCGACTACCATCATTAGATACTTTATATTGAGATCTAGTTATAGATATTGGTTATTCATTTATATATGATTTCTGTGGATGAGATTTAGTTATGCCTTGTGACATATATGTTTACCACTTGTGAATTGTTATTCATATTACAGCGTACGTGTGTTATGGTTTCCATATATTAGAGTGCCATATTCATACGGCTGGCATGGTTACGTATCATGGTCCTACGTATTTTGGGACTGGGGCGTGACATGTTTTTAGTAGTGGCCCATGCAGGTCGAGAGCATATTATCTCGGTTATGTTACTGTACTGAGCAAGCCTGCACCTAGGATTAGAGTATAGGATCTCATCCATAATTGACTATGATTCACCTTTCTTCCAAGCTGTTCTATTTGAATAGCTGTATTCTGCTTGATTCATGTGCTTCCCTAATAGTTTCTAGAGTATAGCCTTCTCCTAGAATATAGAAGTCCCTGTTGTTAGATAATAAGTAGGGTAACCTTCCTATTAAGAGTACAACTAGGATAACGATACATCACTAAGTTAGAATACTTAATGAAACCCTAGCACCCCTTACCTATAGATTGATGTACCATTACCCCTCGATATATGTATGAAGACTTGAGAGTGGTATAGACACTACTGGAGTAGTTAGAAAGTTGACCCTAAGGTTTGACCCTAGTATTGAGGAACCAATAGAAACATAAGGATAAATATTAGGGCTAACCTAGCTTTTCATGGTACGATAGTATTATAGAACTATACATTTAGATTCTTGTCTTGAGATTAGCAGGCAGTACTTTAGAAAGCCAAGAGCAATGCTTAAAATATTTTCCTCGATCAAACCTCGAACACAGAGATTAGCATACCACCTTCCCGTTAGAAGCCCGTGATGTTATCTAGAGTCCTCCTATTTAATTTTACATTCGTTCTACCGAGACCTTAGCTCTCGCGATTTGTGCAACGACTAATTATGTTCTTCTGTCATGCCACATAATGCTTCCATTCTTAGTGTTAACCCTTCTGATCTATGAGTACTATGACTAAGACTTAAGATGACCATGACCTATATAATAGGGTACTCTAATAAGTACCAAGACCTCTTCTTGTAAACCTTATTAGGAGTTTCTATATTATCCTTAAGGCATTATAGTATTAATTTATTATATTAAGTTGGGTAGTATGCCTCACAACATAGTATTACGTAGTCCTCTTGACCCATTGATGAAGTATAACTGAATGATACTACTTGTATGCTAGTATAAGAAGATAGTATTTATGTAGACTGTAGAAATTAGAGGCCCATATCCCTATTTGGTCGACTGACGACGTAGACAAGGAGTTGGTATGACAACTGTAGAGACTGAAGAGTCTTATCTTTTTGTGACCTTGAATTATTTTGTACCTTCTGTCATCATAATCTAGCGTACTTATATTTTTTGTACTACCTTGACTTATGCTGCTATTTTATAGCCTAGTTTTGCAAGCTATTTCTTTTACCAAGCTTGATTATGACATTATATTATTGGGGATGCCTACTAATACATTGTCTAATCAGAATCAGTATATTAAGGTCTAGCTAACCTTAGTACATTAGTTCGCCCTTCGTAATACTACTTTACGTGGATTGAAATATATAATTGACTAGTGGACGAATATACTTGTCCTCTAGATATGTCTGAGCAAATCGTATCAGTTATATAACTGTACTGATACGAGCATGCAAATAAGAAACTACCAAATAGGATTTCAATTCATAACTGTCTTGACAATTCTTATTTGAATTTTTAAAATGCCTTGATCCCCATACTTCTATCCTATGACACCCTTGAACTCCTTATTATTGCTTTCCGTCGTCCCATATTTCGGAAAGACTAAATCTCATGCTTGGTATAAGTTGATACACTGATAAGTACTAGATATACCCCATAGGCTAATCATATGACTTGGTGACTCACTTTTATAGACGATTAAGGAAATATCATAGATGATAGGTTTGTTGTTAAAACTTTGAGGATTAAATAACAGGATTAAATAATTTTGAGGAATAGCTTCCTTAGATGTATAGCCTTAGATGATTGATGGATAAATTCTAAGTTGGGTAGAAATCGCACTTGTTAAAACTTGAGGAGAATTTTTTTTGATGGTGATCAAGTAAGATTTGATAGAGAAATCCTACCTTATTTTAATTTTGAGGACGAAATTGTTTTAAGTTGGGTAGATTGTAAACCCCCACACCCGAAATTAGGCCTACTTGGCTTAGATAGTGAAACTAGGTCTAGTTTGAACCCAATTAGAATTAGAACACGACATTTTATTTAATTATGCAATATTTTATATCGCTTAGCATACCTTACCGTTTCTTCAATAATTGGAGCACTACACTAGCCATTGCCTTCCTATAAATTTCATAACCTTGTCCTAGATGCGCCCGCCTACCATTCTGGCCTTGGTGTAACTTATAAATATGCTTTCTTGTGCTACATTTTAGTCGTACAATAAATGTCGCGGACGTTATTTCTCAATTCTAAATAAAATATGACTTTGTACCCTTGTGCTTTCCAATCAAAATTGGAGACACAATCTTGACCGTTTTGTGCAACCTAAATTTTATTAATATTCTACAATGAATCCTCTATGTCCATGACACTTGTGTCCCACCTAATTTTATTTACATGTACTTATAATTAATTCCAGAACACCTTGTACGGTATTTTAATTAATTAAAAACAAATTTCCATCTTTGTACAATTTTCCCAATTGTTGGGCATTTTTATGCAAAAATGCATTGAGATGTCCACACCGTTGGATAATACATAAAGAAATCCAACTTTTCCCTTCATAGAAATTTTCCCATAATTTTTGGGATGTACAGCACGCAACATCGCCCCCGTATATTAAACCTATCCTGGCATTTAAACAATGCAATTATGGCCCTCCAAACATCCTCATGTGAGCTCAAGGCTAACTCCAAGGTGCTGTTGACCAAGCCCACTCCTAGGTCAACAAAACCCTAGCTCATATGTATAAATTTACAACATTATTCCTTTTTTCTTTCCTTTTTCTATTTTACATCAAAACAAAACCTAAAACCTAGAAGCAGCCGACCACTCCCTTCCCTGTTCATCTTCCTCCTCCCGCCGGAGTTCACGCCGGAGCTACCAGCACTACTTCTCCGTCTTCTCGTCCTCCTCCCAATCATCCTCCTACAGCCATCACCACCACTGGCCTCTGAGTCCTCCCCTCCACAGCAGCCGAGTCCAGATTTTACCGGACTCCAACACCCCGTGGCCACCCCGTTCCTCCAGTCGATCCCAACCGTCGACTCAACTCTGACCACCCACCGTCCTCTTCCACCCTCAACACGAATCACCGCCACCTTCATCATCTTCCCCATTGCCACTCACCACAGCCCCTTCCTCCTGCTGCCATTGACTCGACTTCGCCGGAGACACCTTCGTCCCCGACCTCCTCTTCTCTCCTCCTCGTTCCCGAGATCCACTCCCCGTCGGCCTCGACCACTATCCTCGTACACCTCACCGCTAGCAGCACCACCCTCTTCCTCTCCGACCACTCGTGGGATCTCCCCGAGCCTCCGCTGGCCTCGACCACCACCACAGCCCACTGTCATCAACCTCCCTGCTTCCCTGATAACCTCCTCCCATCACCGGAGTACACCACCACCACCATTGCCATCTTCTTGATATCTCCCTCGTCGACTTCATCTCCTCCCTGACTTGCCGGGAGCACCACCACCCCATTTCCTGCTCCCTATCCTCCTCCTCCTTCTGGCCAGACCTCCTCCCTGGCCGAAATAGTAGCACCGTCGACACATCATCATACACATCATCAACATAGTCATCATTATCATCCTCGTCACCACCATCATACGCATCATCATCCACATCATTAACCTAGTCATCATCATCATCCTCGTCATCACCATCATCCATATTATCGTCCTCGCCATCATCATTGTCGTCGTCGTCATCACCTTCACCATTATCATCGCCATCGTCGTTATTGTCATCACCTTAATTATCATCGTCATCGTCGTCATTATCATCATCATCTCACCCTCATCATCGTGTTTATCGTGGACCGTCACCCTTGCCAGACAACCCACAACAGTCACCCCCGATTCCAGTGCCTGTGCACGCTGACCCCAAAGAGCTATTGGATTTATCTGCGTGACTTCCGGAGCAGGTTATTGGTGCTACACAGCTTTCTTGCCAGACAAGTATAACTTGCCTTGTTGTACTATTTAAATTTTGTATTATTAGTTCATATTTATTTATTTAATTGTGCGCGTCCGAGAGAGACTCGGGTGGAGTCAACGGAGGCGTTGACATTAAGTCTTGTGTCTGACCTAGTGTCTAGTAGACTCACCTAAAAGTCGTAGAGTTATTGGTATGACTCTCCAGGCCTTGACACATTTCGTACACGTGTTGTGAGTCTCATGTAGGGCACAAACTTGTGTATGCGGTTGGCCACCTGTACGTGGAAATCGTGTGACGGATAGAGTATAACTGCTAATAGTGATGCATGTTATAGACTTAGCAGTTATTATTAGTCGGAGCATAGACTATTATAGTACGAAGGTCCAATCCATGTCCTTGTTTGGTTGTGAGGTTGGACTATCGTTCTAACGATAGACTATGAGCCAGAGTTACGACACCGATACTTGCACTCCATCTCGGTGTAGTAGCTACTGCATGTTGTGGATAGAATAGGCATAGATCATTGGGCGAAGAAGACAATTAGTAGGCGTATGGAACAGATATTTGGTTGTCGTAGTTTCAGAGTAAACTGTGGGGCCGTAAGCCTCAGTGTTACCCGTTTATGGGATCAGTATTACCCGGTTATGGGCCAGTGTTACCCGGTTATGGGATCAGTGTTGCCCGGTTATCAGAGTATATGCTTGTCCAAACATCCGGCAGAGGTTACTAGCTGTGCGCTATCATGATCGGTGATATAATCAGCATATACATCTGGCATCCAGTTTATAGCTAATGCCAGATACTTAGCCTCTGGCTCGATGCTATGCTTTGTACCTTTCACCTACCCATACGTACCAAGATTATCTTCAAAGTGCATTTCACTTAGCTGGTTAGGTCACCCTTGAGTTTTTACAGTATTTAATTTATGGCATGCTTCTATGTATCTTGTTATGTCCCTCTGAGGACCTGGCCCTTTCTAGGTGTATTGTTCATGAGTATTCGCAGGAGCGCAGATCCGGACTTGCTACGTATATTACGATGGGGACTTCTCTTCGAGCCGTGATTGTTAGTTGATATTCTTATATTGTATTTATTGTGTTTATCTTATATTCTGGTTCGGTAGTAGATTTATTTCCATCCGACTACCATCATTAGATACTTTATATTGAGATCTAGTTATAGATATTGGTTATTCATTTATATATAATTTTTGTTGATGAGATTTAGTTATGCCTTGTGATATATATGTTTACCACTTGTGAATTGTTATTCATATTACAGCGTACATGTGTTATGGTTTCCATATATTGGAGTTCCATATTCATACGGCTGGCATGGTTACGTATCCTGGTCCTACGTATTTTGGGACTGGGGCATGATAATAGGGTAATGGATCCATGAACTAGTGACGATACAACCACAAGAACCCCACCAGGTGTGGTGATTATTATAACAATAGGGTGATACCATTGGGTGGAGATCCATCCAATCAATAAAGCAACCCGGATGATCAGGATACCTCGAGGTTTTGGAGAGATGACATTCCACCACCATCGTAATTCACTCTACCGATGCCAGCTTTTTCGCTAGGGCAGCCTATGGACGGACAATAACTATTTTAGATATTCTATTCAATGATGTAAGCTCAACAGCAAATTCAGCAAGAGGCTCAGAAATACCAGGAAGAGAACCTGAGGAATAGTATAGTGACCGCACTGGAGCAGGCAACCCCACCAACTAGACGACCATCGATGGGATCTATCACTGATTTTTGCCAGCTGAAGCCCTATACATTTTTTGGCAAGGAGGAGCCCACAGAAGTTCATGAGTGGCTCACAAATACTCAACATCAATTGGAAGCAGCTGTGCTTCCGAGGGAGCATTGGATGACTACCGTCAGGATGCAGTTGACAGGCAATGCACATCACTGGTGGCTATCTAAGGAGAAACGGCTCGAACCAGACCGAGTTACTTGGGAGAAGTTCTTTAGAATCTTCCAGGAGATGTACATTCTATTTATTGCTAGAGCAAAACTTTGGGATAAGTTAAACCGCCTCACTCAGGGCAATATGACAGTGAAAGGGTACAGTGTGGAGTTTATCCATTTGAGTCGCTTCGCCCCTACTCTGATCCCGACAGAAGAGGAGAAGACGGATAAATTCTTTGATGGAATTAGCTTTGAGTTACAGAGGTTGATCGGCTCAGTCACACCTACTTCTTACACGGACGTCCTTGCCGTGGCTCGATGCATGGAGCGCTTCACCAGGAAAGAGTCCAGCCAGAAGCAACCGTTCACATCAGCACCAGCCAGAGCACCACAGGGAGTAGCTACAAAGAGACATCATATGCACCAGCCACCCAGAGCAGCTCTACAGACACTGTCTATATGTCAATATTATGGCAAGCGAGGTCATTATGCGAGCGAGTATAAACGCAAGTTGGTACTATGCTTGGTTTACGGATTAGGACAACACTCGTCACGTGACTGTACGGGGTTACGAAGAAAAGCACCGATGATTCCCCTACTAGACTTACCAGCACCAAGACCCGCCCAGCAGCCACCTAGGCCAGCTTATCCACCACTGGGAGCACCACAGATAGGACTTGGAGGAGTCAGACCACCAGCTCCAGTAGGGTATCAGCCGAGACCACCTTTGGCACCACATGCAGCATTATTCCAGCAGACTCGACAGCAGCAGAGATGACCAGCTCAGGGGCGAGCGCAAGCATTTGCTATGACTATTGAAGAGGAAGCTATTGTAGGAGAGGTCATCGTAGGTACTATATTGGTAGCTTCATTACCTGCTTTAGCATTATTCGATTCTGGAGCATCGCATTCATTTATAGCTGCTAGCTTTATAGCCACACATAAAGTATCTATCGCACCCCTTTCGAAGACTATAAGAATTCTTTCGGGAGGCAGAATTATCCCAGTTAGTGATATTTGTAGATCTTGTTTGGTAGTAGTTTGTGGGCGAGAGATGCAAGCTCAATTTTTAATCTTTTCCATGTCAGATTACAATGTTGTACTTAGTATGGAATGGATGAGTCAGTACCATGTGACTCTAGATTGCCGGCATGGACATGTTATATTTAGACCGCCTTGTTATCCGGAGTTTGAGTTTCTTCAGGGAGCCAAAGAGCAAGGTGTTCAGCCTACACTTAAGGCACTCTCTACAGAAATGGAGCCCGAGTACCCAAAGGTTGTATCAAAATTTGTGGATGTATTTCCCGATGATTTTCCAGGCTTACCACCTGACCGGGAAATAGAATTCACCATAGACTTGACTCTAAGAGCATAGCCTATCACTTTATTAGTGTACCAGCTAGCACATAAGGAGTTAGTAAAATTGAAGAAGCAAGTTGATGATCTTCTAGAGAAGAGTTTTATTCGGCCCAGTATTTTACTATGGGGAGCCCCATACTATTTGTGCCAAAGAAGGATAGGACGATACGCCTGTGTATTGACTACAAGGCACTAAACGTTGTAACCATCAAGAACCGGTATCTTTTGTCTCGCATTGATGATCTGTTCGATCAGTTGAGTGGTGCTCATATATTCTCAAAGATCGATCTCAGATCCGGTTATCATCAGATTAGAGTACGAAAAGAGGATATACAGAAGACAGTCTTCAGGACCAAGTACGGACACTATAAGTTCTTAGTTTTGCTGTTTCGTTTAACTAACGAGCCAGCTATATTTATGAGTTTGATGAACAAAGTCTTCCATTAATATTTTGACAAGTTCATGGTTGTGTTTATTGATGACATCTTGCTATACTCCAAGGGCTACGAAGAGCACGAGGAGCATCTCAGAATTATGCTGGAGATGCTAAGGTAGGAGAGTCTGTACGCCAATCTTAGCAAATGTGAGTTTGTCTGGATAGGGTGCCTTTCCTGGGATATATCATCTCGGGAGAAGGACTTTCAGTTAATCCGGAGAAGGTTACTGCAATAGAAACTTAGCCCACACCTACATCAGTTGCGAGGTGAGAAGTTTTCTCGGACTTGCTGGATATTATCGGAGGTTCATGGAGAACTTCTCAAGGATTGCAGAGCCTATGACACGGTTGAAGCGTAAGGGCCGAGAGTTTGCATGGACAGAGGATTGCAAGAAGGACTTTGAGGAGTTGAAGAGACAAATAACGACAACACCGGTCTTGACTCTTCCTTCAGGATGGGGAGGATACGTAGTTTATAGTGATGCGTCAGGCAGTGGACTGGGATGTGTTTTGATGCAGCATAGAAAAGTTATCACTTATACATTGAGGCAATTGAAGGTTTATGAGAAGAACTACCCGACACATGATCTCGAGCTAGCTGCAGTAATATTTGTATTAAAGATATGGAGGCACTATCTTTACGGAGAGAGGGTAAAAATTTTTATTGATCATAAGAGTCTGAAGTATGTCTATACTAAGAAAGAGCTCAACATGAGGCAGAGGCATTGGTTAGAGTTGATGGTCAATTTTGATATATATTTGCAGTACTATCCGGGCAATACAAACGTCGTAGCAGACATACTAAGAAGAAAGCTCACAGCTTATTTCCTGACGATGCAGCCCCAGTTATTAGAGGACCTACAGGAGCTCGGGATAGAGGTTATTTTGCCAGGGCAGAGTGGGAACTTGGCTAATCTTAAGGTTAAGTCATCACTAGTGGAGAGGACTAAGGCGGCATTGCCTATAGATGCTAGATTCCTGAGGCTTACAAAGATGACAGAAGCGGGCATGCATACGGGACTTCGAATCCATGAGGATGGGACGTTATGGTGCAGAAATCGCCTATATATTCCGAATGGAGAGCTGAGACATGAGTTAATGTCTGAAGCACATAGCTCCATATACTCTATTCATCCGGGAGGTATGAAGATGTACCAAGATTTAAGGCAGTACTATTGTTGGCATGGGATAAAGAGAGAGAGATTGCATAATTTGTGGCAAAATGTTTGGTCTGTCAGCAGGTTAAGGCCGAGCATCAGAGAACCGCTGGTATGTTACAGCCGCTTTCCATCCCCGAATGGAAGTGGGAACATATCACTATGGATTTTGTTATAGGATTTCCATGAAGCCCCAGTAGGAAGGATGCATTTTGGATTATTGTGGATCGACTCACCATATCGGTATATTTCTTGCCGTTCAGAGTTGGACAGTCCACAGAGATTCTAGCCGACATGTAAATGCAACAGATTTTAAGGTTACATGGAGTACCGGTTAGTATTGTGTCCGATCATGACTCAAGATTCATATCCCATTTTTGGTGGAGCATGAAGGAGAGTATTGGCATCCGACTCAAGTTCAACACTGCTTACCATCCACAGACAGACGGTCAGTCAAAGCACACGATCCATATCCTAGAGGATATGTTGAGGTCAAGCATGTTATACTTTGGAGGGTCTTGGGAAGACCATTTTCATCTGATAGATTTCTCTTACAATAACAACTACCAGGTGAGCATCCATATGGCACCTTTTGAGGCACTATACGGCAGAAAGTGCAGGTCTTATATTTGTTGGAGTAATGTGGGTGAGCGCCAGATACTCGGTCTAGAGTTGGTAATGCAGACAGTTGAGAAGGTAAAGCAAATTCAGAGCCATCGGCGTACAACTCAGGACAGATAGAAGCACTGGGATGACACACACCGTCGACCTTTGGAGTTCAAGGAAGGTGAACATATGTTTCTGAAGATCTCACATAATCGAGGCACTATTTGATTCTGGAGTAGAGGCAAGTTGAGTCCAAGGTATATTGGACCTTTTGATATTATGGAGTGTGTTGGTGAGGTGGCATACCATCTTGTATTACCCTCATCTCTAGAGGGAGTGTATGATGTATTCCATGCTCATAGCTGAGAAGGTACATGACTGACCCAAGTCACGTAGTTAATTATTCCGAGATTTAAGTAGGTTCGAGTTTGACTTTTGAGGAGCAGCCAGTTGGGATACTGGATACTAGTGAGAAGTCATTGCGGGGTCAGACGATCAGACTGGTTCGGGTAGCTTGGAAGTATGACCCTCCAGGTGAATTCACTTTAGGTGAATTCACTTGGGAGCGAGATGACCTCATATAACATCGTTATCCTCATTTATTCGAGGATGCATGTATGACCTAAGAACTACCCTTAGATTACCATGTCTTTATAAATTTCTAGAGTAGTTTACTTCTTAATTGCGAGGTCGCAATTCTTTTAAGGAGAGTAGATTGTAAACCCTCTAAAATTTAGATAAGGATATTTTAGTAATTTTATTATTTATTTAAATAAATTATAAATTATTAAAGTAATTTCTAGAATTTAGAAGCCCTTTAGTGTTGTTCTAATGTCATGAGTACAACACTAGTTTTTTCGTCAAACCAACTTTGCATAATAGGCTTAGCCGAGCCAAATTACGCTCATGGTATAGTTGTCTCACATAATTGTGAAATCCTACGCTTCGTTTTGGTCGCACAACAACCGCGACGCTTTTTGACTCCAAATATGACACTTGGACGCTTTTCTGTTACGGTCAATTTAGAGGAGCAACATGAACCCAAATTTTGACATTGGCTTTTATAACCCCTAGCCTAACATGACCAACTATGCATATGACATTGGTGTCACATTTATTTGAGTTCCCGTAGGCTTCAAAAATAATATAAAAATACTATACATTTTAATTAGTCAAAAATGACCCTTTTGATTAATTATAACTGACCGAGCCCGAACCCCCAACTTGAACCCTCAAACTAACTTCACTAACTAATACACAATAATACCACATACCCATCCCCCACCTTTCTATACACCATACACCTTTTTTCCTACACCAAATCATATTTTCTATGTTATTTAAATTAAAATTCAGCTTTGACCCAAAATAGCATAAACCTTGGACTAGTTTAACTTAAAATAAACCTTGTGCATACAAGAATGGAAAAGGGGGGGTGTAAGAACCCTAATTCTGAAAATCGTATTTCTTTATTATTAATTATTTAATTTATTTATATGAGTTAAATAGAGGGAATAGATTTTATTAAATTTTATTTGAGGTATTTTTGCATCTAGGGGACTTGTGGAGCCATTATAATTTTTTCCAAATTTTTTCCATGTAGGAGACCCTTTGGACAATTGCTAGCTTAACCGTATGCACCAATATAATTCTTAGAATTTCTTGTGAATAGATATGTGTATATATATATATATATATATACAATTCCTATTGGATATTGGATATCAAAACCGAAACCCAAAACCATTACCCGCTTGCACCCTAACTCGCGTAAAACAAATATGAAACAGCAGCAGTAGCAAAACCTACCTTGCTTTTCCCTTCTACGGGCGTAAAGATGAGAATTATCAGCAACAACCCCACGGCTTAATTTCCTTTCATCCGCGCGTAAAGCAACCCTCGCGTATATTCATTTCCTTTTCCCGCATGTGACTCATCCCCCACCTCCTCTTTACCTATTATTACTAAACTCTCTCCAACCGTAATCAAAACCAATGATAGGAAGAAACAGCAGCGGCAGTAATTTCTTAACCAGTAAGTAACCCCCACCGCCTCTTATCACTATATATATATATATATGTGTTATTACAACTCTCTCAAACTAATCCAACTTCTTCTTACAACAAACATAAACACAATATTGGACGTTGCACTCTTTAGAACTTTGCTCGGCAAGTATACCTTCCATTGTACTAATATTTATATTCCAGCCAATACATACATGTTTAATTCTGTTTATATAGATGTTTATTTATGTAGATTTTGGACCTACTTTATGAGACCACCCCAGTATCATGTAGCATCAGTAGGTTCATTGGCCATGACACAGTTGTTATACGAGTTGTGAGTCTCATATAGATTTCGGACTACGTACCGGGTTGGCCTCCTGTACGTATGAGCCGTGCGTTAGGGATAACTGCTGATAGAAACTTTGTATGCTAGAAGACTCTGCAGTTATTAGTGGTTTAGGGACATAGCCTATTGTAGTACGGTGGTCCAATCCTTGTCCTTGTTTAGTTGTAGGATTGGGCTATTGTACTAAAGATAGGTTATGAACCAAATCGTGTCATGGATGTGACATGCTTAGAGCATTAGGCGGGGAGGACTACTAGTAGGCGTATGGGACACCCCACTTTCTTTACTACGGGTGCCACACTCGACGGAGTAATATGGTTGTTATATTTATTACGGATGCCACACTCTTCGGGGTAATATGGTTGTTATATACTATGCAGATTCCCAGTTCTTCAGAGCAGTAGGACGTTATTATATATATGCGCCCTTGTACTGGGGGGCATATATGGCATATACTAGCCAGTTGTCACGATTGAAAATTACGTCAGCATGTATCTAGCCTACACTTTCCATACGTTCAAAGTGTCCTCAAGTTGTAATTCACTTAGACGGTTAGGCGACCCATGGGATATTTATATTTCAGTACTTATTGGCATGTTATTATGTATCTTGTTACGTCCCTCTGAGGACCTGGTCCCTTTCCAGATAAGGACAAGCAGAAGTATCCACGGGAGTATGGACCTGGATCTGACTCTACTTACCTGACTGAGGAGGTCTTACCCTCAAAGTAGCTATGATTTATTTCCACTGTTTAGAGATTTTGTTGCCACTTCAGTATAGTAATTTTATAGTAGATTTGTTTCCACCTGACTATCAGACTTGATACTCATCTTGATATTCAGTTATATTCCAGCTCTTTATTCCTACTTATTATTTGTGCTGTAGATGAGATGTAGATTGTGTGTGACTTATTGTGATAGTATATTACCACTGGTGGATTGCATATTCATATACAGCGTACGTGTGTATATGATTTCCATATATTGGAGTTCATATACATACGGCTGGGCGTGTTACGTATTCCTAAACCTACATATTTTAGTGGTGGCCCATGCAGGTCAAGAATATATTATCTCGATTACGTAACTGTACCGAACAAGCCTGCGTATAGGAATAGAGTATAAGGATCTCATCCACACTTGACTAAAAACTCATTCTTCCATTCAACCATCCTATATTTGTATCAATATATTTTACGCCAAGAAACCCTTTACCCTGTGACCAGACCCATTACCCTTGTTAGCGTAAAAGCCAAGTGACTGTTGTTGGCGTAAAAGCCAAATGACTGTCCTGTTGGCGTAAAAGGCCAAACTATGAAGAAGATTATCTACTTTACGCTGCGGTTATGACAACTGCCACCCATGTTCCCTTAGACTTCTAAATCTGCGTTATGCAAGCCATGTAGGAAATACTCCAGCGTAAACTTGATAATAGATAACCAGCGTAGAGTAGACCGATGAGGCATAAAATGTAAGGATGGTGATGTAAGCATCTTTGTCACAATCTTAGCTTTCCCCAGCCATGACCAAATCTTGTGCATTAAATATAGAGATATGCCTTGAGCCCTGTGCAAGAAACAGCTTTTGATGTGGCGTCTGATTGTCTTTTCTTGAGCGTAAAAAAACTTATTTTTGACTTAAGCGTAAAGGCTCATTTCTATCAATAAAGAATAGGCAGCGTATTCAGAAAACTCTATTTCCTTTTGGATGCGTAAAAACAACTTGTATCCAATATGTCACTAAACAACAACCTGGGTCTCTGTGCAAATTCATCATCACAGCTGTCCTCTCGATTATCGTGCAGTACTTTTGTCATATGTCAGGTTCACTGGATTATCTGACAAATTCATCCGAGGAAATACAAAGAGTTCCTCGTACAGACTATATGCTATAAAACATATTTCAGATTTTACGCAGAAGATTTTACGCAGACCTTGAACAGGAAACCTTTACGTAGATTTTATGAAGGAAGACTATACGCTGCAACGTATGCTACGCACAGGCAGATTTTACGTAGGCCTTACGTGCAGACCTTTTACTAAAACTTTACGCAGGCAGAATTTTTACATAGATTTTACGCAGCATATATTTTACGCAGCAGAACTTTTACGCACAAAAAAGTATAGCAGACTTTTTACGCGGTTAGCTTTGAAGCCATGTTGTACGCCAACAATTTTTCTCTATTTTACGCGGATAGTTCTGAATCCTTACTTTATGCTCCTCTGCTTTATGCGGACCACTCTAAAGCTTTACTTTACGCCAAACTTCCTTGAATTTTGTTTTACGCTGACCACTTTGAATCTCTGTTTTACGCCAAACTATCTTGAAGCTCTGCATTACGCAGGAAGCTTATCAACCTATTTTTACGCCAACTACCTTGAAGTCCTATTTTACGCAGGAGAGACTTCATATATGTTGGGGGGTTTTGACTATAAAATACGCGAACAATTCTCCAGCGTATTTTATACTTCTATATTTCTATCTAATGATTGCATCCTGTTTGATTCTTGTACTTCTTTTAAATCGTTGTACATCACCTGCAGAGAGATGGATATGCAGAAGGAATATACTATTACAGAGGGTGACACAACTCCTGGAGTCAATGGTCAGACTCAAGGAGAGACCTCAACGATTCCTAGACTTTTGAGATCATATGGACAGATTCACAGTCCAGTTCCATCTGAACTTCCCGTTCTACCTAATGGGAACCTTCCAGTATCATCAATATCACAAGATGGCCAGGCACAACTGTTCCAATTTTTTTAGATGATGATGCAGGAACAGAGGCAGCAGGCAGTCGAGCAAAGGCAAGAAATTCTGACAGCAATTGAAAGGATGGCTGCAAAGACTACTGTACCAGCTCAAATACTAGCTCCAGTACCCCGAGCTAGGGCTGGTTCAGTAACAGACTTTATACAGATGGGTCTAAAGCCATACCAAGGCATTGAGAGCCCAGAAGAAACTACCAATTGGATCCCTCACACTCGGAGGTTATTAGAGGCAATACAGCTACCTGCAGACCCATGGATGACGGGTGTAAGGATACATCCATGACCAATAAGGACACAACAAGAAGGACCTATCAGACGTCCTTTGGAACAACAACAACAGTATTAACACAGAGCCAGACCGTACCAGATCCCAGAAAAACCCCGCTGCCATTATTGTAGGAGACGCGAACATATTAGGAGGGACTGTCGACTTCGCCTAGGACAATGTATAAGGTGTGGTTCCGGACAGCATTTGGTAAGAGACTGTCCTATGCAACAAGCATCGACAGTTTCACCGTCAGTACAGGAGCTAGCACTTCCAACACCGAAGCCAGCTCAGCAGATAAATAGACCAGGAGAATCAACTTGGAAACAAGAGGACGGCATGCGCTAATGTTTTTCGAACCTATTTGTTGACCGAGGTATAAATTTACTTTGTTAATTTATACCTTATACTATCCTTGACTTTCTACCATGACTTAGTTTTAATTTCAAGGACGAGATTTTATAAGTTGGGTAGTATGCCTCACAACCTAGTATCACATAGTCCTCTTGACTCCTTAGTAAAGTATATTAGAATGACATTTAAACTATACGCTAGTATAAGAAGATAGTGTTTATTCAGATCGTAGAAATTAGAAGCCCATACCTTCTTGGGTCAACTGGCAACTTAGACAAGCGATTAGTATGACAACTTTAGAGACTGTAGAGTCTTATCTCTTTGTGACTTAAATTATTATGTACCTTCTTTCATCATGATCTAGCGTATTTATATTTTATATACTACCTTGACTTATGTTGCTATTCTATAGCCTAGTTTTGCAAGCTTAGTCTTTTATCAAACTTGTTCATGATATATGTATTAGTGGATGCATACATTAATACATTTCAGAATCAATGTATTAAGGTCTAGCTAACCTTAATGCGCTTGGTTCGCCCTTGGTATAACTACTTTACGTGGATTGAGATATATAGTGATTAGTAGACGAATATACTTGTCCTCTAAGATATGTCTAAGCATCTCGTATCAGTTACATAACTGTACCGATACAATCATGTGAATAAGAATTACCAAAATAGATTTTAATCCACAACTGCCTTGATAATTTCTTTTGAATTCATTAAACGCCTTGATCCTATACTTCTAATTTATTACCTCCCCCTTGAACTCATTATTATTGTTTTTCGTCTTCCTCACTTCGGAAAGACGAACCTCGTGCTTAGTATAAGTATGATATATATATAGTACTAAAGATACCCTATAGGCCAATCACATTATTTGATGATTACTTCCAGTAATTAAAAGTATATCCTAGGTGATATAATTGTGTAAACTTTGAGGATTGAATAACATGGTTCGAGGAATAGTTTTCTTAGATGTATAGCCTTATATGATAGATGGATAAATTCTAAGTTGGATAGAAATTGCATTATTAAACTTGAGGTAAATTCTTTTAGATCGTGATCAAAAGAGATTAGATAGAGAGACCCTACCCTATTTTTAATTTCGAGGACGAAATTTTTATAAGTTGGGTAGAATGTAATAACCCTAATTCTAAAAACCATATTTCTCTATTATTAATTATTTAATTTATTTATATGAGTTAAATAGAGTGAATAGATTTTATTAAATTTTATTTGAGGTATTTTTGCATTTAGGGGACTTATGGAGCCATTATAAATTTTTCCAAATTTATTCCATGTAGGAGACCCTTTGGACAGTTGCTAGCTCCACCGTATGCACCAATATAATTCTTAGAATTTTCTGTGAATAGATATGTGTATATATATAGACAATTCCTATTGGATATTGGATATCAAAACTGAAACCCAAAACCATTACCCACTTGCACCCTAACTCGCGTAAAACAAATATGAAACAGCAGCAGTAGCAAAACCTACCTTGCTCTTCCCTTCTCCGCACGTAAAGACGAGAATTATCAGCAACAACCCCACCGCTTAATTTTCTTTTATACGCGCGTAAAGCAACCCTCGCGTATATTTATTTCCTTTTTCTGCATGTGACGCGTCCCCCACCGCCTCTTTACCTGTTATTACTAAACTCTCCCCAACCGCAATCAAAACCAATGATAGGAAGAAACAGCAGCGGTAGTAATTTCTTAACCAATAAGTAACCCCCACCACCTCTTATCACTATATATATATATATGTGTTATTACAACCCTCTCAAACTAATCCCACTTCTTCTTACAACAAACATAAACACAGTATTGGACGTTGCACTCTTCAGAACTTTGCTCGGCAAGTATACCTTGCCATTGTACTAATATTTACATTCCAACCAATACATGCATGTTTAATTCTGTTTATATAGATATTTATTTATGTAGATTTTGGACCTACTTTATGGGACCACCCCAGTATCATGTAGCATCAGTAGGTTCATTGGCCGTGACATAGTTGTTATACGAGTTGTGACTCTCGTATAGATTCTGGACTACGTATCGGGTTGGCCTCCTGTACGTATGAGCCGTACGTTAGGAATAACTGCTGATAGAAACTTTTTATGCTAGAAGACTCTACAGTTATTAGTGGTTCAGGGACATAGCCTATTTTAGTACGGTGGTCCAATCCTTGTCCTTGTTTGGTTGTAGGATTGGGCTATTGTACTAAAGATAGATTATGAACCAAATCGTGTCATGGATGTGACATGCTTAGAGAATTGGGCAGGAAGGACTACTAGTAGGCGTATGGGACACCCCACTTTCTTTACTACGGATGCCACACTCGACGGAGTGATATGGTTGTTATATTTACTATGGATGCCACACTCTTCGGGGTGATATGGTTGTTATATACTATGCAGATTCCCTATTCTTCAGAGCAGTAGGACGTTATTATATACATGCGCCCTTAAATTAGGGGGCATATGTGGCATATACTAACCAGTTGTCACGATTGGTGAATTACGTCAGCATATGTCTAGCCTACACTTTCCATACGCTCAAATTGTCCTCAAGTTGCAATTCACTTAGACGGTTAGGCGACCCATGGGATGTTTATATTTCAGTACTTATTGGCATATTATTATGTATCTTATTACGTCCCTCTGAGGACCTGGTCCCTTTCCAGATATGGACGAGCAGGAGTATCCACGGGAGTACGGACCTAGATCTGACTCTACTTACCAGACTGAGGAGGTCTTACCCTCAGAGTAGCTGTGATTTATTTCCACTGTTTAGAGATTTTGTTGCTACTTCAGTATAGTCATTTTGTAGTGGATTTGTTTCCACCTGACTATCCGACTTGATACTCATCTTGATATTCAGTTATATTCCAGCTCTTTATTCCTACTTATTATTTGTGCTGTGGATGAGATATAGATTGTGTGTGACTTGTTGTGATAGTATATTACCACTGGTGGATTGCTTATTCATACACAGCGTACGTGTGTATATGATTTCCATATATTGGAGTTCATATACATACGGCTGGGTGTGTTACGTATTCCTAGTCCTACATATTTTGGGACTGGGGCGTGACAGGGGGGACCAACTGTAGCCCCAAGGAAGTGTATAGATCAGTTTTCAAGGGAGGTTACAAAGTACCTTTGGTTTTTAGGGTGTAACATACAACTTTTTACCTACCTTTTGCATTCATGACCATTAATCACTAACAAGCCCTAGGAGAACCCACCCCCATACATTATGCAGCCAACCCCCTCCCTTTATTCACCCAAAACCTCCTATTCATCTCCTCCTTTCCTTATTCTTCTCTCTCACATCATCTCTCCTCTACCTCCTTATACCGACCGGCCTTGAAGACCTCCAATCGAGAGTATCTCCCCCTCTATCGAGAGCAAGCCGACCACCACCAAGCCAACCTGCGGCCATACAACCCCACAATAGCCACCTCCCTCTATCTATACATGGGAAGCCATCTCCTTCACCTTGAGTTCGTCTCCCTCGAGCCAAGGGAGCTCCTTAAGGTGGTGAACAACCCCTTGTGATCGGAGTTCCACCGAACTCCCTGCAACCTCAACTAAGTTCATAGGTATCACCCTCATCCCTCCTGCATCCATTTTTGATATCTTTTAAGAAATTGCATTAGAGCAAGGTATACTCATCTCCATGCCTTGATAACATATACCACTTGATAACTAGTGCATACATGCTTTATATTGAGTTGTCATATTAAAAAAAATGGGTTGTGTTATTGAAAATGAGTTGATATACCATTTTTTTTAATTACAGATTTATATTAATAATTAATCAGATTATATACATATTAAAATATGTATTTTTGTGGGTTAAAAGTATAGAGAATGGATTGGAATTGCTTGGTTAGTAATAGTGTAATTGTAGGAATGTTATATTGAATTTATAATATTAAAAATGAGGTTTTTTACCATCATAAATTAAAATTTAGAATTATATGTGTAATAATCTGAATATTATACATATCAAAATGTGTATTTTAGTGTTTTAAAGCATAAATAATTGATAGGTAGGTTTTATGGTTACTATAGGTGAACTTGTACGTACTTATTGCATGCATAACTATGAAAAATTTGTTGTTCACTATAGTTAATTTAAGTTCTGAATAATAATAATAATAATAATTAGAATTATATATGTATTAATACGTATATTTAGTAGCTTAGTTGATGAACAAAGGAAGGGTTGAGTGCATGCTTGGTAGTGGTAACTATGTATAGTTTATTGCATGCAAATAAGCTTGAATAAAAAAAGTATGCATGAATTTTTATTAATAATTAAAATAAATTTCAAAATATTAAACTTATTTATCTTCATAATATAATATGTTAATTAGTGAAATAAAATGGTTCCATGCATGCTTAATTAACCGGTTAGTGTTGTATAGAGTTTTACGATATTGAACCATACCTACGCACGTGTAGGAATACATTGTTTAATCACACATAAAGGCCTATACATACGAGTGGTATATCAATGTACGAGGCCCTTACAACGTTATGAATAATAGTATGGTACGTGATTGTTGGCATGTTAACTAAAGCCATGCGACTGTTAGAATTATTGGCATGAACGTTGCTACTATGTTGATGTGCGTGTAGCGACTCTATACTTTTACATAAAGTAGATAATGGTAGAATTAGAATTAATTTAAGTAATGTTGGCAGGGCACGTGGGTGTCGCAGCACCATCGGACGTTGACTTTGGATCTGCTACAACGCAGCAGCAGGCAGCAGACAAGTGTACCTTGCCTTGGTCTCAGTATATTGTGCTTAATTTTTTGTTAGTCTCTATTTCATTTCAAGTACTTGATTGTGACCCTAGGACCATGATGATACTTTGCGTCTGAATCATATTCGGGTGTCGACTTCCGTGCGCAGAATCTGGTATCGTTAGATTATATTGCCATCGTATACCTTATACATGCAACACTTGTACTAATTATCTTAGGACACTATACACGACTCTCATGTATAGAAGCCTCACTTGAGATGTTAGAGGATTCTGGCTTCTGTTTATGACAGGACTTTGAGACATGTGCTAGTTGAGATGATATTATTTACACCTGGACTTGAGACATAGATAGTGATTGTCTTGCATATTATGGACATAAGACGTGATATACATAGGGTTAGGGAGAATTTACCGTACCGCTGGGCTACCATACACTACTAGCTACCGATGCTTGCGCTTCTGCCCTATAATATTACAGGTAGCTTGATGGTGCCTGTACGTACCTACTATTAATATTACTACTAGCTACTATTGTGTATATGCAGACCTACATGACCCGATGGTTTAGCGGACGAGTATGTTCTCATTTGTATTTCACTTATATGGATTATGTTAGATACCCCGAGCATAATTATTTTATTTACTGTACTTTGGCTTGAGTTATTCTTGTACCTTGCTATGTCCCATGAGGACCTTGATCCAGATTATGTCCCTAGGTATAGAAGAAGAGGATTACCCCAAGGTTTACGGGACATGAGATGACGTTGAAGCGGTACTTGCACCAGAGGACGAGATTGTGCTAGAGGATTTCTCTTGAGTACTCAGTTATCTATTTAGTTATTTATGCTTAGTGTTATTTTGTATTTGGACTTAGAATTATGGACATATGTATTTGGTGTTATTTCTCTTTTCTTTATTGTGACGAGTTGTTCCCCCAGATACTACTTATTTGGACTTGATGATGGACTATTTTCTGTTATCAATTATCTTGACTGGTCTATCATATTGTACTGTGATTGTTATCTATGGATGAGATTAGAATTATACTGAGATAGATGATGTAGACTTATATTTATACTTATTATAGCTTTAGTGCACTCTAACAGGTCCATTAAATTGGGTTGTCCATTGGAGCTGTGCTACTGACCATTGCCACGTGGCTAGTCCCTTGGTATTTTGGGACTGGGGCGTGACAAAAACTTTGGCTCCCCGATGTCAGACGTCAACTGGAAGTGACATATATAAATAACCCGAAGTACTATCACTTCCACTGGTACGTCCACCATGCCCCGCGGGATTGTTACACATTGAAGCGGTACATGAGCGCTTGATTGATACCAAATCTCTCTTCTTGGACTTCGATGATGTAACAGTTACCGCCAACATGGTATCCCTACAATTCGGCAACCTTTCCGGGACAAAAGTCCAGGTTGGAGTCATACCAATCCCATGGGCAACAATAAAGGTAGTCAATCTTCTACCAGCTCGTGACTAAGCAGCCGGGGTGACACCTCTTACTGTGCCTCAGGGCGAGATCATGTGGGTCCATCCGGGTCTGGTCCCAGACTTGATGTAGCAAGAAGCGCCTCCAGCCTTCAAGCCTAAAACAAAAAAAAATAAGTCATGCCGCATGGTTTATTCCACCGCTGAGGAGGTCTGGGCAGGGGCAACCAGGTTGGGCCTTGCCTACCTGCGAGATTATGAAGCTCCCGATGTCAATGCACCTCCAACTACTATACCTGTTGTGTCTGATCCGGATCGTAGAAGCATAAAAATTATGCTGGCCGCATAAGAGCTCATGCACCCCCAATAAGAAAGCAAACCGCGTAGGAGTCGTACGGGACCTATGCGACCAAAATAGCCAACCGCATAGGTAGCCCTCGTGCGGCCTGATCATCCTCAAAATACGGGAGCCGCAGAAAAGAAATATTGATCAAAACAAAATAAAAAGTTTATTTTGCAAAAGGGGGGATTTACAACATGTAGCCATCAAGACCCCTACAAAATAAAAAAAATAAAAAGATTAAGACGCGATCAGTCAAAAGGGTTGCAAGCCTCACGAAGAGCGAACGTATGTCCGTACGATGAAACTGGCGGCACACTCCTTCCCTCCATTCCAACATCTCCCTCTCCTCTGGAATTACAGGCAGCAAGGCAAAGTTCAGAGTTGACTCTAGAGGCCGAGCAAGGACCTCCAAAGACTATCCCAACAAGGACAAAAAGCTTTCAGCCGCAAGAAATTCACCATTATCCCGTGCCCTCCGTCCAAGCGGAAACGCTATAACAATCAGCGGAGAACCGAAATCTCGTCCTTCACGATACCCTCCAAGTATGGACCCTCCGATACCCGAGCACTAAGATATAGCAGGGAGAAGACGACGAGGAAGCAAGGCGGGTGGCCAGAGTTCCCAACTAGAATCTTTTTTGGACGACAGGTTTCATGAACTGGAACTCAACGGACCACGGCAATGGTATGTATAAAAGAAAGTGACGGTTCGCGTGACGGCAATAATTGCGATGATGAACCTAGAAAAGGTGAATCCGACGGTTTGGCTTCCGAAAAGTATGAATGCAACCAATGTTAAGTTCCCAAGAAGCCTGCAAGAAGGTGGTTAAGCTTCCCAAAATGGTTAGCCAAGCCTTAAAAATGCTAGCTTGACAGCACGTGTTCATGCATCCAACAGCTATATGACCATGCGTCCCAAAAATGAAAACTTGAAAGAGATCATGTCACAAAGTCTCCCTGCGGCCCCAACAAGACAACAGCTATGCACCCCCAAAAGGAGGTCAAATCAGGCCGTAGAGTCATCCTGCGACCCAAACTAAGATGACATTCAAGCGGCACCAATCAGCCAAAGCAGCTTGGTCGCAGAAAGACCTAACGTAGCATCCCTTCAGCAGGATTGTCTCTGACACAGAATCCTGACAAAAAAGATTTTATGACTTCCTCAAAAGATGTGAATACACTAAACGACAAAAGTCTTACGTCAGCATAAAAATTCACTCTCGAAGGATGTGCAGCACAGTGTGTACAACACAACCAGCCGCATGCGGCTCCATACGGTCCAATGTGTCTCTTGCCCCAGGCATCCTGGACTCCATGCGATCCATGAGTCTCTGGTTCCATGCATCCCAGACTCCATATAGTCCCATGCGTCTCTGACCCCACGCGTCCCAGGTACGGTCCATGCGTCTCTGGCTCCACACGTCCCAGACTCCATGCGTCTCTGGCTCCACGAGTTCCAGACTCCATGTGGTCCCATGCGTCTCTAGCTCAAGGCATCCCAGAATCCATGCGTCCCATACATCTCTGGACACAGGGGTTTCAGATTCCATAAAGACCAAATTTTGCTGTTACGACAAGAGTGATTCTCTCCAACCAAGTGCGAACTATGTGTCAAGCTGACCAAGTCACAACCACAAAGGATGAGAACCACCCAGTTCTTCAGCAACAGAAAATCCTAACAAATGCCCACGTGGTAGCTCGACCTGCTCACGGTTACAGTTGCACCTTGTTACAAATGGACACGTGGCGCCCTCCAGCATCCATGTGGTCTAACAAATATGCACCCAGGATGACTATAAATAGTATGGTACCATACCCGAACAAAAGGCAGGCTGGCTATCTGTGAATCTACACTCGAACAAGAGAGAAGAGCTTCCACATCGGATCATCCACAGATTAAAGAGAGTTGCTATACTCCTAACCCTCCATCGTTACCCTCCAGAACATAAAATTTATACTTAGACTGTCTATCTAGGACTCCTCTATGTACTCTCTTTCGTTTGTTTATTAAATCAAGTTATTTCATAAAGATTTTCAAATTTAATGGCGAACAAGGTGCTACACTCCTAACCCTCCAGCTGCACCTTCTACTTGGGCCTTGCCTACCTGCAAGATTATGAAGCTCCCGATGTCAATGCACCTCCAACTACTATACCTGTTGTGTCTGATCCGGATCGTAGAAGCATAAAAATTATGCTGGCCGCATAAGAGCTCATGCACCCCCAATAAGAAAGCAAACCGTGTAGGAGTCGTACGGGACCTATGCGACCAAAATAGCCAACCGCATAGGTAGCCCTCGTGCGGCCTGATCATCCTCAAAATACGGGAGCCGCAGAAAAGAAATATTGATCAAAACAAAATAAAAAGTTTATTTTGCAAAAGGGGGGATTTACAACATGTAGCCATCAAGACCCCTACAAAATAAAAAAATAAAAAGATTAAGACGCGATCAGTCAAAAGGGTTGCAAGCCTCACGAAGAGCGAACGTATGTCCGTACGATGAAACTGGCGGCACACTCCTTCCCTCCATTCCAACATCTCCCTCTCCTCTGGAATTACAGGCAGCAAGGCAAAGTTCAGAGTTGAATCTAGAGGCCGAGCAAGGGCCTCCAAAGACTATCCCAACAAGGACAAAAAGCTTTCAGCCGCAAGAAATTCACCATTATCCCGTGCCCTCCGTCCAAGCGGAAATGCTATAACAATCAACGGAGAACCGAAATCTCGTCCTTCACGATACCCTCCAAGTATGGACCCTCCGATACCCGAGCACTAAGATATAGCAGGGATAAGACGACGAGGAAGCAAGGCGGGTGGCCAGAGTTCCCAACTAGAATCTTTCTTGGACGACAGGTTTCATGACTGGAACTCAACGGACCACGGCAATGGTATGTATAAAAGAAAGTGACGGTTCGCGTGACGGCAATAATTGCGATGATGAACCTAAAAAAGGTGAATCCGACGGTTTGGCTTCCGAAAAGTATGAATGCAACCAACGTTAAGTTCCCAAGAAGCCTGCAAGAAGGTGGTTAAGCTTCCCAAAATGGTTAGCCAAGCCTTAAAAATGCTAGCTTGACAGCACGTGTTCATGCATCCAACAGCTATATGACCATGCGTCCCAAAAATGAAAACTTGAAAGAGATCATGTCACAAAGTCTCCCTGCGGCCCCAACAAGACAACAGCTATGCACCCCCAAAAGGAGGTCAAATCAGGCCGTAGAGTCATCCTGCGACCCAAACTAAGATGACATTCAAGCGGCACCAATCAGCCAAAGCAGCTTGGTCGCAGAAAGACCTAACGTAGCATCCCTTCAGCAGGATTGTCTCTGACACAGAATCCTGACAAAAAAGATTTTATGACTTCCTCAAAAGATGTGAATACACTAAACGACAAAAGTCTTACGTCAGCATAAAAATTCACTCTCGAAGGATGTGCAGCACCGTGTGTACAGCACAACCAGCCGCATGCGGCTCCATACGGTCCAATGTGTCTCTTGCCCCAGGCGTCCTGGACTCCATGCGGTCCATGAGTCTCTGGTTCCATGCATCCCAGACTCCATATGGTCCCATGCGTCTCTGACCCCACGCATCCCAGGTAAGGTCCATGCGTCTCTGGCTCCACACGTCCCAGACTCCATGCGTCTCTGGCTCCACGAGTTCCAGACTCCATGCAGTCCCATGCGTCTCTAGCTCAAGGCATCCCAGAATCCATGCGTCCCATACATCTCTGGACACAGGGGTTTCATATTCCATAAAGACCAAATTTTGCTATTACGACAAGAGTGATTCTCTCCAACCAAGTGCGAACTATGTGTCAAGCTGACCAAGTCACAACCACAAAGGACGAGAACCACCCAGTTCTTCAGCAACGGAAAATCCTAACAAATGCCCACGTGGTAGCTCGACCTGCTCACGGTTACAGCTGCACCTTGTTACAAATGGACACGTGGCGCCCTCCAGCATCCATGTGGTCTAACATATATGCACCCAGGATGACTATAAATAGTACCATACCCGAACAAAAGGCAGGCTGGCTATCTGTGAATCTATACTTGAACAAGAGAGAAGAGCTTCCACATCGGATCATCCACAGATTAAAGAGAGTTGCTACACTCCTAACCCTCCATCGTTACCTTCCAGAACATAAAATTTATACTTAGACTGTCTATCTAGGACTCCTCTATGTACTCTCTTTCGTTTGTTTATTAAATCAAGTTATTTCATAAAGATTTTCAAATTTAATGGCGAACAAGGTGGCGACTCTACTGGGGACTACCTTCTCCTCTAATGAGAAGTTGGTAGCACAATCCGATGCGGCCAAGCTCAGCTCAACGCAAAAGATGCTAGTAGTTTGCTTCGACCAGCAAGCATTCGAGAAAATACTCTCGGAAGGAAGTGCTAGTCCTTCGCCAAGGCTTGCCAAGCCCAAGAAGACCCACAGGATGTGGGTAGTAAAGGCCGTTGTACCTCGCCCAACTGTGGAGCACACACTTTTTGCCTCTCGCTCTGTTGCTGATGTTGTCGTCAGACAAACACACAGAACATCCAGGTCCATGCGGCAACCTTGTCTGACACAGAAACTGCTCGGCACCCAGACTCTGGCAAAGAAAAACACAACTATGCCAAACGTTCTGAGGCTGCGGCAGCTTCTTGGAGGTCAAAAAGGAAGTCGCATAAGACTGACCATGCGACACCATCTCACAGTCGCAGTTAAACGGCTGTATGCGGCCCCAACAGCAACAGAATATCTATTTTTGACCGTATCTCTTGCGGCGCAGATCCTATGCAGCTCGCGGAGAATGGCGATAACCCAAACTTGGACTCTTTGTACTATGTGCCTGCATATGCTAAATCAAAGAAGCCTAGTACAGTGAGAGCTCATCAAGCTCAAGGAACTGTCCAGTTAGCTGACCATCAGTAGGCACCATTTACCGTTACACGGGCCCTAGATGGGAAGCTATACAAGATCGCCTCGTGCGTCAAGCGCACAGTGGCAAATGGACAGCGTCAGTCTCAAACGTCTTCCGCTGATAATCAGAGGAAAGTTCTTGTGGGAGCAAATACAACATCCACACACCTATGCGTTCGGTCCTTTCGGGCCCACAAAAAGGGTACAAAGGTAGAACAACCATTGCTTGACTTGCGTAATATGATCAATCACAAGCACAAGGTGAGGGAAACAACTGTGGCCGGTGAAATATCCTCTCCAGGGGCATCACTATGCCAAGATCATTATCAATTGTTGCTGCAACAAAGTGGCAACACCCACAAGCAGGCAGTCGGCCTTCCAGCGACTGTACAAGACATCACCTATCCAGCAACAACCCGAAAATCAGGTGCAAGTACCAGAGGTGGAGGAGCTGCCCTCTGCCTTATGCTACTCGACTCAGAAGCTTTTCGTCACCAAGAGAGGACATAAGCCAAGTACCTCCAATCCGTCGCCCTCTGCCAGTGCGTTGCGAAGACGATTACCAGAGGGCTAACAACGGGACCTGCGGAAGGCATTTTTCATATCCGCTCTAGGAAGAAACTGTCAGCTACTGGGGGTAGTTCTTCCTAAGAACCTCTGGGGGTGGCCTAAGCTGAGGGTAGTATTCCCCTCGAGTTACGCAATAACCCAGTGTTCCGAGGAGACAACGATTCCTAAGGAACGGACTACGAGATCCCTGGGGGTAGCTCCCCTCGCTAAGTTGATATAGCCTCCTACGTTGGGGGTAGTATTCCTTTTGAGTCCGAGGAGGAGACAACGCTGCCTTCTTTCCCTGATAACTACTCTTTCTAGGGATCTGAGACGGATAGTATAACATACACTGCCCTATCCATCTCTCCCTACGTGAGGACTCTATACATGCCCGGGGACGACCATAAAAGCCCCAACGCCCGCCAGTGCCTCAAGACCCTCGAGACTATGATGTAGACAATGGGTGCATCAATGCAAGTCTTAACCCAGACAATGCTAAAAATCAAAGCAAATATGGCTTCTCAACCAGCAAGAACCCCTGGAAAATCAAACTTGGACCCAAGGACTAACGGAGATTCAAATACAAATACCCTACCTGCGGGTAATAATCCTTACTTGCCTGGCCCGTCTGCACCCTCCGTAGGAGACGAGGTCAAGGAAGCAAGAAAGGTGGTCCGGGAACTCTGGGCTCGCCTATACTCTATTGGAAATCGGGACTTACTCTGCGATCTTGGAGTACGACAACCATACCCGATAGAATAGAGGGACGTATCGTATCCGCCCAGATACAAGCCCTTCAACATAAACATATTTGATGATAATTATTTCCCTCGCCGGTTCATGATTTACTTCGAGATTATGACGGGATACCTATCCCGCAGCGATGTTATCCGTACTAGACTCTTCGTCGGGGCATTAGCAGGGGTAGATTTCGACTGGATCTGCAGTCTTGATGATAATTGTATCTCATCATTCGATGACCTCAAGCGTTTGTTCCTCAACAGATTCTATGAGGCAGAAAATGATATGACAATGTCCTCTTTAATGGTTGTTGCCCAAGGAGAAAGGAAACTGACACAAAATTACATCGAACGGTTCTGAAAAATGGCGCTAAGGTTGCCCCATGGCAATCCCGAGGCCACACTAATGGAGATATGCCGGAAGAACATGCTTCAGGCTGTCAGCCTCTGGATACGCGATATCCAGTTCAAAGACTGGACGACGTTCATTATAAGCGTTGTCAATGCTGAAAAGAAGCTCAAGGATGCCCAACACTTGGGAATCCATTTTCCTAGTGAGGAGGAAAAGGGCAAGCGCCCCAGCAATAGCAGTAACAGCAACCGTGATGAAAAAGAAAAGCAAGCTATGGTCGCTAATATGACCAAGAAGCCTGAGAAAAATCAGGCAGAGGCTCCAAAATTAAAGGAGATATATTCTTTCGAAGACAGTGATGTCAAACCGATCTTCCTCATATTGATGAAGGAAGATAAAATTTGCCTCCCCGACGTCAAATATCAGCCTGAAGCGGAGGAGATGAACAACCCAAAGTACTATCACTTCTACCGGTATGTTCACCACCCTATGCAGGAGTCCTATACCCTGAAGTAGTACATCCAACGACTGATCGATACCAAGGCTCTCTCCCTTGATTTCGACGATGTGACGGTTGTTGCTAACATGGTGTCCCTCCAGTTTGGCAACTTCCCACTGTTTGTGGTATTAAACAAAAGAATAAAAGATGTGTATAGTACAGGGTTTGAACGAAACCTGCCTTCTTTTGTTTACAAACAAACTTGTACAATTTGATCCTATACGAGGATGTGGGAGTATAATTTATTTAATCTGGATAAATATTGCTATAGGTGTCTGATCTGCAGTCGATCACTTTAGCCCTTAGACCACACGATGTTGAAGAAGTGCCGTGGAAGACAGGTAGCAGCTTCGAAGGTTACAGAAGAGGGTGGATGCACGATGCCAAAATCGTCGATCCCTACTCTTTGCTTGAGCTCCGGACTCTCTCTCTCTCTCTCTCTCTCTTGACCTTAGATCCGATATTGGTTGCTTGACCAATTTTCCGACCTTCCAATTTGTTGACCTTTTTTCTTCATTGATAGAGGTCTCTATTTATAGAGTTTTAGTAACAGTGACCACTCCGTCGGTATAGAAACCGAAGAGTGGAAAGTACAGCACCCTTTTATACAACGGTTAAAATAACCAATGCCTGCGTATAGATGGCCTTTTGATTGAGCATGTGATGCGTGTCCAACTAAGGGGACAAAACGAGTATATTTGCTGCGAAGATCACGGCGTAGAAGCCACGTAGGTAGGTATCCCTTGTGTAGAAGAGGTTGGCATAGAAGCCAAATGACTGTCACCATGGCGTAGAAACCAAGTAGTTATCAAACCGGCATAGAAGCCAAAAATAGGCGTAGAAGCCGAGTGGTCGTAGAGGCCGAGTGAGCATAGAAGCTGAGAGGGCGTAGAAGCCGAATGAGCATAGAAGCTGAGAGGGCGTAGAAGCCGCTGCGTACCGTGCCAGAGTGCTGATGTGGACGTTTTTAGCCGGAATTATGGCTTTTGAAGATATAATCAAATCTTTGCAGAGATTTGCCACCATCCTGTGCATTAAATACGGAGGCATGTTTTGAAGGTCTGCAGCCCTTCTGTGCATCCGTCGCAAAGACGTAAGAGAAACTGTCACTGTTCTATGCAATTAGACGTAGAGACGTGCCTCGAGCCCCGTACGAAGTGCAGCCTTTTGACGTGGTAGGCGGTTTGTTTACTGCGGAGCATAAACAGCTCATATTTGCCTGTGTAAAATAAGGCAACATATCCCCTTATACGCGAAAGAGCAGTTCATGCTGAGGGGATGCCAGTAAACGACGGTTCGGTGATATTTAACCAAATTCTCTACATTAAATGCAGAGATCCGCCATCATACTGTGGGACGCGTCCCGAGTGGTCTGCCATCGTTTCCAGCCGTCGTCTGGGTAGCCGTGCAGCACTTTTCTGTCAGGAGTCAGAGGTCAGGTGTACTGCGTGACTTGACAGGTTCATTTTGGGGAAGACGAAGCGTTCCTCGTACGCTTTAACGCTGCTTTGAAAGCGGATGAGTTTTACGCCATGGAGGCGATGAGGAACCCTGTCTACGCTGAAGTGGCTTGGACGTACTGTACTTACGCGGATGGTCCTTTGAGCTTATACTTCATGTTGTGTTTAGCGGAGAAAGCTCTGTTTGTACGCTTGAGGGCTCTGAAGGCCTCTGTTTATGCTTCTCTGCATCAATATGCTGCATAGAGTTTCCCAGCGTATTTTTCATTCTTCTACAAGACCCCCTTCAAAGCTTTTAAATTCCTCAGAATTTGAAATGCTTTGAATGAAGCATGAACGGCCCCTCGTAACTCAAAACGTTTCTGAATGGAGCGTTGAAACGGTCGATGCTGACTTTATGGCGGATTTATTGGGGACCGGTATGATCTCTTTCGCCTATAAAAAGTCTGGGGGGTTAACCTGTTCTCCCCACATTCCCATTACCACGCAGAGATGATCGCCGGAGTTCGTCGGGTCGATCTGAGGAAGAAGGAGATCATGTTCTTCCAGTGTGTAAGGAGCCGAAAAAGACGGCATCTTCGAGCAAGTATCCACTGCAACGATGGATCATGGAAGGATATCATGGATCATGGAAGTATCCTTGCTCGGGATAATCAGCAACTTTGTATAGTGTTTGCCCAGGAGAGAGGAAGGGTCGTATTTGACCACACAGCTTGCAAGTGGTGTCACGACCCGTACCCGAAAATTCGGGCACGAGTGCGTGGGTACGTCCAGCCTACGCCGCAGAGTCGACGGTAGTACGCTGTCTAGGTCAAATCCATATTTACTAAACTAGCTCATTCACAATTAACATAGGCAAGAAAATAATGAGAACAGAAACTTAAGATTTGCAATTGAAATAAATGTGACAACAGATTCAAATGTTTAGTACAGAAAATCAGAATGAAATTGGGGACAAACCCGATTAATAGGATAAGAATATAAATGAAAGATAGCTACTACTATCTACTCTGCAGTAGGGGTCTCCTGGGTGGGATCGGGCTCCTCATAGGTATCATCAGTACCCTCATAGGGACCATAATAAGTAGGGGCAAGATCCTCATCATCGCCTAAATCAACAAATTCAGTCAGAAAAGGAGCAAAGTACACAGTGCACAACAAGGTTAAACTAAATATTTATGACAATTAAATATTGAATATCATGTTAAGAAACTGCATAACAGAACATCATTATCTCAGAGTTAAAGTTGTAAACAGGGATATGAGAAAGCAGAAATAAATGAGACAGGAAAATGAAACTACAACAGTCAGCAAGATATATGTAACAAGACCAGAAACTATCTGTGTGAACTTGTGTTTGTTTTAGAATACATAGTTGGCATGTAGGGGTTTATAAGGCTAATTCGGCCATCATAAACGGCTATTAAACAGGGGAAATCGAGATCCGGCTGAGGTACAGTCGTGTACCAACAGCTATTAAACATGACAAGGAGAAGGGTAAACTACATGCCTTCTAGGTATTCACCCACCCGACATGAAAAACAAGACAAGAACTTCAATATTCAAGACATGAAAATCCATTATTTCTAACACTAGGTGTAATCATCAAGGGTACTAGTAAAGCAGGGAATTAATTATCACAATATAAAGATTTAACTTGAAGTGCAGGTACTTGCCTGTTGTTTGGATCTGATTAATTTGGTTCTTGGGAAAAAATTCCAAGAATGAGCCCAAAAGCTGAAATAGACATTACCATCATGCTCAGAAGATATCAAATAGCTAGAAACGCCTGTCCTTGGGTCCAATTTGGAGACAAGGACAAAAACGACAGTTTCGGGTCAAAACGGGATCCGCCGGTGGGCCCGCTTTGCACCGAAAAACGTGTCCGGGTCAACGGTCTCCAAATTCACCAAACTTAGTGTCAACAGGTCAGGAACACTGATACAAACCCAACGGAACTTCCAGATTTGGATTCCGATGAGTCGAACACAAAATCGCCCGTCGAGTGGGACTTGTGGGGCCCACGACACGCGATTTTGTCAACGTTCTCAGAATCGAACCAAACTTGACCCACAGGACCAGCGTATCGCTACGAGTCCGATGGCGCAAATTTCATCTCGATCTGACGAGTGTACAAGAAGTTAGGGCAAAAAGCAAAAAAGTCGGATACGGGGCGATGTTTGCGGATACGCGTTGATTCCGGTGTGCACGCACACCCGAATCAGCTTCCACGAAATCTCACACGTCCGTATCGACGAGGCGCACTTATCTGTGAAGACCGCACCCGACCAAGTCGTCCCGTTTGGCGGGGCGCACTCAGTTCCGGGGTGAAACAGGGTCTGGTTTTTCCTGTTTTTGGATCGCGGTGTGCGATCACCACAGGACGCGATGCCCCGAACGGTTTGTCCGGGCAACGAGAGGGTCATATAGGCTTCGCGTAGAAATTTACAGAATCGAAAACGGAGATACAGGGTGCAAGATACGAGTACCTGAACCTGCTCTGAAAATCTAAAAAATTCCGTGTCCGTGTCGTGTCCGACACGACACGAAGAGCTAGGGTTAGGGTTCTGCGGGTTTCCTGGCCGTGGACGGCGGGGACCGGCCGAAGATGCGCCGGCGAGGGCGGGGGACAGTTCGCCGGGGCGAGGCAGAGCTGCTGGCGGTCGGTCGGTGCCGGATTCCGGCGGAGGCGGCTGCCAAAGCTGCTGCTGCAGCAGTGTCGGGCACCGGAGGGAGGTCGACGGCGAGCTGGGCACGGCGAGGGAAGGGGGAGGAGGAGGAGACGGAGCCGGGGAGGAGGGCGGCGGCGCTGGCCGGGGGACTGCAGGCTCAGGCGGGCGGCGCGGTGCGGTGGCTGGGCGAGCGGAGGCGAGTGGATCGAGGGGGCGGCCGGGGGCGGCTTTAAATAGGGGGTAGGGCGGAGCCGTTGGGCGGAGGAGGCGGAGAAAAATGGGGGGTTGTGGAGGGCTAGGCGCTGCGGGGCGCCGCATGGCCGGCCGGAGCGGCTGAAAATGCGGCAGCACGTCGGGGACGAGGGGGCGTGGGGGACCGGGTCTCCGGGTCGGAGGCGGGTCGGGTCCGGGCAGACCCGACCCGACCCGGTAAGGGCGGGCTGGGCCGGAGACTAACGGGCCGGTCCATTGGACCGGGCCGGCCCAAGGAGAAAGAAAATAAAAAAATAATAAAATAAAATAAATAATAAATAAATAAATAGATAATTAATTAATTAATTAATTAAATAGTTTTCAGGCATTTAAAAATAGGTCTGAGGTCCAGAAAAATTACCCTAAGTCCAGTTTTCCATTTTACACCCAAAAATGTTATTTTTATGATATTTTAATATTATTTATTGCCAACTAAAAATTATTTATTAATTGAAAACCTTGATTTTAATTTCAGAAAATTCCCAAAAAATTCCAAAAAATTAGGAAAAAATCCAAGATTTAATAATTTTAAAAATTCAGGGGGTTTACAACCTACCCAACTTACAAAAATTTTGTCCTCGAAATTTAAGAATAACAAGGCAAGAAATGAAAGGCCGAGAAATGAAATATACCTCAGGGTTCAAAAAGATAAGGGTAGCACTCTATAATCTCGTCTTCTCGCTCCCAGGTGGATTCGTCGGGAGAATGGTGCTTCCAAGCCACGCGAACCAGGAAAATGACCTGGTTCCGTAGAACTTTCTCCGATCGATCCAGTATCTCCACGGGTTGCTCTTGGTAAGTCAGACTTGGACCTACTTCGAGCTCTGAGTGATCCAAAATGTGGCTGGGGTCTGACACGTACTTTCTCAGCTGCGACACCTAGAAGACGTTATGGACTCCATCCAGAGAGGGTGGCAATGCCAGTCGGTATGCCACTTCTCCGATTTTCTCCTGTATGCCAAAGGTCCAATAAATCTCGGGCTGAGTTTTCCACTCCTTCCGAACCTAATGGTGCCACGTGTCGGGGAAATCTTCAAGAATACCAGTTCTCCAACCTTTAACAAAGTCATAATCAAATCTTAGTTCCATAATAAAAATGTTTAAATTGACTTGAATTTCATAAATTTAATTACCTCAAATTCCAAGGGCCTTCGGTGGCTATTTGCCCAATGTCGTTGCCTGTCTTGAGCCACTCGAAGTCTGTCCCTTATTTGCTTTACCTTTTCAGCTGAATCGATCACCATCTCTGGTCCCAGCAGGGCTCTTTCTCCAACGTTGTCCCATGATAGCGGGGTACGACATCTTCGTCCATACAGAGCTTCAAATGGAGTCATCTCAATACTTGCTTGGTAACTGTTATTATAAGAGAACTCCACAAGATGGAGGTAGTCTTCCCAGGATCCTCCAAAATCCAGAACACAGGTATGGAGCATATCTTCGAGTGTCTGGATTGTACGTTCCGATTGTCCATCGGTTTGGGGATGATAAGCTGTGCTGAATTTGAGTTGAGTCCCCAAGCTGGCTTGTAAGCTCTTCCAGAAGTGAGAGGTGAATCTTGAATCTCGGTCGGAGACAATACTTACTGGAACTCCATGCAGCCTAACAATATGTCTAATATATAAATCTGCCAGCTTTTCTGTAGATAGTCCTACTTTGAAGGGTAGAAAATATGCAGACTTGGTCAGTCTATCTACTATCACCCAGATTGCATCCTTTCCACTAGGTGTCCTTGGAAGACCGGAAACAAAATCCATTGTGATATGTTCCCACTTCCACTCCGGAATGGGTAGTGGTTGAAGCAATCCTCCAGGTCTTTGTCTTTCTGCCTTGACTTGCTGGCACACCAAACAATAAGATACAAACCTGGCTACTTCTCTTTTCATGCCATGCCACCAAACATGCGTCCTCAGGTCCTTGTACATCTTGTTGGCTCCTGGATGTATAGAGTATTGCAATCTGTGCGCCTCTTGCATAACTTCTTCTCTTATGTCTCCTTGAGGTACACATAATCTATCGCCATGCCTCAGTGATCCATCTTCATGAATTCTGAAATCTTCCACTAATCCAGCTTGCACTTGACCTCGAAGGCTTCGCAGGCCTTCGTCTTGAAACTGAGTCTCCTTGATCTTGTCTATTAAAGTAGACTGAATCTGCAAGTTCATCATTTGGCCTTCTTTTCCTGGGATGATTACTTCAATACCTAAACTTTCCAAGTCCTCTAGCAGGTGTCTGTCCATAGTCAAGTACATCGCCATAGGATACCTGCTTAGAGCATCAGCAACTACATTTGCCTTCCCAGGATGATATTGAAGGGTGATATCAAAGTCTTTCATTAGTTCCAGCCACCTTCTTTGCCTCATGTTCAGCTCTTTCTGAGTGAAGATATATTTTAGACTTTTATGGTCTGTAAATATTTCCACCCTTTCTCTATAAAGATAATGCTTCCATAGTTTAAGAGCAAAAATGATAGCTGCCAATTCTAAATCATGAGTTGGATAGTTCTTTTCATGAGGTCGGAGCTGTCTAGAGGCATATGCTATTATCTTCTTGTTCTGCTCCAAAACACATCCTAGACCTTTTTCGGAAGCATCACTATAAATAGCGAAACCTCCGGTTCCAGAAGGTAAGGTCAGAATAGGGGCAGTAGTCAGCCTTTTCTTCAATTCCTCGAAAGCATGCTGACATTCATCAGTCCAGGTGAACTCTTCATCCTTCCTTGTTAATTTTGTCATGGGCTCAGTAATTCTTGCAAAGTCCTTCACAAACTTCCGATAGTATCCAGCTAGTCCCAGGAAGCTTCTAATCTCTGCTAAGAGTCTGGAGTGGGCCAGGATTCTACTGCAGCTATCTTCTTAGGATCTACTGCTATTCCATCTCCAGTCACAATATGTCCCAAGAATTCTACTTTGTCTAGGAAGAAGGCACATTTAGATAATTTTTCATAAAGTTTTTCCTTCCTCAAAGTCTCCAATGCTAACCTCAAATATTCTTCATATTCTTCGGGGGTCTTGGAGTAGATCAAAATATCATCAATGAAGACCACTACAAATTTGTCTAGGTATGGCTGAAAAACTCTGTTCATTAAGTTTATAAAAACTGCTGAAGCATTCGTCAACCCGAACGGCATTACTAAGAATTCATAGTGTCCGTTCCGGGTATTGAAAGCAGTTTTAGGGATGTCTTCCTTTCTCACCCTTACTTGGTGGTATCTAGACCTCAAATCAATCTTTGAAAATACCCGAGCTCCACTCAACTGATCAAATAGGTCATCTATCCTGGGCAGGGGATACTTATTCTTAATTGTTAAGGCATTCAAGGCCCTATAGTCAATACACATTCGGGATGTTCCGTCCTTCTTGGGCAAAAATAATACTGGAGCTCCCCAGGGTGAGACACTAGACCTAATGAAGCATTTGTCTTTTAGTTCTTTGATTTGCTCATTTAGTTCTATTATCTCCTTCTTGTTGATTCTGTAGGGATTTTGGGACACTGGTGCTGCTCCTGGCACTAAGTCAATGGAGAATTCAACTTCTCGGTCTGGGGGTAAGCCTGGGAGATCCTCAGGGAAGACATCAAGGTATTCAGAGATGATAGGTAGTGGCACTTCTCCTGTTACTAGGGCTCCACAAATTTTGTTATTACCCATTTCTCTAGAACCTCTAGCAAATTCAAATTCTGGCTTGTCAGGGGGCCTGAAGATTACACTACCTCTGTGGCAGTCTATAGTGGCATGATGTTGACTTAAACAATCCATACCTAGTATAATGTCAAAACTGGGCACTGGCATTACAAGAAGCCTAGCATACAGTTCTCTTCCACATAAAGTAATAGGACAATTGTTACAGGCATCACTAACCGGGATGATTCCTCCACCGGTAATGATCTTATAACAATTCCTAAGGGGTTTAGTGATTAAGCTATGCTTCATAAGGAAATCTACTGACATGAATGAATGCGAAGCTCCAGAGTCAAATAAAGTAATAGCTGGTATTGAATTTATAAGCACAGAACCTGTGATCACGTCTGCTGTGGCCTCAGCTTCTTCCAGAGTCATTGCATAAGCACGGCCTTGCTGCGGTGCACCCCTCTGTTGCTGCTGGTGCTGAGCAAAGCGTTATTGTTGTATTAGAAGCGGGGGTCCCCTCTGTTGTACTGCTAGGGCCCTGGCCTGGGCTGGAGCCTTTGGTGCAGCGGTGCATCCTTGAGCAGCTGGACAGTCCCTCATTTGATGTGCTGCTGAGCCGCAGTAGAGGCAGGCACCTAGCCTCTTCCTGCAGACTTGCCAAGTATGACCTGGTTTTTGGCAAAAGTTACCAGCAGCAGCTTGTTGGTTCTGTCCCTGAGCCTGGTGTTGGGGTGCTGGAGCTCGAGGAAGAGGACGCTGAGTTTGCTGCGGGGCCCTCTGCTGTTGTTGTTGTTGTTGTTGAAAAGGGCGCTTGTTGGGTCCCGCATTTTCGGTATCTCTCTCTCGTTTCAGTTTATGTCCCATATCTCTTTCAACGCCTTGTGCCACGCTCAAGATTTCTTCATAGGTGCGAGCTCGGCTGGTGGTGACAGCAAGGCGAATATCCGGAGACAGCCCCTTCTTGAATCTACGGGCTCTGTCCTCCGGGGTACGAACCATGTACTCCGCAAAGTGGCTTAACCTGCTAAATTCAGCAGTATATTCATCAACAGACAGGTTACCTTGTTCCAGTCTCTCGAATTGGCTTTCGAGAGCTTCCCGAGCCACTTTGGGGTAAATTTTCTCCTTGAATAGCCTCTTGAAGTCCTCCCAGGTGATGTCAGGAGCAGATATTTGGGGTTCATCTCTGAACCAGGTTCGAGCAATGTCGAACAGTTGCAGGCTTGCGGACTCCACTTTGAGGTCATCAGGGACCCGAGCTGTCTTCAGGAGTCTCTCAACATTCTCTATCCACTCATCGGCATAGAGAATGCCCTCAGTTCCGTAGAATTCCAGGGGTCTAAGATTCTTGAAGTCTTTGGCACTCCCTGGCCTCTTGAGTGACGACTCCTGGGACTTAAGAGCTTCTGAGAGGCTGGTCCGCAGAAGTGCAGTCTGTTCTTTCTGGGATTCTACCAATCCCTGGAACACTCCTAGTAGCTGTGCCCCATCTAGGGTAACTACCGGAACAGATGGAGGCGGCGGGAGTACAAGAGTCTCGGGCACATTCTGCTCAGCTGGTTCTGATGTGCCTCCTACTGTGTTCCTTGTCTGGACCATTCTGAAAGATTAAGGAATAGGGAAGATCAGAATAGATTACTTGGAAATCAAAGGCGATAGGAAAATTGAGCAGCAAAGATATCAAGAATTGAAATAAGGACCCTATACTGTGAATGAGCTTTTCCTAGAATCCTCAATCTTATTCCATACCCTGTCCTAGGGTATTACCCTATTTAAGGATAGGACCTGCATGGGCCACTATAAAAATGTGTCACGACCCGTACCCGGAAATTCGGGCACGAGTGCGTGGGTACGTCCAGCCTACCCCGCAGAGTCGGCGGTAGTACGCTGTCTAGGTCAAATCCATATTTACTAAACTAGCTCATTCGCAATTAACATAGGCAAGAAAATAATGAGAACAGAAACTTAAGATTTGCAATTGAAATAAATGTGACAACAGATTCAAATATTTAGTACAGAAAATCAGAATGAAATCGGGGACAAACCCGATTAATAGGATAAGAATATAAATGAAAGATAGCTACTACTAGCTACTCTGCAGCAGGGGTCACCTGGGTGGGATCGGGCTCCTCATAGGTATCATCAGTACCCTCATAGGGACCATAATAAGTAGGGGCAAGATCCTCATCATCGCCTAAATCAACAGATCCAGTCAGGAAAGGAGCAAAGTACACAGTGCACAACAAGGTTAAACTAAATATTTATGACAATTAAATATTGAATATTATGTTAAGAAACTGCATAACAGAACATCATTATCTCAGAGTTAAAGTTGTAAATAGGGATATGAGAAAGCAGAAATAAATGAGACAGGAAAATAAAACTACAACAGTCAGCAAGATATATGTAACAAGACCAGAAACTATCTGTGTGAACTTGTGTTTGTTTTAGAATACATAGTTGGCATGTAGGGGTTTATAAGACTAATCCGGCCATCATAAACGGCTATTAAACAGGGGAAATCGAGATCCGGCTGAGGTACAGTCGTGTACCAACAGCTATTAAACATGACAAGGGGAAGGGTAAACTACATGCCTTCTAGGTATTCACCCACCCGACATGAAAAACAAGACAAGAACTTCAATATTCAAGACATGAAAATCCAGTATTTCTAATACTAGGTGTAATCATCAAGGGTACTAGTAAAGCAGGGAATTAATTATCACAATATAAAGATTTAACTTGAAGTGCAGGTACTTGCCTGTTGTTTGGATCTGATTAATTTGGTTCTTGGGGAAAAATTCCAGGAATGAGCCCAAAAGCTGAAATAGACATTACCATCATGCTCAGAAGATGTCAAATAGCTAGAAATGCCTGTCCTTGGGTCCAATTTGGAGACAAGGACAAAAACGACAGTTTCGGGTCAAAACGGGGTCCGCCGGTGGGCCCGCTTTGCACCGAAAAACGTGTCTGGGTCAACGGTCTCCAAATTCACCAAACTTAGTGTCAACAGGTCAGGAACGCTGATACGAACCCAACGGAACTTCCAGATTTGGATTCCGATGAGTCGAACACAAAATCGCCCGTCGAGCGGGACTTGTGGGGCCCACGACACGCGATTTTATCAACATTCTCAGAATCGAACCAAACTTGACCCACAGGACCAGCGTATCGCTACGAGTCCGATGGCGCAAGTTTTATCTCGATCTGACGAGTGTACAAGAAGTTAGGCAAAAAGCAGAAAAGTCGGATACGGGGCGATGTCCGCGGATACGCGTTGATTCCGGTGTGCACGCACACCCGAATCAGCTTCCACGAAATCTCACACGTCCGTATCGACGAGGCGCACGTATCTGTGAAGACCGCACGCGACCAAGTCATCCCGTTTGGCGGGGCGCACTCAGTTCCGGGGTGAAACAGGGTCGGGTTTTTCCTGTTTTTGGATCGTGGTGTGCGATCACCACAGGACGCGATGCCCCGAGCGGTTTGTCCGGGCACCGAGAGGGTCATACAGGCTTCGCGTAGAAATTTACAGAATCGAAAACGGAGATACAGGGTGCAAGATACGAGTACCTGAACCTGCTCTGAAAATCCGAAAAATTCCGTGTCCGTGTCGTGTCCGACACGACACGAAGAGCTAGGGTTAGGGTTCTGCGGGTTTCCTGGCCGTGGACGGCGGGGACCGGCCGGAGATGCGCCGGCGAGGGCGGGGGACGGTTCGTCGGGGCGAGGCGGAGCTGCTGGCGGTCGGTCGACGCCGGATTCCGGCGGAGGCTGCTGCCAAAGCTGCTGCTGCTGTAGTGTCGGGCGCCGGAGGGAGGTCGACGGCGAGCTGGGCACGACGAGGGAAGGGGGGGAGGAGGAGACGGAGCCGGGGAGGAGGGCGAAGGCGCTGGCCGGGGGACTGCGGGCTCAGGCGGGCGGCGCGGTACGGTGGCTGGGCGAGCGGAGGCGAGTGGATCGAGGGGGCGGCCGGGGGCGGCTTTAAATAGGGGGTAGGGCGGAGCCGTTGGGCGGAGGAGGCGGAGAAAAATGGAGGGTCGTGGAGGGCTAGGCGCTGCGGGGCGCCGCGTGGCCGGCCGGAGCGGCTGAAAACGCGGCAGCGCGTTGGGGACGAGGGGGCGTGGGGGACCGGGTCTCCGGGTCGGAGGCGGGTCGGGTCCGGAAAGACCCGACCCGACCCGGTAAGGGCGGGCTGGGCCGGAGACTAACGGGCCGGTCCATTGGGCCGGGCCGGCCCAAGGAGAAAGAAAATAAAATAAAAAAATAAATAAACTAAATAATAAATAAATAAATAAATAGATAATTAATTAATTAATTAATTAAATAGTTTTCAGGCATTTAAAAATAGGTCTGAGGTACAGAAAAATCCAAAAAAATTACCCTAAGTCTAGTTTTCCATTTTACACCCAAAAATGTTATTTTCATGATATTTTAATATTATTTATTGCCAATTAAAAATCATTTATTAATTGAAAACCTTGATTTTAATTTCAGAAAATTCCCAGAAAATTCCAGAAAATTAGGAAAAAATCCAAGATTTAATAATTTTAAAAATTCAGGGGGTTTACAAGTGGTGTCTTCTCCCATTATACTCTCGGGGATGAGAGAGAAGATAAGCTGTAACAGCTGTCTTCCAGGACTGAGTTGGGTAAAATACCTCAACTCAATCTGCCATGGCGCAGGGCGTAGGAAAGCAATAACCTGCTTTTCTGTTGGAGGATGGGTCTATGCCCAGTTTTGTATCCTCCCGCCACTGATCATCTTCTTGGAAGAAGAGGAAGACCACCAATGCGAGAACCTGTCAAAACAGATTCCGAGGGCGGCCTTCAGACGATGGTGGGGAAATCCTTTGTAGATGGGATTTCCCTCATATGTAATCATGAAAAATAGAGAAAAACCCTTGTAGGTTGGATTTCCCTCATATGTAATCATGATTTTAATCTTTAATAAAATTGTCTTCATACGTTGCTGTGAAGTCTGAATATGTGTAGCTTTGACACGTCTGATTCTTTACGCCGACTCTGATAAAAAGAGTATTAGGCCCTGTCCTTTACGCATAGCGAATTTTCCATAGAACGCTGTTGAGCCTCTTGAACGTTTAGAACTGCCCTGCTGCTAGGATTGAGGGACCGTATAGAATTCTGAACTGCTGCTTCTGATGAGCAAAAATTTTGTTCAGACTTCGTCTTCAAGAATGACCTCTCGAAACTCCCTTGGAACAGGGTCGAGGGATGGCTGTCAAACTGAGTTGCCATAGACGAGATGTTTAGACTGGAGTCTGGATGAATCTCCAATTTTGACCCGAGGAGAGTAATTTCTCAATGCTTGAACTCTGTATGCTTCGGGTATTTGGGATATCTTGGGGTCAAGAACGAGTATCTTTTGTGTGAACTCTTTGTAATTGACCGCTTTGGGGACCGTTCAGATGTACGCGTAATCTGGCCGACGAATATTTCAGATGTGCGGGAAGTCGTGGAGCGCGAAATCATTAGTCTGTAGCCTCTGAGCATAAACTAAACACCATCGAGCATGAAATCATAGACTTGTGGTTCCTGAGCGTGAAGTCGTAGGTTTGTTGCCTCTCGAGCATAAAAGCTACGGAGCACAAAGGCATCCGGGCAAAAAACCATAGACTTATAGCTGTCGAACGTAAAGCCGTAGATTCATAGCTGTCGAGCGTAGAAAGCTCTTTTAGCGTAGAACTGTAGATCTGTAGCTCCTGAAAAGAAAATTTCTCTGAGCGTGAAGTTTACGGATCTGTTGCTTCTGAGCGTAAACTGAGCGCCACCGAGCATGAGATCATCGATTTGGTATCTGCTGAGCGTAAAGTCGTAGGTTTGTTGCCTCTCGAGCATAAAAGCTACCGAGCACAAAGGCATCCGGGCGTAAAACCATAGACTTATAGCTTACGAGCGTAAAAACGTGGATCTGTTGCTGTCGAGCGTAGAAAGCTCCTTTAGCGTAGGAACTGCTGAACTGCTTTGCGCGAAAAACTTTTTGAATTCGCTGACTGTCCGCCTTCTCTGAATAATAGGCTGACGTAGGACCCAATCATAACTAAATATTAGGAGATTCTGTTCGGGTTTCGAGGAGTCCGTCCGAGGATTCGAGGAGTCGACCCGAACTCTATATATATCCCAAGCTTTTGAGAGAAAAACTTTTCATCCGTCTTCTGCGAAAGAGAGCCTTCGACTGTTCGAGTTTCTTCCTTCGTTCTTTCTTCGAGCACTCCGAGTTTTCAGAAATGGCGCCGAAACAAATCCCCTCCACTAAGGGAAAGGGTATAGGTTCTTCTTCTCGTTCTTCTGCCCCAGCGCGAGAGTCTTTGGTCGGGCAAGGCGAACTTTCTTCTGAGCGAAGCATCCCGCCGACGAGCAGCGCACCCGGCCTTAGAGGTAGAGCTTTTGGTATGACAAAGAATGATGAAAAATCTTTCGCACATGTTGAACGTGACCGCGCTAGTTCATCTTTGGTGCTGATAGCCTCTTTGAGGAAGATGACGCACGGAGACGTTTTTATCTTTTACGCCCACATTTTTAATGTGTCAGCGTAAAACTCCATGTTTTCGTAGTTTTGAGCGTAAAAGCTCTGACTGCCGAAAACTTGGTGTATACTATAAAATTTTAGTTTTACATTTGTGGATGGGACCTCCGGCATAATAACTAGAATTTTTAGCAGTCTGGCGTAAAGCACGGACCGTATATCGCCCATTACGCTTCTGGATGTGACTTCCGGCGTAAAGTGACCAAATTTTGTACAGTCTTGGCATAAAGCACAGACTGTCGTTTCTTGGTCTTCATTTTGCAAATGATGTATTTCCTTTGCATTTTGCAGTTAATTTGCATGAGTCTCCACTGGCCGAGGTGATGGGTTCCGCTGCCGGGATGCTGCACTCGAACTACCTGGAGGATCTGTCGCACGTGAAATTTCCTATCTCTGGACCCCAGTATCCTGAAGGGAGGGGGATCTTGATATCGGCTCAGGACGAGCGGACATTGCTGAACATGATTAACAGAGAGACCCTGACGTACATAGACGGGGACCAGTACATCAAGCCGGCCTTTCTCTTTGGGGACATGATAGACAAACAGTCCCAGACGAAGCCCAAGAGAGAACTTGGGTTTTCCCTGTCGAGAGTGTGGTCCTGTATCTGCCCACGATGCCGAGAGATTATCCCATCTCGGCTTTCTTCCATGCCACACATCCCAGGAGGATGTCGTGGACGCTGACTCCCGATCTTCACGGCAAGCCGGGGAAGATCTTTCATCTGAAAGGAGCTGACCAGGGGTCGTTTGTCAGCCGTCCCTCCGGCGTTGTGATGCTGTTCAGGGGACTGTGCCCGGACAGCATCCCGAGTGAAGACAGTTCTGTGATCCAGCCTGTCCAGTTGTCGACTTTCTGTAACGACTTCATGGGGCGAGGGGGGTATACCCCAAGGAGAATCCTCGGTGTAATGGGTGGATCACCCCAATAAACCTTCGATGGACTTGCCTAGTTGACTGGGCCTTGAAGCATTTTCGGAGCGAGCTAGAGGTCATCGGGCTGTATGCTGCTGTGAGTGCGACGAGTGTTGGGTTGCCTCCGAACCCTAACCTATTTCTGGCACTGATGGAGCGATACATTCCGCTCACTGGGACCTTCGCCACTCTACTGGGAGAGTTGGGGTTGGCCCTTCATGAGATGACAGTGATCTCGAGACTGCCGATGGGGGATACCCCATATGAAGAGTATGTTCCCACCAACCGGGAGTTGGAGGCCTCGGACCCTCGGGTTGTGGAGGTGTATCAGGAGCTGATGTGCCACTACTTCGCGTGCACTGCTTTTTACAATGAGCCTTCTGACTTGGCTCACACCACTAAGTGGACGTCCTACCTCTTCTTTCACCGGGCCAGGGCCGCCACGTCGGGGAAAGTTTCGGGGGGCAAGAATGAGCCCGTGAATTGTTTGGGCGCGCTTAGTGCCCAGGTCTTTGAGGATCTTATGGAGGATGCTAAAGCTCCCGATCAGATTCTCCATGACGGGGTAGGAAAGTACCCTGAAGGCACTAAGGCCTATAGTTACTTGAGGCGCTGTCGCGGGCCTCTATCTAAGGAAGCCCGGCTGGCTGGCTTTCTCTCCATATGGCTGCACCGAGTTGTGGGGCCTGGCATCGCGTCCGCGGATCGTATCCACCGGAACGTCCTGTGGCCTGTCGTTCGTCTGGTGTTTGGGGCAAGACTGAGCTTGCTCCCTGCCATGGTGTGCCTTATTCAGGCTGGCTTGAGGGCCATGACTGATGGGCTGCTCGTCGATGAAGCTCGGCGTGATAGCTTTCCTCGGGTAGAATTACCATACATATACTTGATGGGATGGTTAATTCTCCACAATCCCCGGGTGATGTCTCCCGGCCCTGGCAGCATTTCGGTGGGTAGTTTCTTGCTAAACTACAAGGACTCTCCTTGGAACGTGAACACAGTTTTAGACTGTAGGCTGGCGTTGAACCTCAGCCACGGGTGGAAGTTATTCTGCATCGTCCCCTCCGTGCATCACAACCAGTCGGGGATTAGGCTTGAGGACTTAGGTCAAGATAAGACCAACCTTTCTCCGGAAGCCTTTAATTGGTTGGTCTGTATCAGACCCTCCCATTTGCTGTATAGAAGCAAAGATCATTGCTTCTTTGAGCCTTACTTGTCCAGTCGGTTCGCCAGTCAGTTTGGGTATGATCAGCTGCACGTGGGCAATGCCGTCACCAGCTTCAGGTCCAGGGGCTGACTCATTGATGGAGCCAGAGGATGGCGGTATTTTATCATGGGTTGTATGGGAGCCATCTTTATCGTGCCGGTTGTTACAACCTCCACGGAGTTGCGTATCCTCCATTCTTACGCCCAGTTCTACGTGGCGATCAACACCTTCCATCGCGATTTCGACGTACGTGGAAGCTTTAGGGTGCCTTCTCCCAAGCCTGGGGGAAGAGTCGAAGTCCCCTCGGTTTCTTCTGACGAGGGTGAGGAGTTTGACACTCCGGATGAGCCTCTGGTGTCGGTGCCGAGGTGTGAAGTGCCTCTGCCTGTGTAACGCCCAGCTCCGTGCCGGCGTTATGTATCAAGGTGAGTGGACAGAACTTCGTTCTCTGATTCTTGTACGCCTTAATAATAACCTGAATTTTTGCTTACAATGTTTTCTTAAGAGAATGATAGAACCTGCCTTGTATGTTAATGAACGAACTCACCTAGCTTGTCTTTGAAACAATGTCTGCTTAACGAGAATCCTGAATCGCTTGCTTAGAATGCATGAACATGTTCACTATCGTCTATGCTTCGAGAGAACCATACTGTGCCTGAACGTGTTCAAGTGATAAGTCGGATTGCCCCGCAACAACGAGTGTATTCTGATGGTTCGTCTCATCTGCATACTAGAGTTTATTTGATAGTGTTCCATGCATTCGCACGAGGTCGGACAATGGCTATTGGTGGAGAGCTGAACTGCATGTGTCATGACTGTTACCATGATAGTGAAAAGCAACCATGAGTCACAGCTGCCATTAGCTTCAGAGAAATGAGTCATTGGTATGCTGTTCCACCAGCTGCCGATCCTGAGATACTCGGTAACCGCCCTACATATAGCTAAGTCATTGTATTGGCTTGGATAGTGACTGCCCCTAAGATTGTGTATAGTGTGTCTAGCTTTGCATCTGACCCTCGAGTCGCATGAGACACGCTGCGCACACCCTGAAACATGAACGGTTTGCTTGCTTGCTTATTCAATATGAAACTTTATTTCCAAACATGTTTCCAAACAAGTAAATCTACTCTGCTAGAACTGCATGAAACAAACCTAGGTAATACTAGAAAGATTACTAGTAATGTAATATTTTATAACATGATTACTTAGTTCTCGTTTGAGTGAATGCTTGTTTCTGTTCAGTTGATTTATCTCACCAGTACTTGTATAAAGTGCTGACCCACCGACAATTTACTGCTTGCAGGTACTGGATCGTCCGAGGGAGCGATAGGCTTGCCACAGTCCCCAAGACCCGGAATCCTAGTTTCGATTGTTGCCCCGAGAATGCTATCGTATAAGGGGGCATAATGTATAGAACGAACGTGTGCCTTTGCTAAAGGAAACCCAAGTTGCCTCGATTTTCCTGAACACTCAGTTGGCTAAATGCATTGCATTGCAACAAGTCCCTTTTCGCTGCTAACTCGATTGATGCGATGATAGCCAACTATCAACTTAAACGATTGGCCTTGCACGGGCGCAACCCTAGGCCCCTGCGGCATCACGTACCCCGAAAGCTCGAACGGGCCATTCGCTTAGCTTCCTTCCTCCCTCGCACCCATGGGACGGGCGTGGTAATTCGCGTCCGGCGCTCCGAGGCACGGTGATTCGTGCCCGGTTTGTTAATCCCGGCCGCACGGGGCAGGGCAGGGCGGAGCGGCGGCCCGGGCGGGTCCAGGGCGTGAAAGAATGGTATCAGAGCGGAATCGATTCTCTGACCCAAAACCGTTGCTATGACTCTGAGTCTATATGGTATTGCAAAGAGCGTTACATACAATAAGTCCATAGATATTCTCAAAGTGCAAATGTTTTCTGAACTTGAATTGCTTGATTGTTTCGATTGAGTACGGCGAGGGACGGCACTATCGCTGCTCGGAATATCGAGAAGTTTATCCTTGAAGTTTCGAGGACGAAACTTTTTGTTGGTTGGTAAGTATGTAACGCCCCGCTCCGCGCCGACGTTATGTATCAAGGTGAGTGGGCAGAACTTCGTTCTCTGATTCATGCACGCCTTAATAATAACCTGAGTTTTTGCTTGCAATGTTTTCTTAAGAGAATGATAGAACCTGCCTTGAATGTTAATGAACGAACTCACCTAGCTTGTCATTGAAACAATGTCTGCTTAACGAGAATCCTGAATCGCTTGCTTAGAATGCATGAACATGTTCACTATCGTCTATGCTTCGAGAGAACCATACTGTGCCTGAACGTGTTCAAGTGATAAGTCGGATTACCCCGCAACAACGAGTGTATTCTGATGGTTCGTCTCGTCTGTATACTAGAGTTTATTTGATAGTGTTCCATGCATTCACACGCGGTCGGACAATGGCTATTGGTGGAGAGCTGAACTGCATGTGTCACGGCTGCTACCATGATAGTGAAAAGCAACCATGAGTCACAGCTGCCATTAGCTTCAGAGAAATGAGTCATTGGTATGCTGTTCCACCAGCTGCCGATCCTGAGATACTCGGGGACCGCCCTGCATATAGCTAAGTCATTGTGTTGGCTTGGATAGTGACTGCCCCTAAGATTGTGCATTGTGTCTAGCTTTGCATCTGACCCTCGAGTCGCATGAGACACGCTGCGCACACCCTGAAACATGAACGGTTTGCTTGCTTGCTTATTCAATATGAAACTCTGTTTCCAAACATGTTTCCAAACAAGTAAATCGATTCTGCTAGAACTTCATGAAACGAACCTAGGTAAAACTAGAAAGATCACTAGTAATGTAATGTTTTATAACATGATTACTTAGTGCTCGTTTGAGTAAATGCTTGTTTCTGTTCAGTTGATTTATCTCACCAGTACTTGTATAAAGTGCTGACCCACCAACAGTTTACTTGCTTGCAGGTACTGGATCGTCCGAGGGAGCGATAGGCGTGCCATAGTCCCCAAGACCAGGAATCCTGGTTTTGATTGTTGCCCCGAGAATGCTATCGTATAAGGGGGCCTAATGTATGGAACGAACGTGTGCCTTTGCTAAAGGAAACCCAAGTTGCCTCGATTGTCCCGAACACTCAGTTGGCTAAATGTATTGCATTGCAACAAGTCCCTTTCCGCTGCTTACTCGATTGATGCGATGATAGCCAACTATCAACTTAAACGATTGGCCTTGTACGGGCGCAACCCCAGGCCTGTGCGGCATCACGTCCCCCGAAAGATTGAATGGGCCATTCGCTTTGCTCCCTTTCTCCCTCGTACCCGCGGGACGGGCGCGGTGATTCGCGTCCGGCGCTCCGAGGCACGGTGATTCGTGCCCGGTTCGTTAATCCCGGCCGCACGGGGCGAGGCAGGGCAGAGCGGCGGCCCGGGCGGGTCCGGGGCGTGACAGCCTGCGGGGGCTTTGGTAGTCCCTGGGAAGCGGAGGGCACCTGTTTCCAAGGAGGCTTCTCTTTGTAAGAGGAGGAAGGAGACGGTTGCTCGTCCTCTCCGCGTTCTTGGTGTTGAGGCTCCTGGGAGTAGGCCTGTATCTCCCTATGTCAGGGATGATTCTTTGGTTGGAGGTTCCTCGCCTTTTAGAGAGGGACCTTCTACAGTTCCGGCTGGTGGCACCGGAGAGTCTTTGCTGAAGGTTGTTGTTGCCGCTACTTCTCCAGGTAGTGGAACGAGGTCACCTGCGTGGCCTAGGCAAATGGGGGAATCTTTCCCTAGACCGGCAACGGATAAAATTCCTGCCACGCCTGTGCACATGCCTAGCGAGATTCTAGCTGACGAACCTCGACCGCGTCTTGGTGAAGGTCTGGTAGAGCTTCTGGCGATGTTGGTTGGCCCACCTCCTTCTCCAGGTATGACAGTTCGTATCGCGTCATTGAGGCGTGATATAGCTACATCGGCTGCAGATACGACATATGTTCCCTTGGATACGGGTAAATGTCATCTTTTTTGTCTCCTTTTTTAGAAAGATTACCATCATACTGATATCAACTTTCTTGTCCTCTTTTCAGGGGACGGTGCCCACGGGGAGCATAGTGTTGAAGCGCCTTCTGGCTCTGCTTCGGCTCCTGGCGATGCTACGGAGGCGTTCGACTTCGAGGAGGAAATACCTTCGGGGGCCAGCTCGCCCGGAGTAGTTTTGTCACCTTAAGAGGAGGATGAACCCGTTATCGTGACCTCGCCTCTTGCGAGTATGCTGATGACTTCGACCGTAGTCGTTGTACCTCCTTCGGTCGTACCACCTGTCGAGGCGGCGGCTGTGGCCACCTCGTCTGCAGTCATTCCTGGCGGGGGACTCGCCAATATCGCGGCCACTCCTGGCGTTCAATCGGATCTGGTTGCGCTGACCGAGCAATATACCAGCCTCTTTTACACCGGTTTGAAAACGATAATATCAATGGTGTTGGCGAAGAATCTAGACTTCGAGCGCCTGAAGAAGACTTCTCAGTTTTCAATCGGGGCTGGCCGGGAGTTCGGCGATTCTGGGGTAGCTGACGCCGTGGAGGCGATGGTTAATGGTTTGGAGCAACCTATTAACGAATACTTGCAGCTGACTCGGGGCAGCCTTGAAGCTGATATCCAGGTCAGGTATGACCTCATGACTGCGTGGCTCATTAAACAGCTGGAAAGCCTAGATGACTCCATCAAAGCACATAAGCTGGAGATGGATGAAAGAAAAGCAGTCGTAGAGGAGGCTTTTGCCCTTCAGACGAAGTGCCAATTCGAGCATGAAGGAAACGTCGCGAGGGCTCATAAGTTGAAGGAAAAACTCGCTCGGGCAGAGGAGTGGGCTTTTTAGTCGTTGGCAGGTCTAGATGTAGCGACTGGTCGACTAAGCGCAGCACGACGGGATCTGGAGCATACAGAAGCTGCCCGTGCTGGCTCTCTTTGGGCAAGGGCCGAGCTGTCCTTTATGAACAATCCCGAGGCACTGCTGGAGCGGGCCTGCGCTGATACCTTGGTTTTCAGGGACGAGAGGATAGCTACACTGGCGTGGCTGATTCGCGATCTGACCGCTCCCCCACAATGATGTACCCTTTCTTCTTTTTGCTTCCCCGATATAATTCTGCTCTTTTCGAGAATAAATAAAGCGAATCTTTTCTGACTTTGTGGACCCATCATTTTGGAATATAAATGACAGGTTTGGGCGAGAGTGATATCAGAGGTAGCATGGACGTGATAGACTCTCGATAAACTTCTAGCAGGACATACCTATTCAGAGGTCATGCGGACATGATAGAATATGACTTAACTAATTTTTTGCTTTGGAAGTAGTTTTGTCAGAATTGAGATTCTCGCCGTATTCCACTTGAGCAGAGGAGATTTAAGCATAGTACCTTTTCAGGAATTTACCATTGATAGGAGCCAATAACAGGTGTTGTCGATCCTGAGAACCCGTCCATGAAAGACATGCATTCAAAACCAGGTGTTGTCGATCATGATGTCCATGATAGGAAGAGGGAACTCATCCTTGGGGCAGGCTGTATTCAGATCACGGTAATCGATGCAGATACGTATTTTTTCGGTCTTCTTCATGACTGGGACAACGTTGGTGACCCAGTCGGGATGTTATTCTTTCCGGATAAAACTGCAGGCTATCAACTTCTTGACTTCAGCTTCGATGGCGTCCATCATATCCGGGCGAAACCGACGTTGGTGCTGCTTCACAGGCTTTGAGTTGGTCAATATGTTGAGTTTGTGAGTAGCCACTTTCGGGTCAAGGCTCAGCATGTCCTTGTAATCCCATGCGAAGACGTCGATATACTCTTTTATCAGCTGGATAACTTCTTTCCTTTCAGCCGGGGAAAGATTATTACTGATAAATATCGGTCTTGGCGAAAGTTCACCCCCAACATCAACCTGGATAACTTTGTCTTTGGTGGGAGGTTCCCTTTGCTCGAAGCAGAATTCCCACTGCGTATCCATTTGTTGGGCCCAAAAGTCATTCTCAAATAGCTCAGAATCCTGTTCATCTGCTTCAAAGGGATCTGTCACTACCATATTCACTGATAATGTCTGTTTGAGAGCGTCAGGTGAGTCGGAGGGCGACGAGCCATTCCGAGGAGAGGAAACGGTATCCTCGTCCGACTTAAAGGAGGTGGCGTACCCTAACCCGAAATGAGTGCGTTGATAGTAAGGGTTGCCACGCGGCGGCGTTCGTCTGGATGGCAACCTATATCAGGAGATAGTATATAGCCGAAAGTTTTATTCAGAGGTGATATGAACATGACAAACTTTTGATCGTGACTCCTTTGGAGATGGAGGTACACGCCTGCTCAGAGGTAATATGGACATAGCAGTTTTTGTGGACTTAACACTACTGGCGTACTTATGACTAAGTATGGGTGTTAAGTGTGGATGGCAATTTGTATCAGAAGATAGTCGATAGCCGAAAGTTTTATTCAGAGGTGATATGAACATGACAAACTTTTGATCGTGACTCCTTTGGAGATGGAGGTACACGTCTGCTCAGAGGTAATATGGACATGGCAGTGTTTGTGGACTTAACACTACTGGCGTACTTATGACTAAGTACGGGTGTTAAGTGTGGATGGCAATTTGTATCAGAAGATAGTCGATAGCCGAAAGTTTTATTCAGAGGTGATATGAACATGATAAACTTTTGATCGTGACTCCTTTGGAGATGGAGGTACACGTCTGCTCAGAGGTAATATGGACATGGCAGTTTTTGTGGACTTAACACTACTGGCGTACTTATGACTAAGTACGGGTGTTAAGTGTGGATGGCAATTTGTATCAGAAGATAGTCGATATCCGAAAGTTTTATTCAGAGGTGATATGAATATGACAAAATTTTGATCGTGACTCCTTTGGAGATGGAGGTACACGTCTGCTCAGAGGTAATATGGACATGGCAGTTTTTGTGGACTTAACACTACTGGCGTACTTATGACTAAGTACGGGTGTTAAGTGTAGATGGCAATTTGGTACTTTTCCTTAATGATTGGTCCCTTGTCTATAAATACAAGGTGACGACCTTGGTATCGACCAATTCCTGGATTCTCCTTTTTAGTACGTAGCAGGCCTGGGTAGGGTGACGGGTGTACCGATGGAAGAGGCAATAATCTGGGTCATCGACTCTGCCGGCCCTCTCAGGGTATCTGATGTTGGGCAGCTGAAGCTTGCGTTCTTCCCTTAGTATTTTGAAGATTCCAACTATGTCTTCTTCTTTGAAGGAGAAAGTCCTTTTTGGTCGTAGGGCTCCCGATGCTTGATTTTCATGGCCCTCCTGGAATATTGCCGTTATTACATTATCTTTGGATCTTGCGGGGGTTCTACCCCCGGCCCTGGACGTCACTTTATTCCGTCGAGGTAAGTTACTCCTAGACATGCCGCGGCCACTGGCCACAGAAACTGATTTATCAAGAACTGCCTCTGGTTGTACAGGATTAGATTTCGGAATTTTGGGTCTCGTGAGAGACGCAGTATATCCCAACCCAAAACGAGCTTTTTGATGGTGAGAATTACTACGCACCGGCGTTCGTCTACCTTTCCCATAGTTGAGACCTTGTTTCAGTTTCAAGTCGTGACCCATGTTTTGCATAATATTTAATGTTTATGGGCTATATCTGTGGGTTTGTATCCTTCCAGTTTCGGACTCGCGTGATTCGTCCTGTACGATTGGGGTGTTCCGCCTGCTACCGAAGATTATCGGACCCTGATCGTCATGGGTTGCTGGAATGATAAAGATGGAGTCTTTCTGTAGTCCACCTGTTATTACGACATTAGACGTTGACGTATCTTCCCATATGATCTCTCCGTGTTTGACTATTAGGGGAACTGAAGTCCGTTTATGACTCTTGTTTTTGCGTTTCTGGATTAGATAATCCCGCAGGTCAGGAGAATTTACAGAAGAAGACGAAGGAGACTGCTCGTTTCTTCTGTTCCCCTCAGTGGGCACGCGGAGATTGGGCACCATGGTTTTCCCTATGCCACCTGTGTACAATAGGCTGGCCATCTGGGTGGCGGATAATCCCCGGGGAGGGTGCCTTCCCGTAACCTGAGCTTGTTTTGCACCGTGGGACTTCGCTTGGCGTAATTTGGAGATCTGCTTAGACTGGCGTAAAGCTGAAGAGGTCCTCAGTCCCCCATCGGCTTCTCGCATAATCCGAAGGGTAGGCAGATTATTCCCTTGCTGGCGTAAAGGCCGAGAAGTCGAGTATTCTGCCGCTTGCTTTCCCTTGCGGAGATCACCGCGCTCATCTGGTTCACCATAGAGGTCAGATGTTGTCTTACGTGCGGAGCGTGATTTGTACTTCCGATTTGGCGCTGGGGCATTATCAGAAGTTTGGTCTGTACCGCGCGTAGCGGGAGACTGGTTCCTACGCGTAGAGCGCAGTAGATACTTTCAGGTTAGTGCTGAGGCCTTGCCCGAAGTTTCGTTTATAATGCGCGTAGCGGGAGACTGGTTCCTATGCGTAGAGCATAGTGGATACTTCCGGGTTAGCGCTGAGGCTTTGCTCGAAGTTTTGTCTGTACCGCGCGTAGCGGGAGACTGAATTTTACATACAGGGCATGGAGGGAGCAATGCTACAACCTCATTGGTCGGAGAGGTCGAAGAGATCGGAGAGTCCACAGGAATGGTAGAGGATGTCTTGGGCATCCAGACCTTGCGCAGCTTCCTGTTATCTTGGACGGAGAGAGGGTGAGAGCTACCCCCGGTTCGAAACATATCTTCGTAGGCAAACTGGTCGAATTGGACGACCAGTGTCTTCTTCACGGTTCCTACAGATACCGCGTCGTGTTGAGCAATTACTTCCTCGTCAGAAGAGAAAGACGTCCCCAGCAGAGTCGCCATCTTGTTTGTGGTATTAAACGAAAGAATGAAAGATGTGTATAGTACAGGGTTTGAACGAAACCTGCCTTCTTTTGTTTACAAAAAAACTTGTATAATTTGATCCTATACGAGGATGTGGGAGTACAATTTATTTAATCTGGGTAAATATTGCTATAGGTGTCTGATCTGCAGTCGATCACTTTAGCCCTTAGACCACACGATGTTGAAGAAGTGCCATGGAAGACAGGTAGCAGCTTCGAAGGTTGCAGAAGAGGGTGGATGCACGATGCCAAAGTCGTCGATCCCTACTCTTTGCCTGAGCTCCAGACTCTCTCTCTCTCTCTCTCTCTCTTAACCTTGGATCCGATATTGGTTTCTTGACCAATTTTTTGACCTTCCAATTTGTCGACCGTTTTTTCTTATTGATAGAGGTCTCTATTTATAGAGTTTTAGTGACAGTGACCACTCCGTCGGTGTAGAAACCGAGGAGTGGAAAGTACAGCACCCTTTTACACAACGGTTAAAATAACCATGCCTGCGTATAGATGACCTTTTGAGTGAGCATGTGACGCGTGTCCAACTAAGGGGAGAAAATGCGTATATTTGCTACGAAGATCACGGCGTAGAAGCCACGTAGGTAGGTATCCCTTGTGTAGAAGAGGTTGGCGTAGAAGCCAAATGTCTGTCACCATGGCGTAGAAGCCAAGTAGTTATCAAACTGGCATAGAAGCCGAAAATAGGCGTAGAAGCCGAGTGGTCGTAGAGGCCGAGTGAGCATAGAAGCTGAGAGGGCGTAGAAGCCGAATGAGCATAGAAGCTGAGAGGGCGTAGAAACCGAATGAGCATAGAAGATGAGAGGGCGTAGAAGCCGCTGCGTACCGTGCCAGAGTGCTGATATGGACGTCTTTAGCCGGAATTATGGCTTTTGAAGATATAATCAAATCTTTTGCAGAGATTTGCCACCATCCTATGCTTTAAATGCGGAGGCTTATTTTGAAGGTCTGCAGCCCTTTTGTGCATCTGTCGCAGAGACGTGAGAGAAACTGTCACTATTCTGTGCAATTAGACGTAGAGACGTACCTCGAGCCCCGTACAAAGTGCAGCCTTTTGACGTGGTAGGCGGTTTATCTACTACGGAGCGTAAACAGCTCATGTTTGCCTGTGTAAAATAAGGCAGCGTATCCCCTTGTACGTGAAAGAGCAGTTCATGCTGAGGGGATGCCAGTAAACGAGGATTCGGTGATATTTAACCAAATCCTCTGCATTAAATACAGAGATCCGCCATCACACTGTGGGATGCGTCCCGAGTGGTCTGCCATTATTTCCAGCCGTCGTCTGGGACTGCGTGACTTGACAGGTTCATTTTAGGGAAGACGAAGCGTTCCTCGTACGCTTTAACGTTGCTTTGAAAGCAGATGAGTTTTACGCCATGGAGGCGATGAGGAACCCTGTCTACGCTGAAGCAGCTTGGACGTACTGCACTTACGCGGATGGTCCTTTGAGCTTATACTTCATGCTGTGTTTAGCGGAGAAAGCTCTGTTTGTACGCTTGAGGGCTCTGAAGGCCTCTGTTTACGCTGCTCTGCATCAATATGCTGCGTAGAGTTTCCCAGCGTATTTTTTATGCTTCTACACCCACCAACAGAAGCCCAAGTCTGAGTCACACCGATCCCAAGGGCAACAATGGAGGTAGTCAATCTTTCCCCAGCTCACGACCAAGCAGCCGGGCTGACACCTCTTACTATCCCTCGGGGCGAGATCATGTGGGTCCACCGGGATCTGGTCCCAGACATGATGCAGCAGGCAGCACCTTCCGCCGTCGAGCTTGAAACACTAAAAACCAAGTCCTGCCACATGGTTTCTTCCACCGCTGAGGAGGCCTTGGCAGGGACAACCAGGTCGGGCCTTGCTTACCAGCAAGATTATAAAACTCCTGATGTCAATGCACCTCCAACTACTACACCTATCACGTCTGATCCGGGTCTATCTCAACCCCCACCAACGGACAAGTCCAAACAAAAAGAGGGACTCTCTGACAAGCCGTTGCTTAAGAAAATGGCTCAAGGATTGAAAAAGTCCTACAACTTTGACGCATTGGCTCAACTCGCCAATACCTCGACAAAGTTGTCATTATTTGAGCTTCTCTGGCTCTCTAGAGACACTCGGGCTACTTTTAGTGAGGCATTACAAAATGTTAAAACCTACCTAACGCAGGTCAAACTGCCCACTGAAGATTCGACTGCTTGCCCCCACTGCAATAATATGATGTAGGCAATACCCAACATCACTTTCTCACAACAGGATATGTTGCTAAAGAACAACCGGCATGATCGCCCCCTGTATTACACAGGGTACATCGGCTCCATTAAGGTAAACCAGATGCACATCAATCCTAGTTCATCAACCAGCATTATCCCGTGGAGTCTGCTTCAGACCTTGGGTATCCTAATGCATCGTTTGGTAGCCATCAATACTCCAATTAGTGACCTTAACGCAGGAATAAACTACCCTCTGGGCAAGATTCACTTGAAGTGCCAGATTGACGACCTGAAAACATAGGTCACTTGCTACGTCATTGATGTAGATGTATCCTACAATGTCTTGCTCCGACGCCCCTGGATACCCCTATTTTACAGATATCGACCCATTTAAGGGAGTCAAAATATACTACTCCGACGCCATCATCTACAAGCAAACCCACCGAGACAAAGGTGGCAATGAGGCTGGCGATGAGGCCAAGGTTACAACAACACCAGAGGAGCCCATGAGAACCCATCTCAAGGCTTGCACTCCCTACGCAGCCACTCCTATCGTCCTCAAGTTGCATAGGAAGGCACCAGAATCTCTGGCACCATTCACAACGTCCGAACCTCTGGTCATTCACTGTCAAAAGCCAAATTGACCACAGAGAAAGGACCACGCACCATCTGCTCCATCCAAACCTCTGGTCGTTCACCTTCATAGGCTAAATCGACAGCAGAGGAAAGACCCCGCACCATCTGCACCTTCAGAACCTATGGTTATTCGTCTTCGCAGACCGCCAAAAAAAGACCTGACCACGGTTGCAGCCTCCGAGCCTCTAGTGGTAAAACTGTACAGGAAGCCACCAACTCCTATAACCGTGCTGGGGGTAGCCCATGAGGATGAAAAACTATAAGAATATGTGGCCACTCAGGTCAACATCCCTTCCCTCGATGATATGATTCCTCTGGAAAAGATACCTTATTTTATCGATAAAGGGTTATCTTTGAACAATTCTAAGCGGACACATATCAACATATTATACTCTATGGAGCATAACCTAGGCTTACACCTGCAAACATAGGTGACTACCACCTACGCATTAAACTACGTCCTCCCTAGTCAAGGTTCCTACTTCACGGTTCCAACAAGGAGGAGGGAAGATAAACCTATCATCTTCGACAGGGTTGAATGCCCTCGGTCCTTCACCCTGGAGGAACAAGAGCCAGAATCCAACACTGGCAAAATATAACTCTACTGATTCAACGATCAAGCCAAACATATCATCCAGAATATGGGTTATGACCTTAAAAATAACTAAGATTTAAACTGCGGCAAGGGCCGACGGCTGCCCCTGCGTCTACCTGCTCCCGCAGACAAGTTCGAGGACTACTATCATAAGACCAAGCATGGATTAGGGTCATAAGACCAAGCATGGATTAGGGTACGTAACGCCTTTCATAAGCCCTGAAGGTTCAGATGAATAAGATGAGGTTCACTCCCACTCTTCATAATCTTCCGCTTGGGACTCCGACGTCAGTATCGGGGAGATACATAAGCAAACATTGTCTGCCAACATGGTGTCATCTGACCCTGAGGAAGACGACAAAGATTCATAGGAACTTCTTGAAGTCGAACCATAGGCCTGATGCCTAGACGCATAGTGGAAGATACGGTTCAAACAACGAGAATCTTCTACCGAGGATGAAGTCGTACAAGTCAATCTGGACGATGAATCCACCCACAAACCTATCTTCATCAGCAAAAGTCTGTCCGAAGAAGAACAAGAATCCCTACTACAACTCGTCAGGGATACATTGATGTCTTTTCCTAGAGTTATATAGACATGCCATGGCTGGATCTTCAAACTGCGGTCCACAATCTTAATATCTTGTCGAATGCTAAGCATGTCAAGCAGCAGCAACGGCAGTTCCGGCCGAACATTATGAACGCCATCGAAGCTGAAGTTAACAAATTGATAGCTAATGGCTTCATCCGCAAAGAATAATATCCTGACTGGGTATACAATATCGTTCCTGTCATAAAAAAATGGAAAGATCTGAATCTGTATTGACTTTCGTGATCTAAACGTGGCTTGTCCTAAGGATAAGTTTTCCCTTTCGATCACCGACATAATGATCGACAATACCTATGGCTTCTAGCGCATGTCCTTCCGGGATGGCTTCTCAGGCTACAACCAAATCAAGATATTTTCCGACGATGAGAAACATACATCGTTCCGGACACCAATAGGCGTATACTACTACACGGTCATATCTTTCGGTCTAAAGAATGCAGGTACTACATACCAGCGGGCTGTAAGCACCATTTTTTGTGAACATCTATGTAAGACGGTAGAATGCTACGTCGACGACATCGTTATAAAGAGTCGTTCTAAGGAAGATAACCTCCAAGACTTGAGGACTATTTTTGACTTAATACGCATACACCGCCTCAAGATGAACCCTACCAAGTCGTTCCTGGGAGTCTCCAGTAGCAAATTCCTAGATTTTATTATCATTTCTAAGGTGATTCACATAGACCCCACCAATACCAAGGCCATCCTAGAAATGAGCCCACCAAAGAACCTCCGGAAACCCCACAGCCTTTAAGGGAGGCTGGTATACATCAAGAGGTTCATATCAAACCTCTTTGGATATTGTCGGTCATTCACCCAGCTCATGAAGAAAGGTGTCTCCTTTATTTGGGATGAAAAATGCCAACACGTATTTAACGACATCAAGGAGTACCTATCAAACCCTCATGTGTTGGTGGCCCCGATCATGGGATAGCCCTTCCTGCTCTACGTACGTGCGATGGAGCACTCTCTCGGTACCCTACTAACCCAGAATAGTAATTGTCATAACCCGTACCCGGTGTAAGGGTACAAGTCGGAAACAACGCCCAACCTATGCCGCAGAATCGGCGGTAGAACAATGTCTGGGTAATCTATCTAACAATATAATAAACCACCAACAATAATAATATACTCAATCACAGATCTAAGATGGAATGAGCACAAATCAGATAAAGAATAGAAAAGTCACAATACAACTCATGAGTCTAAAATAATACATCAATGAGTCTAAAAGAAATAACAAAATAAGCTGGAGACAAATCCAATACAAAGAATACTAAGAAGCTACTAAACTCGGGTCATCTGTTTCAGTTGGGATAAGTCCCTCCTGAACCAGGGTCTCAGACTCTAGACCCACAACATCCTGAGGTCCATAATGTGTAGGGTACCAGTCCTCAGTGTCATCTGGGAAAAATATATCCAGTCAGGAAAGGAGCAGAGTACATCTCTAACAGCAGTTCTAATCAATGATAAAAACTATGTAACAGTAAATAGATGTGAATATACAAGATGCATAATAAATACGAGAGATATATATACAATAAGGAAATACTAGAATAAATGCAATAATGAGCAATATGTCAATGAACAAGAATACTAATGTCTAAGTATGTGAGTACTAGCATTAACATGTGATCGGTTTGGGAACTTGATACAAGATATATGGCCTAGCTAATCATACGTGCGGTATATGATTAACACTATTCAATGCAAGACTTGATACAAGGAGGGTTTGATCACATATCTACACTAAAATACTCTCCACCCTCGACTGGTATAATAGATCCAACCATGGTGCGAGATTTCCCAAGAAGATAGCTAGTCTTCCCGAGAATCAGTGTCTGTACATGGACAAGATAATCAATAAAACAAGGGTTGCACAAGATACATCATATACCAAGGAATAATATCTCATGACGAGATCTGGATATACCAATCCGTGTAACCATCGTGTCAAGAGAACAAGGATATCTACACTAGATACAATGAACATAGAGGATATCATAAATAAAAAACTATCAGAGAATATACTCGCCTGAAGTCCAAAGAATAGTCTCACAGATGTCTGATACGGTGCCTCGGAGACCTAGATATGGAATGCAACATCAATACAAGATTTCGGAAAGAGAATAAGTTAAACTAATCAATTTCTAGGTCAGTAAGTCAATTCTAAGTCAAAAGTCAAAATATGGTCAACTATAGTCAAACTATGGTCAACTATGGTCAACTATGGTAAACTACCTATTTCTAGGTTGCATAAGTCTAACACAAAATATTGGGTTCAAGATACTAAAGTCTAAGCCATAAAAACCATATCTTAAATATTAGGATACCGTATCTCCGAATACGTGAATTCATAGGTAAAACATCAATATATATATATATATATATATATATATATATATATATATATATATCAAACAATTATTAACAGCATAGAATCATAATTACAACATTAAATAGGTACCGTGGTTTTGAACCAACTTGGTATCTCAATAATAATTCACAAACTTGATACCCAAACCCAATATCTTGGGTATCCCCAATTACCTTGGTTCCTCAAGGCAATACCCAATACCTTGTTATATTAACTATCCGTAATAATATATATACATATAATATTAAATATTATACATATACTATAATGAAATTAGCAATTTAAGAATATATTTACATCTATATTAAATACCAATATATATATATATATATATATATATATATATATATATATAATCTGCCAACTGTCACTAAAAACAGTTCTGAAATCCTGATACTCAGATACGCTGCCCCTTTGGTGACGGTTCTGACCGTTGCAAAATCTGTTGTCGCTGCTGCTGCTGACTATTCCCACTACCGCTGCTGCTTTGGTGACGGTTTACAACCATCGCCAAACTGCTGTCGCCATTGCTGCTAGTGTTTCCGCTGCTGCTGCGGTTTAGGTGACAGCTGTGGCTGCTGTCACCATTGGCTGCTGTTGCTGCTACAGCGGCTGCTGCTGCTGCATTGGTGACGGCGGCTGTCACCATTAGCTGTTGTCGCTATAAGTATATATATATAATATATATATAATACATATATATATATATATATATATAATTACCAAATAATAACTATACATACACCCCCTAGTATTATGTACATAATTACGATATAGTAACATGCACACACATACATATTAATATATATAGATAACTATACATATATGTATATGTATATATAATCATATAACATCCATATATAAATATAAATACCCATTTAAATATACATATATATATATATACATCTGCTACAATATATATATACTAACACAATAATACATAGTTACAATATAGTATCATATATATACAAAGTTACAACTATATAGAATATATACTAAACACATATAATAATAACATATATATATGTAGTAACAACATATATACATATTATAATATATATATATATATATACTATATATATGTATTTATACATGTAGAAGAATAGCTACATAATATATACACATATAGTACATACATAATACATAGATCTAAGACACAAGAAGCATAATTATATATACCATAATATATATATAAATATCTATATGTATATGTACAAATACATTCTCCATGAATTAAGAATACAAGAAATAGATCTACATATAATTTGCATAAACATATGGAGAGTATCACAATGTATCCCACTCGATCTAGGATACGCATGTGACACGAGTCCACCACACATCCAAATATACCCCGAAGGACACGAATAAGTCACATATATTATTTATGAACAATACGAAGAGTCAAATATAGATCTACGTGTCCGTGTCAAAATATCACATATACAAAGTCTCGTGTCGGAGGAAAAACCCCCAAATCAACACGTATCACCAAATAATTGTGATACGACCTACACGTACCCAATTTTGGATACGACACTAGCCCCAAATACACAAGCACATGCCAAATTGATCTATAGGATCAATTGACACACACAACAATTGTCAATCTCGGAATTCTCCTAAAATTGACACAAAAAGTACCATAACTTTCTCAATAGGCCTCCTATGAACACAAAATCAAATCCTATGGGTAGCCTATGCATATGGGTTGATTTTCTATGGTTAAATCTCATATTTAGAACCTAAATTAAGGAAAAAACTAAATTATACCTATTGGGAGATTGATTCCCAATGTAACCTCCAATTGAGATGAAATTGGCTCCAACTTGTAGATCCTTGCTCCTCTTTGTAGATTCTTGCTTCTTTTTTCTAGATCCTTGCTCCACTAGCCTCCAATGGTAATTTGGGAAAGAATTAGAATGAAATTTGGTAGGGAAATTGTCACGCCCAGTCTCAAAATACACGAAACCAGGCCACGTGGCAATAGCCAACAGACACATCTTCGAGGATATCCCAATTTAATAGATCCTAACAAAGAGTGCTACGCTGTCCCAAATACTAACATGTCCCATATAACTCAAAAACAAGTAATCTAATCTCATCCACATAATCTCATCCACAATATAAAATAGCAAAAAGTACTAAATAAACTGCTGGAAGATAAACACCAGTCTCAAGATATCATAGTACAACCAATAAAGTCTGGTGGGAACAAATCCACTACTATGACGGAATAAATGTACTGAAATGATAGATAAAAGAGTAATGACTAGGGCATCGGCTGACTAGATAATGATGCGCCCAATCCTAGGCAGAAGGCCTACCAAGTGATCACGGAAGCTCTGACGGTAACACCTCTAGATCCTCAGCTGTAGCATACCTCGTCTCCTATCCTGGGCCGTACACTGTGGGGTAATATGCCTTGTCCAAATCTGGAAAGGTACCAGGTCCTCAGAGGGACGTAACAAGATACATAGAAATATGCCATATATATAAATACTGAATAAAATAAATACAATAAGGTTGTGTTAACCATCTAAGTGAAGGCAATATGAGGACAACTCTGGTACATATGGGTAGGTGTAGGCATAACGTTTATACTCCGAAGAGAGTAGCATCAGTACAATATATCGTCCATAACGCTCCGAAGAACGTGGAATCAGTATAAAGGAAGTCATTGGATCCGAGGTTTCTCCAAAATCACAGCTCCAATGGGTGTACCCTATACGCCTACTAGTTGTCCTCCCCGCCCAATATAATACACCAGTCGGATACTCGACGTGCATACCAGGTATCTATATGCCAGTCTCTATAAATAAATATCCTGAGTTACGCGCTAACCGTGATGCATGTCACACGCACCGATAGCTAGTCGAATACGCGGACCCGCATCCCAATATAAATGTCAGAGTGAATACGTGTAAGTGTCGAGTTTTGGGAGATATCAATGTATCCTCCTAACTGGGGTGAGTCTGCTAACAACTAGGTCAAGTATACAAATCATCAACGAAACCGTCGATGCACCCGAGTCAATCTTGGACGCACACATTCATATGAAGTAAAGCAACAAGAATCATACAACATATGCATAATCTAAATTAAACAGTAAATATGGCAAGGTATCTTGCCTAGGTCCTAAAGCTGTGAAAGCCAATGGCCTGCTCCTGCAGCATCTCCCGGCTGATCCAATGATCCTAAACACACCAATATAATATAACAAATACCGATATCAGACACTACACATTAAATACACACGACTAGAACGCTATACTTGAATACTGTCGCAAGTTCACGACTGCTCGAATACAGTGTCACATGTGCACGTAGCTAGGGTGTACACGTATTCTGTCCTCGGCTAACATGTGCCTTGAGACAATAATTACTACGTCTAGGGTTTACGAAGCTTCATTATGTCAAGTACAATTGTTAGTCCTGAAATCCCCATATTCAGCATACTTGGCGATGTCTAAGTTTTATTGATGAATTTCATGTTTCTAACAATGGGTCTTATGATTTAAGGAACGGTTAGTTATTAAACCAAATTCTAAATCTTGTTAATCAATATGCCATCATATACCTAGTTAGGGTTAACTGAGTTTGTGTCCAATACTACAAGTCTTGACACGACGACACAACGATCATACGTGGATATAATACAAGAAGGGATGAGTCAAGTGTTTACCTAGTTGACAGGACGAGGGTCTCCTCGCTGACAGTCGTCCTCCGACGAGTGGTGGGCTCCGGCATCGACCGGCGGCAGACAGGAGTGGCAGCGACAGCAGTAGTAATCACAGCGGATGTAACAGCGGCGGCGGCGGCTTAGGCAGCGGTGGGGTGACTGACCGGTCGCGGGGGAACGGTCGGGGTAGGCCGGGAATGGTGGTGGGCGGTGACCGAGGCGAGGGGGGCGACTGAAGGCGGTGCGGGGTCGCTCGGGAGAAGCGGCTAAGGGGTCGGGTTGGTTGGGAGGTTGGGATGGTGGTGGTTGGTGTCGGTGCCAGTGGTGGCAGGCGGTGGCCGGTGAAGTCGGCAATCGGGGGGGTTCGGTGACCGCGGTGGCTGACGGTGGCCGATGAAGTCGGCAATCGAGGGGGACTCAAGTATAAGGGGGATAACGGCTTGGGGTTTGATAAATAGTAAAAACTAGGGTTTCATATGGGAGTATGTATATTTATAGATGTTGGCCCTTGTGGGCTATCCTTGATATTTGGGCCAGCCAGGGCTCTAGGGTGGGGCTGGTCCATATTTAAGGTATACACGGCTTGGTCTAGTCCTATTTTAGGTGAACTTGGCCTCAACTTAATTAAATTACCAATTATTGCGCAAGGCACTCACTTACGAATATTGTGAAACTAAGGTGAGACGCAATGACGGGTATTTAAGTTTGCACATTGGACAGAGGGGTAGCCTGGCATGTCTAAGAGATGTTCGTGACCTTGGGTGGAAGATAACTACTAGTGTGGTGCTCCATTCTCGAAGCAAAGGCATGGTGTATTAGGATAAATAATTATTGCACAATTATTCCAATTATGTCCAATTAAATCTAGGTCTCTCAATTTAACTCAAATTGGACCCTAAATTGGTCGAGGGGGTTTACAATCTACCCTTCTTAGAGTATTTCGTCCTCGAAATTAAAACATACGTATGGTAAGAACTACAGACTGAATAAAAAAAATGCTAATACGTACCTAGTCCTTTAAAAATATGGGGATAGCGCTGTCTAATATCCTCCTCGTGTTCCCAGGTCGACTCACCTGGTGCGTGATGCCTCTATGCGACGCGAACTAGAGGGATAGTCTGACCTCGCAATACCTTCTCGCTCCTGTCCAGGATCTCAACAGGCTCCTCTTGGTACGATAAGCTCGGACCGACTGTGATCTCGAAATGGTCAAGTATATGACTCGAATCTGGTATGTACCTCCTCAGCTGAGATACATGGAAGACGTCATGGACTCCTTCCAAAGTCTGCGGCAAGGCTAATCTGTAAGCAACCTCTCCGATGCATTCTAACACATCGAATGGTCCGATGTACCTCGAACACAGCTTTCCTCTGCCTCCGAATCTGATAGTCCCTCGAGTAGGCGAGATCTTTAGGAATACGTAATCTCTAACCTGGAACTCTAAGGGTCGTCGATGAACATTTGCCCAATGCTTCTGTCGGTCATGTGCTGCTCGTAGGTGCCCTTGAATATTCTTCACCTTCTCTACTGTACGAACAACCAAATCGGGCCAAGAATTTGTCTCTCCCCTGTCAGACACGATGCTAACTGGCACTCCATGTAGGCGCACAATCTCCCTCATATACATATCTGCTAAGACCTCTGTATATTGCACAACTCTGAAGGGTAAAAAGTGTACGGACTTGGTGAGTCTGTCCACGATTACCCATACTGCATTATGACCACTAGGACTCCTCGGAAAGCCCGTAACAAAGTCCATGGTAATGTGCTTCCATTTCCACTCTGGTATAGGGAGCGGTTGAAGCAATCCTACTGATCTCTGATGCTCAGCCTTAACTTGCTGACATACCAGGCACTTCGCCATAAAGCGTGCTATCTCCCTCTTCATTCTATGCCACCAGTAATAATGTCTTAAGTCTCTGTACATCTTCGTGTCTCCTGGATGGATAGAGTAGGTTGAACTGTGGGCTTCTGCCATCAGCTCATGACGAAGCTCTCCATTTAGAACATAGAGACGATCTCCACATCTCAAGGTTTCGTCTTCATGTATACGCAATATTGTCTGTAATCCAGCCTCTGTCCTCTGTTTATGCCTCTGAAATCTGGCATCTAGCGGCAAATCAGCCTTGATTCTCTCCACCAATGTCGATTGCAACTGGAAACTCGACAACTGCCCGTCTACTCCGGGCATAACAACCTTTATACCCATCTTTTCTAGATCTCTCAATAGGTGGTGTTGCGTAGTTAAAAAGAATGCCATGGGTCTTCTGCTCAAAGCATCAGCTACTACGTTGGCCTTTCCCGGGTGGTACTGCAGCTCAATCTCGAAGTCTGTCATCACCTCGAGCCAACATCTCTGCTTCTGATTAAGGTCCTTCTGGGTGTAGACGTACTTCAGGCTCTTATGATCAGTGAATATCTCCACTCTCTCTCCATATAAGTAGTGCCTCCAAAGCTTCAAGGCAAAGATCACTACTGCAAGCTCCAAGTCGTGAGTGGGATAGTTCTTCTCATGTGTCCTCAACTACCTAGAGGCGTAAGCCACAACCTTTCTATGCTGCATCAAGACACATCCTAACCCTTTCCCGTATGCATCGCTATAGATCACGAATCCTCCGGGTCCAAAAGGTATGGTCAAGATAGGTGCTGTAGTCAACCGTTTCTTCAGCTTATCGAATGCCTTCTGACACTCCTCTGTCCAAGTGAACTCCTGATCCTTGCGGGTCAAGCGGGTCATCGGCTCTGCAATCTTTTTGAAGTTCTCCACGAACCTCCGGTAATACCCGGCAAGTCCTAGGAAACTCCTCACCTCTGAGACATTGGTAGGGGTTGGACATGTCTCTACTGATGAAATATTTGCCGGATCCACTGAAATGCCCTCTCCTGAGATGACGTGTCCAAGAAAAGCGACACAATCTAGAAGAAACTCATACTTGCTCAGCTTGGCATAAAGCCTCTCTCTCCTTAGTATCTCTAACACTAGTCTCAAGTGCTCTTCGTGCTCCTCGTGGCTCTTCGAATACACCAAAATGTCGTCGATGAAGACTACCATGAACTGGCCTAAGTATTGGTGGAATACTCTGTTCATCAAGTTCATAAATACAGTAGGCGCATTCGTTAGTCCAAAAGGCATTACTAAGAACTCGTAGTGACCATAACGAGTCCTGAATGTTGTCTTTTGAATGTCTTCTCTTCGCACCTTCACTTGATGATAACCCGATCTTAAGTCGATCGTTGTGAACACTACTGCTCCTGTCAACTGGTCGAATAAATCGTCAATCCGCGGCAGGGGGTACTTGTTCTTGATAGTCAAAGCATTAAGGGCTCTGTAATCAATGCAGATACGTACTGTTCTATCCTTCTTGGGTACAAACAATACTGGTGCTCCCCATGGTGATGCACTAGGATGAATAAATCCCTTGCTCTGCAACTCCTCTAATTGTAGTTTTAGCTCATCTAAGTCCTTCTTTGCCAATTGGTACACATTGGAAGATACTGGTGCTGCTCCGGGTACTAGCTCAATGGTGAACTCTACGTCTCTATCTGGTGGTAAGCTTGGCAGTTCTTCGGGAAAAACATCCTTGAATTCTGCAACTATTGGCAGGGGTACAATCTCCATAGCCATGTAAGTTCCAGCTGTCTGTCCTACTCCTTGTTCGATGGTCCCTCGCATGTACTCGAACTCCGAATGATCCGGCAGTCTAAATGTGACGCTACTCTTCCAGCAGTTCAGTACGGCGTTATACTAGCTTAACCAATCCATGCCTAACATAATATCAAAGTACGGCATAGGCAATACCAAGAATCACACTCTCATCTCTCTACCACATATAATTACTGAGCACATTCTGATAGTGTTGGTAACCGGCACGATACCTCCTCCGGTAAGAATCTTCTAACTCTTAGGTAAGGGGGAAGTAGCTACTCTATGTATTGCTACAAATCTACTAGATATAAACGATAATGTAGCTCCATAATCAAACAATGCAGTCGCAAATAATGATACAACTAAAATGGTACCTATGATTGCTTCTCCTTCTGTTTCCTCCTCAGTAGCTGCTAATGCAAAGGCCTGTCCCTATCTCTGTCCTCTGGTCTGCTGTCGACCTCGCTCGAACTGTGCCTGTTGTGGGGCCAAGGGTGGTCCCCTCTAAAATCCTCCGGGGGCTGGTGGACGTTGTCCTCCGGGTGAAGGTAGTATCCTCGGAACTAGTGCTGCTGGCCTCTGTCCGGTCTGCGGTGTTGTCTCCCTGCGCTGTGGGCAGTCTCTGACGAGATGCTGGCTCGCTCCACAAATCATGCATGTTCCCAGTCTCTTTCGGCAATCCTTCTCGAAGTGGCCTCTCTTACCACAGAAGTAGCAAGTCGAAAGTTCCTGGTATGGGTATGGTATTATCCTCTGTTGTGTCTACGCTCCGGGAAGATGGATGGGTCCTCCTGCTCCGGGCTGGACTCTGGCTGGCATGGTCGTGCTGGAACGTCTAGCTCCTCTGACAATGGCCTCGTGGATCCTCGCCTCTGCAAGAACCTCCTCATATGAGATCCTCGCCTGTGCGACGGTGTACCTCTGTAGCTCGAATGTGAGACCGTGATGGAATCTCTGAGCCTTCTCTAGGTCATTGGGTATCAAGATGGCACCAAATCTGCTAAGGCGGCTAAACTCTGCGTCATAGGCGTCAACGGTCATATTCCCTTATTCTAGGTGTAGGAACTGGGAGTACAGGGCATTTCTGACTGTAGCTGGGAAATACTTTGCATCAAAGTACTCTAAGAACTATTCCCAAGTCAGGTTCTTGCCTATACTGCGCTCAATAGAATCCCACCAGTAATGGGCGTGGCCTTTTAGTTGGGCCCTCACGACGGTCATCCAAATGTCTGGGTGTAGTTGTGAGGCCTCTAGTAACATCTTCGTATTGGCGACCCAATCGGAGATCAGCTCTGCAGTCTCATTGCCCGAGAAAGTATCTGGTCCCATCTGTCGGAATCATCTAACAATGCCACCTGTCTGGGCTGGTGGAGGTGCTGGTACTGGTGTTATGACAGGTGTCCTCTCTAGTACTGCCATCAGACTCTGTCTCAATGTCGCCGTCTGATGCCATTGTGCTTGCATCATAGTCTGAAAGAACTGAAACATCTGTGGCTGTCCATCTAGCTATGGCATCTGGGGTGGATAAGGTGGAGGTGGTGGTAGTGGAATCTCTGGCTGTGCAGTAGGCGTCTCCTCAGATGTCGACCTCTCAGTCTGCGGCATCGGTGTAGCTCCTGAAGTCTGGCCCTCACAATGTTGCGTGGGAATTGTCTGGGAAGTCTGTCCCTCGGGCTGCGATGTAGGATCGCCCTGCGAAGTCTCGTGCTAATGTATCAGCGGTGTTTGTAACGATGGTTGCCCTTGGGGTATCTCCTCCCTTTGGATGGTGTTGTCTGGCACCGCGGCACTGGGTGCTCCTCGTCCATTGCACAAGTTCATCTTGCTGCAAGAGATAGGACTTCATAAAAAAGAGAGTACGAAATCAAGCAAACAGGATGCAGATATTTAGAGGTAATACGAAGCAAGTTCAAGACGCAATCAAAGTGGATAAGACCTAGTAATTTCTATCCTATTGCAGGCTCGCTGGGCATGTTACCATACCACAAGTGAATAAGTCGACCAGCATGGGCCACCACTAAAACCATGTCACGCCCCAGTCCTAAAATACACGGAACCAGGCCACGTGGCAATAGTCAACTGACACATCTCCAAGGATATCCCAATTTAATGGATCCTAACAAAAAGTGCTACACTGTCCTACTTACTAACATGTCCCATATAACTCAACAGCAAGTAATCTAATCTTATCCATAATATAAAATAGCAAGAAGTTCTAAATAAACTGCTGGAAGATAAACACCAGTCTCAAGATATCATAGTACAACCAATAAAGTCTGGTGGGAACAAACCCACTACTATGACGGAATAAATATACTAAAATGATAGATAAAAGAGTAATGACTAGGGCATCGGCTGACTAGATAATGATGCGCCCAATCCTAGGCAGAAGGCCTACCAAGTAATTACGGAAGCTCTGACGGTAACACCTCTAGCTCCTCAGCTGTAGCGTACCTCTTCTCCTGTCCTGGGCCATACACTGTGGGGTAATATGCCTCATCCAAATCTGGAAAGGTACCAGGTCCTCAGAGGGACGAAACAAGATACATAGAAATATGCCATATATATAAATACTGAATAAAATAAATACAATAAGGGTGTGCTAACCATCTAAGTGAATACAATGTAAGGACAATGCTGGTACGTATGGGTGGGTGTAGGCATAACGTCCATACTCCGAAGAGAGTGGCTTCAGTACAGTATATAGTCCATAACGCTCCAAAGAACGTGGCATCAGTATAAAGGAAGTCATTGGATCCGAGGTTTCTCCGAAATCATGGCTCCATTGGGTGTACCCCATACGCCTACTAGTTGTCCTCCCCGCCCAATATAATATACCAGTCGAATACTCGACGTGCATACCACGTATCTATATGCCAGTCTCTACAAATAAATATCCTGAGTTACGCACTAACCGTGATGCATGTCACACGCACCGATAGCTAGTCGAATATGCGGACCCGCATCCCAATATGAATGTCAGAGTGAATACGTGTAAGTGTCGGGTTTTGGGAGATATCAACGTATCCTCCTAACTGGGGTGAGTCTGCTAACAACTAGGTCAAGTATACAAATCATCGACAAAACCGTCGATGCACCCGAGTCAATCTCAGATGCACACTGTCATATGAAGTAAAGCAACAAGAATCTTACAACATATGCATAATCTAAATTAAATAGTAAATATCGCAAGGTATCTTACCTGGGTCCTGAAGTTGTGAAAGCCAATAGCCTGCTCCTGCAGCGTCTCCCGGCTGATCCAATGATCCTAAACACACCAATATAATATAACAAATATCGATATCAGACACTAAACATTAAATACACACGACTACAACGCTATACTTGAATACTGTCACAAGTTCACGGCTGCTCGAATACAGTGTCACATGTGCACGTAGCTAGGAAGTACACGTGTTCTATCCTCGGCTAACATGTGCCTTGAGACAATAATTACTACGTCTAGGGTTTACGAAGCTTCATTATGTCTAGTATAATTGTTGGTCCTGAAATCCCCATATTCACCATACTTGGCGATGTCTAAGTTTTATTGATAAATTTCATATTTCTAACAACAGGTCTTATGATTTAAGGAATGGTTAGTTATTAAACCAAAATTTAAATCTTGTTAATCAACATGCCATCATATACCTAGTTAGGGTTAACTGAGTTTGTGTCCAATACTACAAGTCTTGACACGATGACACAACGATCATATGTGGATACAATACAAGGAGAGATGAGTCAGGTGTTTACCTAGTTGACAGGACGAGGGTCTCCTCGTTGACGGTCATCCTCCGGCGAGTGGTGGGCTTCGGCGTCGGCCGGCGGCAGACAGCAGCGGTAGCGGCAGCAGTAATAATCGCAGCGGATGTAACAGCAGCGGCTTAGGCAGCGACTGGGATGACTGAACGATCGCGGGGGAACGGTCGGGGTAGGCCGGGAGTGGTGGTGGGCAGTGATCGAGGCGACGGGGGCGACTAAAGGCAGTGCGGGGTCGCTCGGGAGTAGCGGCTAAGGGGTCGGGTTGGTTGGAAGGTTGGGATGGTGGTTGTTGGCGTCGGTGCCAGTAGTGGCAGGCGGTGGCCGGTGAAGTCGGCAGTCGGGGGGGGTTCAGTGATCGAGGTGGCTGGCGGTGGCCGGTGAAGTCGGCAGTCGGGGGGGGGGCTCGAGTGCTAGGGGGAGAACGACTAGGGTTTTGATGAATAGTAAAAAGTAGGGTTTCATGTGGGAGTATGTATATTTATAGATGTTGGATCTCGTGGGCTATCCTTGATATTTGGGCCAACCAGGGCTCTAGGGTAGGGCTGGTCCATATTTATGGTATACACGGCTTGGTCTAGTCCCGTTTTAGGTGAACTTGGCCTCAACTTAATTAAATTACCAATTATTGCGCAAGGCGCTTACTTACGAATATTGTGAAACTAAGGTGAGACGCAATAACGGGTATCTAAGTTTGCACAAACGTCAGAGGGGTAGCCCTGGCATGTCTAAGAGATGTTCGTGACCTTGGGTGAAAGATAACTACTGGTGTGGTGCTCCATTCTCGACGCAACGGCAAGGTTTATTAGGACAAATAATTATTGCACAATTATTCCAATTATGTCCAATTAAATCTAAGTCTCTCAATTTAACTCGAATTGGACCCTAAATTGGTCGAGGGGGTTTACAGAAATGAAGTGGGAATGAAGGAATTTGGTTGAGGAAAATTCTAGATCTAGTTTTGAAATAAAAAGAGGAGAAAGAAATAATTTTCCCTCTCTATATAGGCCGGCCCCCTTTCCCCTTCCTTAAGCTATCATGTAATGTCCAATATACCCCTTGGGGCCTCTGATGATGAAATAATTAAGGAGGAAAGCTTCTAGTCTAATGGTTTAATTAATTTAATCCATCTCCTTAACAATGGGCTTTCTAAATGGGCTAAGTTCTAACCAATTAATTCATCTTGGTCCATGAGTCTAAACTAAACTAGTTAGGTCCACTAACACAAGTCCAAAATAAATAAATAATATCTAACAATAATTAAATAATACAACAAATAATTATTTATTATGCAAAATATTTAATTAAATATAAAATTACTAAAATACCCTTTACTAGAAAATGTGGTAGTGACAAGTCTACCCTCCTTAAAATAATTTTGTCCTCAAAATTCAAGGACGAAAACTACCCCCAAAAAATCACAAGAGGACAGAACTAAAGAATCATAACTAACTATGAAAGAACATAACAATGAGCAGAACATAACTAGAAAATAACATACCTCAAGGCACAAACAAATATGGATAACGCTCTCGTATTTCATCCTCTCTCTCCCAGGTAGACTCCCCCGGAGAGTGATGCCTCCATGCGATACACACCAAAGGAATAGTCTGGTTCCTCAGCACCTTCTCTCTCCGATCCAGAATCTCAACTGGCTGCTCTGGATAGATAAGAATAGGGCCCACCTCTATCTTCGAGTGATCTAACACATGACTAGGATCTGCCACGTATCATCTCAACTGCGACACGTGAAACACGTTGTGCACTTTCTCCAATGCAGGTGGTAAGTCTAGTCTATAAGCAACTGCACCGACCCTCTCTAGAATGGTGAAAGGTCTGATAAATCGCGGACTAAGCTTCCCGCCTCCACCGAAGCAAATCGTACCTCGTGTCGAAGAAATCCTCAGAAACACCAAACCACCTACCTAGAACAAAATACCACCTTAAGAACTTAATCTATAACAAACAACCAATAACAAGCACAAAATAAAAACTAAACTATACCTCGAACTCCAAAGGTCTCCGGTGGCTATCGGCCCAATGCCGCTGTCTATCCTGCGCCACACGAAGTATGTCTCTGATCAACTAAATATTCTCTGCTGCACCACAACCATCTTTGGCCCAAACAAAACTCTCTCTCCAACATCGTCCCATTACAAGGGAGTACGACACCTCCGACCGTACAGAGCTTCAAAAGGTAACATCTCTATACTAGCCTGGTAACTGTTGTTGTAAGCAAACTCTACCAAATGGAGATGGTCCTCCCAAGAACCCCCAAAATCTAGTACACAAGTGCGTAACATATCCTTGAGAGTCTGAATAGTCCTCTCTGACTGCCCATCTGCCTGGGGATGATATACAGTACTAAACTTGAGCTAAGTGCCCAAACTCTCCTGCAAACTCCTCCAGAAATGAGAAGTGAAATGACTATCCCGATCCGAGACTATGCTGACGAAAACTCTATGTATCCTAACGATCTGCCTTACATACAACTCTGCCCGCTTCTCTTTAGACAAACCCACCTTGAAAGGCAAAAAGTGGGCCAACTTGGTCAACCTATCAACGATGACCCAAATCGCGTCCTTCCCTCCTGGAGATCATGGAAGTCCGGACACAAAATCCATAGTAATGTGCTCCCACTTCCACTCTGGAATGGATAATGGCAGAAGTAAACCTCATGGCCTTTGCCTCTCGGCTTTCATCTGCTGGCACACTAAGCATCTGGATACAAACTGTGTCACTTCCCTCTTCATGCCATACCACCACACACTTTCTCGCATATCCCTATACATCTTGTTCGCACCTGGATGCATGGAATACTGAGAGCAATGCACTTCCTGTAATACCTCCTCACGCAGCTCTCCACTAGGCACACACAATCTAACTCCATGCCTCAAAGATCCATCCTTAGCAATAGTAAAATTATCTTCCAATCCTGCTCTCACCTGAGCTCTGATACTCCTCAGAGATACATCCTTATACTGTGTTGACTTGATCTTGCCCATCAAATCTGAATGTATCTGCAATTTCCACATCTGCATAGCACAACCAGGAACTATCACCTCAATGCCCAAGCTCTCCAAGTCCTCCAACAAATATCGATCCTGCGTCAAGAACATAGCTATTGGATACCTACTCAAAGCATCGGCAACTACATTAGCTTTCCTAAGATGATACTGCAAAGATATATCAAAATCCTTCATTAGTTCCAACCACCGACGCTGCCTCATGTTCAACTCCTTCTACGTGAAAACATACTTCAAGCTCTTGTGGTCTGTGAAGATCTCCACACGCTCTCCGTACAAATAATGTTTTCACAACTTCAGGGCAAAGATGACTGCTGCCAACTCCAAATCATGGGTAGGATAGTTCTTTTCATGAGGACGTAATTGCCTGGATGCATAGGCAATCAGTTTTCCATTCTGTTAAAGAACATAACCCAAACCTTTCCCCGATGCATCACTATAAATAGTGAAACCTCTAGACCCTGATGGCAACGTCAAAATAGGAGCAGACGTCAACTTTCTCTTCAACTCCCTAAAAGCAACTTGGCAATCCTCCGTCCAAACAAACTCCACATCTTTCCTAGTGAGTCTGGTCATCGGCTCGGCAATCCTCAAAAAATCTTGCACAAATTTCTTGTAGTAGCCTGCCAATCCCAAAAAACTCCTGATCTCTGCAACTGAACTCGGGGTCTTCCAAGATTCCACTGCTGCGATCTTCTTCGGATCCACTGAAATACCATCACCAGTCACAACATGCCCCAAGAATTCTACCTTGTCCAGGAAAACTCATACTTGGACAACTTCCCAGACAGTTTCTCCTTCCTCAGCACATCCAACACAATCCTTAAATGCTCCTCATGCTCCTCCAGTGTCTTCGAGTATATGAGTATGTCATCGATGAACACCACCACAAACTTGTCAAGGTACTGGTGGAACACTTTGTTCATCAAGTTCATAAATACCGCCTGTGCATTAGTCAAATCAAACGACATCACCATAAACTCGTACTGACCATACCGAGTTCTAAAAGCAGTCTTCGGTATGTCCTCCGGCTTCACCTTCACCTGATGGTAGCCTGATCTCAAGTCTATCTTAGAAAATATCTTGGCTCCACTCAACTGATCGAACAGATCATCAATCCGTGGCAAAGGATACTTATTCTTGATAGTAAGATTATTCAAAGCCCTATAATTAATGCACATGCGCACCGATCCATCCTTCTTTATTACAAACAATACCGGGGCTCCCCACGGTGAAGAACTCGATCTGATAAACCCTTTATCCTGTAATTCGTCCACCTGCTTCTTCTGCTCGGCCAGCTCGCTGTTGTTTACTCTATAGACATATTGCAAAATTGGTTCTGCACCTGGCACCAAGTCTATAGATAATTCAACATCTTGATCTGGCGGCAAACCTGGCAATTCCTCAGGAAACACATCCAAGAACTCTGGTATCAACGGATGTGGCAACTCCTTGTCTTCCACCATAGCTCCACAAATAATGCCTTCTCCCTACTCTGCTGTTCCTCTAGCAAACTTAAACTCTGGCTCTCCTAGCGGACCAAACAAAACTCTACCTCCTCTACAATCTATGCTAGCATGGTACCTACTCAACCAATCCATCCCGAGTACAATATCGTAGCTCGGAAGTGGCATTATAAGTAGACATGCACTCAACTCCCGGCCTCCCAGAGTAACTCTCAGATCCTTGCAAATATTATTAACCAGGATAATACCTCCCCCGGTCATGATCTTGCAAGTCCTAAGCAAAGACTCACTACCAAACCATGCTTTAGAGCAAAAGAAACAGATACAAAACTATGAGAAGCACCACTATCAAACAAAGCTAAAGCTGGAATGGAATCAAGAAGAATAGAATCTGCGATGATATCTCCGGTGGGTTCATTCTCCTCGACGGTCATAGCAAACGCTCGTCCCTGACGTGCACCTCCCTACTGATGATGCTGGACATAACGCTGCTGCTGTATCGGAAACGGTCCCTTCGGCTGTACTGCAAGTGGTCTCATCTGCGCCCTCGGAGCTGAAGCTTCTCCTTGAACTGTACGACGAGGATTGGAAGGACACTCCCTCAGCTGATGCCCTTCAGTACCACAATACAAACAAACTCCCAACCTCCTCCTGCAAACTTCCCAGATGTGGTCGGACTTCTTGTAGTAGTGGCAAAAAGCTTGCTGTAACTTTCTCTGCTGCTATGGTGCCTAGTGAAAAGGTGACCTAGCTGTAGTCTAGTTCTGTTGTGGCTGCTGGAAAGGTCTAGACTGGAAATAAGGACGTTTTGCAGATACTGGACTGCTGTTGGCCCCCAGAAAAGAATCACGGTCTCTCTGGGCTTCAAACCCAACTCCCGCTCAACCTTTTGTGCCTTCACAAGTATCTCCGAGTATGTCTCATAAAAAGACGAAATAAGGATCTTCACTTCCCAGTTTAGACCCTCACAGAAACAAATAGCCCAAACCTCTGGCTCTCTCACCAGATACTCTACAAATTGGCTCAACCTGCCAAATTTCGTAGCGTACTCCTCCACAGACATGCTTCCCTGAATGAGACTCTCGAACTGCCTCCCCAAGTCTAGCATGTCTGCTAGGGCGAAGAATTTCTTCTTTAAGAGGTCCTTGAATACCTCCCAAGACTATCCTGTGTCAACCAGAATCGGCTCATTCCTGAATCAAGTGTGAGCGACGTCGAACAGTTGAAGTCCTGCCACCTCAACATTCAGATCCTCAGAAAGACGGGACACCCTCATAAGATGCTCAAAGTCCTCAAGCCAATCATCAGCATAGATGATGCCCTCCGTCCCTTTGAAGACCCTAGGCTCCAGCTTCTTGAAGTCCTGAATGTTGCCTAGCCGAAGCTGAGCAACCTAAGGAACAACCTGCTGCTGGACCGAAACTCCTTTCTCGACTACGGCACGAGCAAGCTAATGAGCACTCTCGATGCCCTACCGTAGAACGTCGGTCTGCCTCTGATGTGCTCTGACTAAGCCCTCTGTGCCTCGAGCATCTCACGAAACAGTGTAAATATCTATGTCGCCTCAGCTGGCACATGAGGTGGAGGTGGAAGCCCCTCAGATACTGCTGGCACAGTCCTCTGAGTAGGTGGTGGACCTCCGAAAGCAGCTGACACTCCAATCACGGGAGAAGTGACTGGTGCAGGCCCTCGGGATATCGCAGACCTCTCAGAAGCTGCTCTCCCCTGCTGGGATATAGTCTTAGGCGGCATCCTAAGACAATGCGAAAGAAAGAATCAATATGGCACAAGATGTAAGATACTCAAGGAAAGGACAGTTTAAAAGATCAAGTATCAATATCAAAGGAGAATAGTTGAATCAAAAGAATTTTCCTAGATGTGATTGAGTACCTCAGCCTATATCCGATATCCTATCGCAGGCTCGCAGTAGTACAACTAAATCGCCGCACTACCACGATATCGCATAACTTGCGAAGATTAACCTGCATGGGCCACCACTAAAAATATGTCATGACCCGTACCCGGTGTAAGGGTACAAGTTGGAAATAATGCCCAGCTTACGCCGCAGAATCGGAGGTAGAACATTGTCTTGGTAATCTATCTAACAATATAATAAACCACCAACAATGATAATATACTCAATCACAGATCTAAGATAGAAATAGCACTAATCAGATAAAGAATAGAAAAGTCCCAATACAACTCATAAGTCTAAAATAATACATCAATGAGTCTAAAATAAATAACAAAATAAACTGGAGACAAATCCAGTACAAAGAATACTAAGAAGCTACTAAACTTGGGTCATCTGTTTCAGTTGGGATAAGTCCCTCCTGAACCAAGGTCTCAGACTCTAGACCCACAACATCCTGAGGTCCATAATGTGTAGGGTACCAGTCCTCAGTGTCATCTGAGAAAAATATATTCAGTCAGGAAAGGAGCAGAGTACATCCCTAACAGCAGTTCTAATCAATGATAAAAACTATGTAACAGTAAATAGATGTGAATATACAAGATGCACAATAAATACGAGAGATATATATACAATAAGGAAATAATGGAATAAATACAAATATGAGCAATATGTCAATGAACAAGAATACTAATGTCTAAGTGTGTGAGTACTAGCTTTAACATGTGATCGGCTTGGGAACTTGATACAAGATATATAGCCTGGATAATCATACGTGCGGTGTATGATTAACACTATTCAATACAAAACTTGATACAAGAAGGGTATGATCACATATCTACACTAAAATACTCCCCACCCTCGACTGGTATAATAGATCCAACCATAGTACGCTATGGCACGAGATTTCCCAAGAAGATAGCTAGTCTTCCCGAGAATCAGTGTCTGTACTTGTATAAGATAGTCAATGAAACAAGGCTTGCACAAGATACACCATATACCAAGGAATAACATCTTATGACGAGATTCGGATATACCAATCCGTGTAACCATCGTGTCAAGAAACAATGATATCTACACTAGATACAATGAACATAGAGGATATCATAAATGAGAAACTATCAGAGAATGTACTCGCCTGAAGTCCAAAGAATAGTCTCACAGATGAATGATACGGTGCCTCGAAGACCTAGATATGGAATACAATATCAATACAAGGTTTCGGAAAGAGAATAAGTTAAACTAATCAATTTCTAGGTCAATAAGTCAATTCCAAGTCAAAAGTCAAATTATGGACAACTATGGTCAACTATAGTCAAACTATGGTCAACTATGGTCAACTACCTATTTCTATGTTGCATAAGTCTAACACAAAATATTGGGTTCAAGATACTAAAGTCTAAGCCATAAAAACCATATCTTAAATATTAGGTTACCGTATCTCCGGATACGTGAATCCATAGGTAAAACATCAATATATATATATATATATATATATCAAACAATTATTAATAGTATAGAATCGTAATTACAACATTAAATAGGTACCGTAGTTTTGAACCAACTTGGTATCTCAACAATAATTCACAAACTTGATACCCAAACCCAATATCTTGGGTATCCCCAATTACCTTGGTTCCTCAAGGTAATACCCAATACCTTGTTATATTAACTACCCGTAATAATATATATACATACTATACTAAATATTATACATATAATATAATGAAATTAGCAATTTAAGAATACATTTACATCTATATTAAATACTAATAAATATATATATATATATATATATATATATATATAATCTACCAACTGTCACTAAAAATAGTTCTGAAATCCTGATACTCTGATATGCTGCCCCTTTGGTGACGGTTCTGACCGTTGCTAAATCTGTTATCGCTGCTGCTGCTGACTGCTCCCATTGTTGCTGCTGCTTTGGTGACGGTTTGTAGCCGTCGCCAAACTACTGTCGCCACTACTGCTAGTGTTTCGGCTGCTGCTGCTGCTGTTTTGGTGACAGCTGCGGCTGCTGTCACCATTGGCTGCTGTTGCTGCTACAGCGGCTGCTGCTGCTGCTTTGGTGACGGCGGCTGTCACCATTAGATGCTGTCGCTATAAGTATATATATGTATTATATATATATATATATATATATATATATATATATATATATATATATATATATATATATATATATATATATATATATATATATACATAATTACCAAATAATAACTATACATACACCCTCCCTAGTATTATGTACATAATTACGATATAGTAACATCCACACACATACATATTAATATATATAGATAACTATACATATATGTATATGTATATATAATCATATAACATCTATATATAAATATAAATACCCATTTAATATACATATATATATATATGCTACAATATATATATACTAACACAATAATGCATGGTTACAATATAGTATCATATATATACATAGTTACAACTATATAGAATATATACTAAACACATATAATAATAACATACATATATGTAGTAACAACATATATACATATTATAACATATATATATATATATACATGTAGAAGAATAGCTACATAATATATACACATATAGTACATACATAATATATAGATCTAAGACACAAGAAGCATAATTATATATACCATAATATATATATATATATCTATATGTATATTTACAAATACATTCTCCATGAATTAAGAATACAAGAAATAGATCTATATATAATTTGCACAAACATATGGAGAGTATCACACCATATCCCACTAGATCTAGGATACGCATGTGACACGAGTCCACCACACATCCAAATGTACCTCGAAGGATACGAACAAGTCACATATATTATTTATGAACAATACGAAGAGTCAAATATAGATATATGTGTCCGTGTCAAAATATGACATGTACAAAGTCTCGTGTCGGAGGGAAAACCCCCCAAATCAACATGTATCACCAAATTATTGGGATATGACCTACACGTACCCAATTATGGACACAATACTAGCCCCAAACACACAAGCATATGCCAAATTGATCTATAGGATCAATTGACACACACAACAATTGTCAATCTCGGAATTCCACCAAAATTAACACAAAAAGCACCATAACTTTCTCAATATGCCTCATATGAACACAAAAACAAATCCTATAGGTAGCCTATGCAGATGGGTTAATTTTCTATGGTTAAATCTCACATTTAGAACCTAAATTAAGGAGAAAATTTGAATTTTAGCTATTGGGAGATAGATTCCTAATGTAACCTCCAATTGAGATGAAATTGGCTCCAACTTGTAGATCCTTGCGCCTCTTTGTAGATCCTTGCTTCTTCCATCTAGATCCTTGCTCCACTAGCCTCCAATGGTGGTTTAGGAAGGAATTAGAATGAAATTTGGTAGGGAAATGAAGTAGAAATGAAGGAATTTGGTTAAAAAAAATTCTAGATCTAGTTTTGAAGTGAAAATAGGTGAGAGAAATAATTTCCCCCCCTCTATATAGGCCGGCCCCCTTTCCCCTTCCTCAAGCTATCATATAATATCCAATATACCCCTTGGGGCCTCTTATGAAGAAATAATTAAGGAGGGAAGCTTCTAGTCTAATGGTTTAATTACTTTAATCCATCTCCTTAACAATGGGGTTTCTAAATGGGCTAAGTTCTAACCAATTAATTCATGTTGGTCCATGAGTCTAAACTAAACCAGTTAGATCCAATAACACAAGTCCAAAATAAATAAATAACATCTAATAATAATTAAATAAACAATAAATAATTATTTATCATGCATAATATTTAATTAAATATGAAATTACTAAAATATTCTTTCCAAGAAAATGTGGTAGTGACAGTGATGAAGGCCACGAGCAAGCCATATGCTACCTTAGCTGGATGATGATCGGCGCAGAGCATATGTATATCATCGTTGAGAAGGAATGCGTTTCTCTAGTATTCTCTATTCAGAAAACTCTATATTTCGTGGCTGGACAGACCATTCTTAAATTCTCGCGAGTCAACCCAATCAGGGTCCTCATGACCAAACCAGGGGAACTAAGTTCCCGCTTGGGTACCTAGGCGATACTATTATCTCCATATGATATTGTTTTTATCCAGTAGAAAGCCGTCAAGGGTCAAGCACTGACCAACTTTCTGGTAGCCCACCCAGGGTCAGAAATCTCGAAGCTCTATTAGGAGATTCCAGACGAGGCAACAGACTCCAATGTCACTTCATATGAAGCTATGTGGCAAATGTTCTTGATGGCGCTTCAAGAGCAGGGTCCAAAGGCGACATCATCACTGGGGTCGGGATAGTGTTGATCTCCCCATACGGCCTCGTCATCAATCGTGAATACTCTCTCACGGAGTCGTGCTCCAACAATGTGGCAGAGTACAACGCCTTAATCATCTGGCTCTAACTTGCTAAACAAGTTGGAGTAGAATACCTGGAGGCTTATACTGATTCTCAGCTAATATTTCAATATATCTGGGACGAGTATGAAGTCCAAAACGAAAACTTAATCCCCTACCCTCAAGCGGCTCTTAACATTATCGTAACTTTTGAGATGTTCTTCATAGATCATGTCCCTCGGTTGCAAAATATTGAGGCTGATGCCTTAGCCGATCTCGCTGCCTCCTTGGCAGTCCTAAGCGACACTCATCAGCTAATCACGGTAATCGGTCAATAGCTGGTCTGTCCCAAAAATAACCGCTGCCTATGTCTGAGCTACTTGGTGAAAGTACACATTGATGTCCAAGACTGGAGGCTTCCATTCATTGAATACGTGTTCTATGGAATTCTCCTTGAGAACCCAAAGGAAGCCACGTCCATCAGGAGACGCTCCCTCTGGTTCTACTATGATAACGCTACTAGAATGTTGTATCCGCTCATACAATGACCTCTAGTCCTAAGCGATACTCTTTCTTTCTTTATTCTATCTCGTGCTTTACCTTCCTCAGTTTGCATTGTGATTGAGAATAGTTCATCTGATTATCATTATCAGATACCACATTGTTCCTCCATTTGGAGTTAAGATATTTGACAGGTACCATTTATATATATTTTCTGAGATATTTAGATAGTAGAGTTGACCCAAACAATGTTCTACTACCGATGCTATAGCATAGGCTGGGCGTTGCTCACTACTCGTGCCCTTATTCGGGGTGTGGGTCATGACAGTCTTTATGCGATCTTTGATGAGACTGATGCATGTCTTCTTTTTGCAGGTTTTGTCCTTGCCCGTGGTGCTCATGACTTAGTGCCACGTACTACTAGAATATTGTATCGCCACAAGACTGAAATAATATATACATGCCAATAACCTCAATAAAAGTCTAATACAAGTCTAAACAAATAATCTAAGCCTCCTCAGGTTCTGGCACTAAGTCCTTCTGTTCTAAAGGAGTATCCTCTAATGGTACGCCGTCCTACAGTCTGTAGTACGTAGGATACTGTTCTATGAGCCAATCATCTAAAAAATATATCCAGTCAGGATTGGAGCAAAATACATACCCCTAAAAGCAGTTTTAAATACGTAATCGTGCATATACGACAGATAATAGAAAAGAATACACGATAACTAAATATCAGAATATAATAAACTATAGTGAACAGGTAATATACTGGAATGAAGAACAGACAACAGAGTAATTACAATATAATCAAAATAAATGAAACTAGCTAATGTGCCATGGAATACAAGTTCATTATGTGATCAGTATAGGTTGAATATGAATACAATATGGTAACTCGATTACACGTGTGATATATAATCGACATGTACACGAATACACTTGGGCATGATCACATAACCAACTCTTACTCCCCCATCCCCAACTAATACTAATGGATCTAATCATGACACGTTACGAACACGATTATGGGTACATTGAACACGAGATGTGTGTGGACATGAAGTACACTAAATCAATACCCGATACACACGATAAAATATATATGAAGGAGTACCCACTGAATACGGTAAAGGATAATATCTTCTGACAGGATCCATATAGTACAAATTCGCAAAACTACTATGTCGGAATCAAGTATACAGTTCTAGAACATGCGATATATACACTATTATGAAATAAAAACTAACAGAGAAATGTACTCGCCTCTGGTCCTGAGCAAAATGGTATCTCTCAATGCCCAAGCTGATGTCACACAATCATATTAAGGAATATTAAGTTAAATGATGCAATGAATGAGAAATGGGTTAAGATGTACTAATACATGCTCTTCTACGTCAATACTAGGTCCACACTAAGATATTGGGTCTAACTAAGGTTATACTAAAGTTATTAGTCTACAATGGCCATTATCTAGTTAATTCTAGCTAGTTAAGGTGTTACATGTAGAGGTAGCTAATATCTTAACTAGAATCAAATATATACCAACTAATATCTAACATATGCTAATATACCAATTAACTATATTCGAACTAGCACTGAAACTCAACTCAGTACCTACACATATACTTTAACTATATCTATCGTAAATATATATACTAACTGCTAATGATATATACTATACTAACTAATCTATATAACTGATAATATTTAAACTAATCATTACACTTGGGATACCCTCACAGTTTATATATTTACACTGATGCACTAGATACCCGACACCCCTATGACAACAGATAGATCACACCAACCCAGGCATAAACCTCCCCTATACAAACACACCTCTACAACAGATCTTAACCCCAATAAATACCACATCAACATAATTGATACCAAATACCAGTGCCTCCCCTCTCTTAACTAGCACCTCATGATACACATATCATATATACCTTGATACTGTTTCCTCATTGATATACCAACATACAAAACTGATACTCTATATGCAATAACCCCTGTTTGCTGTAGGTGATCAATATCTAGGTAACATCTCCCCTTACATAGGTAAATGAGTTCTAAGCTAGATGTCTCTGACCTTAACAATTCCTAATTGATACTCCTCAATCAATTTCACATATATCAATCTATCCCCTCTACAGACTCATGAACATAAAACAATCAAGATTAACATCTAACTCTCTTGACTGATACAGACATATCCTATATAAATAATACCCTTACCTCTAATCCCACTACTGTTACTGCTTTGATGCTCTTGGGTATCAGGGATACCCGAGCATCAATTTCCCCCTCTACACATACTGCACATAATTAACTGTGCCCGCCCCCTTAGATTGCTGCTAAAAGCTGATACTGTTGCTGCTGTACTACTGCAAATGCTATTAAGATTACTGCTATTATTGCTGCTGCACTGCCTGCCTATATGCAGTGCACGAATGTGCACTACTACTACTACTACTACTACTACTACTACTACTACTACTACTACTACTACTACTACTACCACTACTACCACCACCACCACCACCACCTAGCTGCAAACGGCTATCCTTCCTCCTCACTGTATAGCTTGCCCGACCCCTAAACCTTGTGTAGAGTGCTCGAGCACACTGCCTCTGCACAGCAGTGTATCAACTGTAGACAATGGCAACCAACCTCTTTAATTGATTGTGCACACAACATGAGCACCCAACACAGTGCACAACACCGATCATACATACAAAACACACACACACACTCTAGTAAATATAACATAACACATTTTAGTATAATGAATTCATCAAACACTTTGAGTGTGTACTTGTGATATTCATGATACGTGCCCAAGTGAAGGGCCAAAGGCTAAATTCTTCATCAATAATCATACAAATACATCAACCACCCTATAATATGACAAAAGTAACTTGCTACAAAGAGAATTGAGGGTTAATTACAAAATACCCAAAATTGAACTCTATATCATACCATATCGCAAGATACCATAATACGGCATATACGTATCCATTCGTGGACACGTACCTAGTCCCATAATCCTGATCTAAGTCTAATTGGATCTAATTGGCCTTATGACACACAATTGATGTGTCAAATTCGTAATCCCCCCAACATGCACACAAAACTCCACATAGAACTCACAATACATAACCAAATAGCCTAGAACTTGTTCCTATAGGTAGTCATATGCCATGGGATCATTCCTAATGGTCAAATATATGATTAAGAAGCTATAATGAAAGGAAAATTCAGGAATTACCAATTGAGAGATGGATTTCTAATAAAAATACAATTGGACACGATCCAGACACAATGTCTAGCTCCAAAGCTCTTCCTCCTTGTGCTTCTTGCTTTTTCAAGCTCCAAGGCTCCAAGAGTGATGAATTTCAGAAAAAAATAGAGGAGAATTGTGTAGAAAATTAATGGAAAAAAGGAAAATTAGGGATCTAGAATTTGGGAGCAAAATACAATGTAAATGAGGAGAGAGATAGGAGAACCCCCCTCTAATAGTAGCCAGCCTATTCTTCCCTTCCCCAAGCAAAATTAAATGTCTAAGTTGTCCCTACATGGTGAATTATGAGTAATAATTAAGGGAGTATATTTTTGGAAGTCTCTAACTAATTGTAATTAAACTATTTTTTATTAATTTAATTAGTGGAAATGATTAATGGGCTTAGGTCCAAGTTGGGCTCATCAATTGTCATGACAAGTCTAAATTGGTCCACATGTGTCAAGTCTAGATATTGGCTAGTCTTTCTAACTAAACTAAACAACACAAGCCTCTAACTAAAATAACTAATACTAGTCACAAATAATTATAGCTCAATATAATTACATAATTAATACAATCATCACATTTATATTTAATATTATATTCCTAAAATTAAATATCCATGCCAAATTACCAAACTATCCATAGCTGAAAAAGTGAGGGTGACAATCCTACCCACCTTAGAAAAATTTCGTCCTCGAAATAAAGGAAGAAACTAACTATTAATAGCAATCAATATAAGCGAGAAATAATTATACCTCACGGCTCAAACATATATGGATATCGCTCGCGCATCTCGGCCTCTCGCTTCCAGGTTCTCTCTCCAAGCGAGTGATGCCTCCATACGACATACACCAAAGGAATCATCTGGTTCAGCAGCACCTTCTCCCTACGTTCCAAAATCTCCATGGCCTATCAACCTCGTTCTCCGAGTGATCTATTACATGGCTAAGATTTTCCATGAACCATCTCAGCTATAACACGTGGAACATGTTATGCACTACCTCTAATGCAGATAGTAAGTCTAGTCTGTAGGCCACTGCACGAACCCTCTCAAGAACACTGAAGGGTGCGATGTACTGTGGACTAAGCTTTCCGTCTCCACCAAAGCGAATTGTGCCCCGTGTCGGAGAAATCCTCAATAAAACCAGATCGTTAACCTAGTACGAAACACAGCCTTAGAACTCTAACTATAACAAGCAATCACAAGCAATACAAACAAAATATATACCTCAAACTCCAATAGTCTCTGGTGGCTATCGGACCAATGTCGCTGTCTGTCCTACGCCACCCAAAGTCTATCCCTAGTGAGCTTTACTTTCTCAGCTGCATCCATGACCATCTCTGGTCCCAATAAGGATCTCTCACCAACATCATCCCATGATAACGGAGTGCAGCATCTCCGTCCACACAATACCTCAAATGGTGATATCTCGACACTTGCCTAGTAGCTGTTGTTGTAAGTAAACTCTACCAAGTGAAAGTAATCCAACCAATAGCCTCCAAAATCCAAAATACAGGTACGTAGCAAATCCTTGAGAGTCTGGATAGTCCTCTCCGACTGTCCGTTTGTCTGAGGGTGATATGCGGTACTGAACTTGAGCTGAGTTCCCAAGCTAGCCTGCAAACTGCTCCAGAAGTGGGATATGAAGCGACTATCCCAATCCAAGGCTATGCTCACAGTAACTTCACGTTATCTGACTATCTGACATATATATATCTCTGCAAGATTTTTCGTAGACGTACCCACTTTGAATGATAGAAAGTGGCCCAATTTGGTCAACATGTCTACGATGACCCAAATCGCATCTTTACCTCCTGGAGAACGAGGAAGCCCTGAAACAAAGTCCATCGTCACATGCTCCCACTTTCACTCTAGAATGGGTAAAGGCTGAAGAAATCCACCTGTCCTCTGCCTCCCTGCCTTTACCTGCTGGCATACCAAACATCTAGATACGAAGCTAGCTACCTCCCGCTTCATACCATACCACCAAACATGCTCTCCGTGTCCCTATACATCTTGTTGGAACCTGGATGCATAGAGTATTGAGATCGATGCGCCTCCTGAAGAACATCCTCGTGCAACGCTCCACTCAGCATATACAATCTGGTACCGTATCGCAATGATCCATCATATGTAATAATGAAGTCCTCTGCCAATCCCATCCTGACCTGCGCTCTGATGCTCCTCAGAGACTCACCCTCGAACTGTTCAGCTCTGATCCGGTCTATCAACTCTGACTATACCTGAAGTCCCCATATTTGTGCCGCAACTCTAGGAACTAGTACCTCAATACCCAAGCTATCAAGATCGACCAATAAATGTGTGTCCCTCGTCAAATATGTAGCCACTGGATACCTGCTCAAGGTATCTACAACTACGTTGGCCTTTCCTGGATGGTACTGCAAAGCAATATCGAAGTCATTCATCAATTCCAACCACCACCGCTGCCTCATGTTGAGCTCTTTTGGGGTAAACACATATCTCTGGCTCTTGTGATCTGTAAAGATCTCTACACGCTCTCCATACATGTAGTGCTTCCATAGTTTAGGAGCAAAAATAACTGCTGCCAACTCCAAGTCATGTGTAGGATAATTCTTCTCATGTAGGCATAATTTCCTGGAAGCATAGGTAATCACCTTTCTGTTCTGCTGTAACACACAACCCAAACCCTTACCCGATGCATTACTATATATAAAAAATCCTCTTATCCCTGATGGCAATGTCAACATTGGAGCTATAGTCAACCTCTTCTTTAGCTCCTCAAAAGCAGACTAACAATCCTCAGTCCAGACAAACTCCACGTCCCTCCTGGTTAGTCTAGTCATTGGCTCCGCAATCCTGGAAAAATCCTGAACAAATCTCCGATAATAGCCCGTCAATCCAAGAAAACTCCTCATCTCTGCTACTGAACTCGGGGTAGACCATGACTCAACTGCTAAAATCTTCTTCGGGTCTACTGAGATTCCATCTCCGGTAATTACATGCCCGAGGAATTCAACCTTATCAAGGAAGAACTCACACTTGAAAAGCTTGCCATAAAGTTTCTCCTTCCCGAGGGTCTCCAAAACTATCCTCAGGTGCTTCTCATAATCTTTCGGGTCTTTGAATATATCAATATATTATTAATGAATACTACCACAAACTAATCCATGTACTAATAAAATACCTTATTCATCAGATTCATGAATACCTTCTGTAGAAGCATAAAAAATACGATGTAGAGTTATACGCAGTATTTCAGTACTGGGCGGCGTAAAAAATGACTTCAGAGCCATCGACGTATAACAGATCTTCATCGCTAGTACAGCGTAAATATAATCTCCAGGACAACCCCGCATAATACAGTATTGCCAGGCTGCTTCGGCGTAAAAAGGTTGTTACATCGCCACTTTGGCGTAAAACCTACTCGCTTTTAATGCGGTGGGAAGTTGTACGGGGAACTCTTCGTATTCCTCGAATGAACCTGTCAGATCATGCAGTGAACCTGACTCCTGATAAAGAGTACTACACAACTATCCAGACGACGACTGTAATGATGGTGCGGCACAGAAACCCAAATCGTCGTTTAGTGACATTTCCTTGATACAAAGTGCTTTTACGCATACAAGGGAATACGCTGCCTAGTTTTACACAGGCAGATATGAGCTTTTACGCTCAGCAGAAGACAAAACGAACCGCCACGTCAAAAGCTGCTCTTCGTACAAAGCTTGAGGCACGTCTCGGCAGTTAATGCGCATGATGGGGGCAGATCTCTGCATTTAATGCACGAGACTTGGTTATATTTTCAAAGACTGGGTGAGCCATAATTACGGCTAATACATCCACATCATCCCCTTTGCATATTACGCCATCAGGTTATTTCCAGCTATGGGAGCACGCTGTACGCTATCTCCTTGAAATACGCCCCGTGGCTATTTTTCAGCTATAAGGAGTACGTCGTTGCTATCTCCTCGGAATACGCCAACTCAGGCTATTTGGTCCAGAATACGCTCAAGACCTCAGTCAAGGAAGGAGGATCGGCTATCTTTTACGCTAGCTACCTATCCATGCAGCATCAGGCCTCTACGCCTACAAGGCTTCTATGCCTATTTGGCTTCTATGCCGACTCGACAACCACTTGGCTTCTACGCCAACCTGACAACTATTTGGTTCTATGCCATGGTGACAGTTATTGGCTTCTACGCCAACCTTTTCTACGCAAGGGGCAGTTACCTACGTGGCTTGCATGCCATGATCTTCGCAGCAGTTATACGTATTATCTCATCATGGGACACGCGTCACACGCAGATTCAGAAGATCATTTATATGTGGGTTACAGTTATTATAACCGTCGCGTAAAAAGTGCCATACTCTCCACTATCCGGCTTCTACGCCGACTGGACGGTTACTGTCACTAAAACCCTATAAATAGAGACCTCTATTGACAGAGGTCCGAGGTGGCAAATTCTAGGGTCAAAGAATTAAGGTCGAAGGTCGAAAATTGACTTTCATGGAGAGAAGAATCCAGAGCACAGACAGAGAGTAGTGATCGACGATTTTGGCATCGAGCATCCACTCCCTCTTGCAATCCTTGAAGCTTCTCCGTCTTCTACAACACTTCTTCATCATCGTGTGGTCCAAGGGACAAAGTGATCGACCGCAGATCAGACTCCTATAGCAATATTTACCCAGATTAAAATGTGTACTTGACATCCTCGTATAGGATTAATTGTACTTCTTATTTATAAACCAAAGAGAGGGTTTCGTATAAACCTTGTTCCATTTCTTTCGTTTATTATCAAACACAAGATGGTAACTCTGCTGGGGACGTCTTTCTCATCGGACGAGAAAGCAATTGTTCAACACGATGCAGTATCAGTAGGATCAATGAAGAAGACCTTGGTCATCCAGTTCGACCAATCTGCCTACGAAGATATGCTTCGAGCAGGGGGTAGCTCTCACTCTCTCTCTGTCCAAGATAACAGGAAATTACGTAAGGTCTGGATGCCCCGGACATCCCCTGCCATTCCTGCCGACTCTCAGGTTTCTTCGACCAACAAGGTTGTAGCTTCGCAACCTCCGTACCCCGCATGTAAAACTGTGTCTCCCGTCTTTGACATGACAGACAAAACTTCTGGTGATGCCTCAGTGCTAATCCAGAAGTCTACTTTGCGCTATGCGCGTAAAATTCAGTCTCCCGTCTGTGACGTGGCAGACAAAATTTCTGATAATGCCTCAGCGCCAAATCAAAAATTCCAAACACGCTCTGCGCGTAAAGATGCATCTTCCCTCCGTGGAAAAGCAGATGGTCCCTGCAATCTACGCAAGGAAAAATAAGTGGCGGATTTCTTAACTTCTCGACCTTTACTCCAGCAAGAGAAGAATCTGCCCGCTCTCCAGATTACGCGAGAAGCTGATGGCCGATTGAGGGCTTCCTCAGTTTTATGCCAGCCTGAGCAGAGTTCCAAATTACGCCAGGTTAAGCCCCTCAGCGTAAAGAAAGCCCGGTTTACGGAGAGACACACTCCTCGGGGATTATCTGCTACTCAGATGGCTAACCTGTTGTATACGGGTGGCAGGGGAAATGTTATGGTTCCCAATATCCGTATGCCAATTGATGTAAATAAGAGGAATAAGCCATCTTCCTCTTCCTCTTCGATTAATCCTCCTAACTTGCGTGAATATCTGATCCAGAAGCGCAAAGATAGGGGATCTTCCAGCATGTCCATTATGCCTCCTAGGGAGCACTATTGTAATAGTCATAGGATTGTAGTTAATTATTGTTGTTCTGAAGCAAAACGGTCGGTTTTTGACCGGTTGAACTACTCTCTGTCTTTCCAGAAAGAAGAGCCTGCACATGCATCAGTGAACATGGCTTCACACATTCCTAGAGGAAGGTCAAATTCAAGACGACATTCCTCTAGAACTCCAAGCCAAAGGAGATTCAACAAACTCCTTAAGAACATTGAAGCTGGGGTGTTCCGAAACACCCGTTCGAGGTTACGACAATCGGCTTCGTATTCTTCTGATTCCGACACTGGGGGTCGCCAGTTTTCCGAATCAGATGCTGAAAGTATAGAGTCATTCTCTACAGAGACCTATACTAGCCCTTCAATAACATCCAGAGAAATGGGGGTCTATGCCATTGAAGATGAACACGAAAAGGCTTCCTCATCAGGAAGTACTGAGCAACGTATTGCTGTGTTGGAGACATCTCTGAAAGAGATACAGTCCATGATGGAGAATATGCACCAGATGATGCTAACTCAACACACAACTGCTATAGCTCAAGTATCGGTCCCTCCGACTCAGATACGTGTGGGGGTGGACCTACCACTATCTAACGCAAACAAGGAGCCTGCTCTAGATCAAGAGTCAGCAGCTCCCCTACTTCCTAACTCAGAGAATGTATTGCCTCCTGTTGGAGTTGTAATACAATCGATCTCTCACCACTCCGCAGTCCCTCTACCGACTGAAGATCCGATGCAAGCAGTACGGGAATTGAAAGCTCAATTTGATGCCTTGAAGCACAAAGATCAGCTCAAGAAATTGGGAATCAACCAGCCTTACCCTGCTATATGGGATGAAGTCCCTTTCCCTCCTAAATACAAACCACAGACTATGGCTTTGTTTGAGGGAAAGACATCACCGAGCTAGTACATGAACTACTTCAGTATGATGACGGTGTTGTTGCAAGGGAATGATGCCCTTCTCACTCGAGTGTTCAAAGGATGTCTCTCGGGAGTGGCTTATCAGTGGTACCGTAGTCTTGCGGACAACTGCATTACTTCCTTTAAAGATTTCAAGACTTTGTTCTTCGCGCGATTCTACGAAGGAGGGATGGACATGTCTATGTCCTCTCTCATCGAAGTAAAGCAAAAGAAAAAAAAGAACTTTCACACTTTCATCGAACGTTTTCGTCAAGCAACTTTGCAAATGCCTCCTGGAGTTCCAGACTTAGCATTGGTGGATATTTGCAGGAAGAATCTTCTTCCAGTGATCTAGGTGTTCACAAGACCATATCAGTTCCATGATTGGCCCTCATTCATCATCTCAGCGGTAGCCGCTGAAGACAATAGTCGGAAGGCACGTGATAATAGAATTATGATATCTGCCTCTCATAGAGGCAAGAGGTCATCCTCCAATAACGACCATCCCCATGGTTCCAAAGAAAAAGAAGCTCTGGCGATTAATACATCCAGGCAAAAGACTGTGGCAACCACACAGACGAAACCTGGGACTTCCAGGCCCATTAAAGTGTACTCTTTTGACGATGACGATATTCCGAGCATATTCGAGTGTCTCGTCAAAAGCGGCAAGATTACCCTCCCTGAGGTAAAGCGGCCTAACAAAGTCGGCAGTACCAATAACCCCAAGTACTGCATTTTTTATAGGTACATACATCACCACACAAAGGCATGTTATGTGCTAAAGAGAAAAATCCAGGAGTTGATCGATGCTAAGGCCATCACTCTGCACAACAGCGAGAAGACGGTCACTGCCAACATGATCTCTCTTTAATTTGGCAATCTGCCTCCTCAAGAAGTTTCGGATGGTGTTGTACCTATTTCCGGGACAACGATGAACATCGTTAATCTTCCTCCCCCCAGGGGTCAAAATCATGACCTGGTACCCCTGACTACCCAGCGCGGCAAGATTACGTGGGTTCATCCAGATCTGGTGTCAGAGATCGAGGAAGAGACTCAAGCTGCTAAGGCTAAGTCCAGAAAGAACTCAAAGCATAAACCATGCCATATGGTTGCTATATCCTCGATATCAGAAGAAGAAGTCTTGGCTACTGGAACCCGTTAAGGGAAAGCCTACCTCAAGGACTATGGAGGAATTCAGGAAGATGCATCGGCATACGCTTCAGCTACCAAGCCTTCAGAACCTGAATCCTTCGTACCAGAGGCAGGTCCTTCTAGACCAACTTCGACGGACAAGGGCAAGCAAAAAGAAGTGCGCTTTGACGAACCTTTGAAGAATATGCAAAACAAAGGTTTGGAGAAGCCATATAACTTCGACATCCTGGCCCAGTTGGCTAATACACCAGCCAGATTGTCCATTTTTGAACTACTCAGGCTCTCTAAAGACACTCATCAAGCCCTGAGTGAAGCATTAATGCAAGCGGAGGCATACTTGACCCAGCTTAAGTCCCCAGATGAAGAACCTGTGGCATATCCTTAATGTCATAGTGTGATGGAGGTGGTCCCGAATATCACTTTCACCCAAGATGAAATGCTGTTGAAATACAATAAGCATGACAGACCCCTCTATTACACCGGATACGTCGGTTCCATGGAGTTTGACCGGATTCATATATATTTGGGATCATTGATCAGTATCATTCCTCATAGTCTGCTCAGACCGCTGAGGATTCCTACCAGCAAATTGGCTTACACCACTACTACAATCGTGGGCTTCAACACCAGGAAAAGTAAGCCGTTGGGGAAAATTCGTCTGAGGATCCAAATTGGCGATCTCAGATCAGTGGTTACATATTATGTTATTGATTCAGAGGTGTCCTACATCATTCTGCTGGGCAGACCATGGATCCACGACTACAACATCATTCCTTCGACTCTACATCAATGCTTTAAATATGTAGATGCCCATGGAATAATATAAACGGAGTTTGCTGACCTTAACCCGTTTAAAGGAGTATAATCCTACTACTCTGATGCCATGTTATACACTCAAGATTACATGGAGGAGGTGTCAGGCAAGACAGAGGAGGAATCCCACCGGGAGCCAGAAGAACCCTCTGCCGAACAACCTCTGTTAATCAAGGTAAAAGGGCGAAGTACTCGTCCGAAAGTCATGGAACCCCTGGCTATCCACCTGAACAAAACCAAGTCAGGAAACAAAGGTGATCCTCTAGTGATCACTTTGAACCAGAAGCCTCCACCCTTGGTCATCAACCTTCGGCGCAACAAGCAGCCGATTGATGTAAATACAACCAGAAACGTGATTTTTGATGATAATAAAGATCCTCTTTTCCAGTACATTGAAGCTCAAATTCCTAAATAGGAATCCTCTCCCCATAACGATATAGAACCCATAGCACAAAAATTCTTGGAAGCTATGGACTCCTATCATCCGTATATGTGGGAGGTAGCGTCACCATCTAATGTCATCACGATATATGGGCCACATGAGGATTCTATCTTTATTGTCCCGCCTACTCACAGCAGTCAGCATCCAATAGACTTCGATCGCATTCGCAATGAACCGACTGTACAAGAAGATTTTCTCGATGACGATGTTGGTAAAATGCAGGTTCACAGATATAGCCCGCAAGCTTTGAAGATTATGCAAAGTATGGGTTATGACTGGAAGCTGGAACCAGGCCTCAACTACGGGAAAGGCAGGCGAATGCCGTTGCACGGTGATCCCTACTGTCAACGAACTCATTTTGGGTTAAGGTATGCCACCTCCCTTGCAACTTCTGAGTCAAATGAGGATATCTCTTCCTCTTCTCAAGATGGCCCGTCGTCCTCCGGCTCATATGATGATCTCGAACGAGCATTATCAGTAAATACAGTATTGACAGAATCTCTCAAAGCAGACAAACAAGAATCTGAACTGTTTGAGAATGACTCTTGGGCTCAGCAAATGGATACACAGTGGAAACTCAGGTTCGAGCAGAGAGAACCCTCCACTGAAGATAAAATTATCTAGATCGACGTTGGGGATGAACTTTCACCAAAGCCGATATTTATCAGTAATAATCTTTCCGAAGAAGAAAAGGAAAAAATAATCCAGCTGATAAAAGAATATATCGACGTCTTTGCATGGAATTATGAGGATATGCCAGGACTTAATCCGAAAGTGGCTACACATAAGCTCAATATATTGCCCAATTCGAAGCCTGTGAAGCAACATCAACGCCGGTTCCGTCCGGACATGATGGACACCATTGAAGCTGAAATCAAGAAGTTGATAGCATGCGGCTTCATCCGGGAAGAACAACATCCCGACTGGGTCGCCAATGTTGTCCCAGTCATGAAGAAAAGTGGGAAAGTACGTGTCTGCATCGATTACCGAGATCTGAACGCAGCCTGCCCCAAGGATGAGTTTCCTTTTCCTATTACAGACGTCATGATTGATAATACATGCGGTTTTGAACGCATGTCTTTCATGGACGAATTTTCAGGATACAATCAAATCAAGATGCATACTGAAGACGAAAAGCATACTGCCTTCCGGACACCATTGGGGGTGTATTGCTATACGGTCATGCCCTTCAGACTAAAAAATGCTACATACCAACAAGCTATGAGTAACATATTCCATGAGCACCTACGCAAAATAGTAGAAAGTTATGTGGATGATATAGCTGTCAAAAGTCACAACAAGGATAACCACATCCAAGACCTGAAGACAGTGTTTGAGTTGATGCGCCAACATCAACTCAAAATGAATCCTACAAAGTCCTTTCTAGGTGTATCCAGTGGCAAATTCCTGGGATTTGTTATTACCGCCAAAGGCATTCAAGTGGACCCCGATAAAGTCAAGGCCATCTTAGAAATGCGACCACCCCGTAATCTGAGAGAACTCAGGGGATTTCAAGGTCGTCTGGCTTATATCCGGAGATTCATATCCAACCTCTCGGGGAGATGTCAGCCTTTTTCTTGTCTCATGAAGAAAGGTGTATCCTTCGTATGGGACGAAGCCTGTCAGCAAGCGTTTAATGATATCAAATGTTACCTCACTAATCCTCCAGTTCTGGTGCCTCCCATCATAGGAAGACCATTCTTGTTGTATGTTCGAGCAATAGATCATTCTCTGGGAGCTCTCCTAGCACAGAAGAACTATGAGGGTCATGAACAGGCTATCTACTATTTAAGCAGGATAATGGTCGGAGCTGAACACCGGTACAATCCAGTGGAAAAAGAATGTTTGGCCCTAATTTTCGCTATTCAGAAAACGTGACACTATGTCACAGGCCAGACTATTCATATCATCTCCAGGATCAATCCTCTTCGGGTATTGATGAACAAGCCAAGTGTTCTTAATTCCCGACTCGCGACTTGGATGATGTTATTAACACCATATGATATGGTGTACGTCCCTCAGAAGTCCATCAAAGGCCAAGCATTGGCTGATTTCCTAGCTGCTCATCCGATTTCGGAAACCTCCAAACTATACAAGGATATTACCGACGAAGTTGCAGAGTGTAATTCTGCGATGGAAAGTGATACATGGTAGCTATTCTTCGATGGTGCCTCCAGAACTAGTCCCAGGGGAAACGTAGTTTCAGGAGTAGGAATTGTCCTGGTTACTCCTGAGAAACTCATCATCTATCGAGCATATTCTCTTAGCGAACACTGCTCTAATAACGCGGCAGAATATAACGCCCTACTAATCGGGCTCCAAGTCGCTAAAGAGTTGGACGTCGAATATCTGGAAGCTTTTGGTGATTCTCTGCTGATCGTCAATCAAGTCAGAGAAATATATGAAGTCTGGAATCCAGATCTCATCCCTTATCACCAAGCAACGATCGAAATAGCCATGTTTTTAAAAGGGTTCTTCCTAGAGCATGTGCCTCGATCTCAGAATCTGGAAGCTGATGCCCTAGCCAGTCTAGCTGCAGATTTAGCTATTCCTATAAGAAGGCAGAATTCGGTGATCCTTCTTAACAAAGATTTATTATGTGTGAAAAACAAATTTCACATAGAACGCAGCTACGCTGTGAACACAGATCTTCCAAAGAGAGACTGAAGAAGTCCCTTTATAGATTTTGTAGCATACGGAATCTTACTGGAGGATCCTAAAGAAGCAGTATCCATCAAAAGACGATCATTATGCTTCTATTTTGATGCTTCTTCACAATGTCTATATCGCTGAACTTATGATAGACTATTATTACGATGTCTCTCTGGTGATGAAGTACAACAGATTGTCCGTGAAGCCCACGACGGCGTATGCAGAGCGCATCAACCCGGTCCTAAGCTACAGGATCGTATCAGGAGGATGGGCTATTATTGGCCTACTATGATCACAGATGCAATAAAATATGCAAGACAATGCAAAGCCTGCCAAGTTCATGCAGATCCTAGCCTTTTGAAGCATGGGGTATGGATATCATTGGTCCTATTCACCCGTCTTCTTCCAGAGGTCATCGGTTTATATTGGTCATCACGGATTATTTCTCCAAATGGGCAGAAGCAGTCCCTCTTGTTAAAGTGAAGACATCCAACGTGATCAGCTTCATTAAGCATTATGTCATTTATCACTTTGGGATTCCCCGAAGAATAATTCATGACAACGGGCCTCAATTCATCAGCCAAGCGTTCTACCGATTTTGCGATAAAAATCGGATACAAAACGTGGCCTCTACAGCATACAATCCTGCTGCTAATGGTTTGGCGGAAGCTTTCAACAAAACCATTATCAAACTCTTGAAAAAGTTTGTTTCTTCGAACAAAAGAGATTGGAACGAGAAGCTAGGAGAATGTCTCTGGGCATACCGCACAACGGTACAAGCACCGACGGGTTGTACCCCATTCTCACTGGTTTACGGGAGTGAAGCAGTTCTCCCCATCGAAATCCAAATTCTGTCACTCAGAATAGCAGTGGCTAACGAGTTAACGAAGGAAAAGAATGACCTATTAAGGCTTCAAGAGCTAGAAGGATTAGATAAGAAACGCCTTCAAGCTCAACAGCGCATCACGTTCTACCAAGCACGTATTTCCAGAGCTTTTAATCAAAAAGTAAAGGAAAGAGTGTTCAAGGTTGGCGAGCTAGTTTTAGCTGTGAGAAGGCCAATAATTATTACTCACAAGAGTAAGGGTAAATTCCAACCCAAATGGAAAGGCCCTTATGTGATCGAAATGACGTTCTCAAACGGCACTTACAGATTAGCCAAGCCTAATGGAGACTTGTTAATGGCTCCTATCAACGACAAATTCCTGAAGAGGTACTATGCTTAATCTCCTTTGCTCAACAGAGTATGGTAAAGATCTCGTTCTAACAATACTACCTCCAAAGAACTAGTTGGATCATATTCTATCATGTCCATATAACCTCTGAATAGATATGTTTAACTAATTTGGAACATCAAAACCTATCATGTCCATATTACCTCAGATAGTGTTTTGTGTACAAATTTTAGTTGAATCATATTCTATCATGTCCATATAACCTCTAAATAGATATGTCCAGCTGAAGCTTACCGAGAGTATATCACGTCCATATTACCTCTGATATTACTTTTACCCTAACCTATCATTTACATTAAAAAAAATTGATGGGTCCACCAAAGTCAGATAAAGCATCTTTATTATCCCTAGAAAGAGCAAATTACATAGAAAAGCAAAAGGTACATCGTTTGGGAGGAGCAGTTAAGTCACGAATCTGTTGCGCCAGAGTAACCATTCTCTCATCCCTGGAGTTCAAAACGTCGGCACGAGCCCGCTCCAACCTTGCCGCCTCATTGTTCAAAGCAGATAGCTCAGACCGAGCATGTACAAAACCTGCGTGGATGACACCCACATGCGTCAGGTTCTGCTAAGTTGTCTCTATTCGATCCTTCAACACGTCGTGAGCTGTTGAAAAAGAGAGAGCTTTCTCCTTGGCCTTAGCGGGGTCATCTTCCAATTTGCGGACACTCGCTGCCACTTCCTCATATTCGGCCTCGCACTGAGCCAGCTGGGGAATGACATACCCTAATATGGCACACTCTTGATCCATCTCCTGCTGCTGTTCCTGGACAGATTTGTTCAGAGATTCTATTTGCCCAGCAAGCTCTGCAGTTAAGGATTCATACCTAGCTTGAACGAGACCGTCAATGCTGCCTCGAGATAGCTGCAAATAATCGTTAATGGGTTGTTCCAAACCATTAACTATTTGCTCTAGCGCATCAGCTCTGTCATTATCGTTGAAATATCTAATATACGCTATACTAAAGTTGGAGGACGTCTTCAAAGCCTCGAAGCTTAGATTCTTCTCCAGCACAATCGATATCAGCATTTTCAAAGTGGCGTAGAAAACGCTTAAAAACTACTCAACTAACATGGCAAGATTTGAATGGACGCTAGGAGTGGCTGCAATATCGGAGAATCTTCCTCCAGGAATGACTGCAGACGATGTTGCCACAGTCGTCGCCTAAACAGATGACGCGACAAAAGAAGAAGCGCCAACAAAGGTCGAAGTGGCTAGCGTACTCAAAGGAGGCATAGTCGTAATGACAGGCTCATCCTCCTCTCGAGATATCGAAACCATTTCGGGCGAGCCGGCACCCGAAAACGTTTCCTCTTCAAAGTCGGGCACCTCCGTGTCATCGACAGGAGCTGAAACAAAACCAAAAGTTGCGTCGATGCTACCCTCCCCGTAGATGTCTTGCCCTGAAAAGAAGACAAAAGAAAGTTAATATCAATATGATGTTAATTTTTCTAAAAAAGGCAAAAAGACGACATTTACCCATGGCCGATGGTATATATGGTGCGTCTGCAGCCAGTACAGCTAAATCATTTCTTAATGATGCTAAGCGAGCTGTTATACCTAGAGAAGAGGGTGTGCCAACTGAAACTGGCAGGTATTCTTCCAGGTCTTCACCGAGATCCACTCGAGGCTCATTGGGTAGAATCTCGCTGGGGATACTTACAGATAAAGAAGGGACTGAACCCACTATTGGGCTGGATAAAGATATCCTTATTTGGCTTGGCCCCGAAGGCGATCTTGTACCACTACCTGAAGCGGTAGCAGCGACAGCAGCCTCGACCAAAGATTCGCCGGCACTAACAGCCGGAATTGTGGAGGTTCCCTCTCTAATAGGCGAAGGACCTCTAATCAAAGGATCGTCCCCACCAAGGGAAACAGCAGGCTCACTCCGAGGAGCCTCATGACTGGAAGTCCTGATAGGACCACCAATAGTCTTCTTTTTCTTGCGAGGGGAAGTCTCCTTCAGAACAAGAGCCCTTCGCTTACTAGGGATAACTAGAGGCTCTGCAGGTGGAGGTATTTTGCCTCTCGGTATTGTCAGCAAAGGCTCATCTGGATTGACAGAGTCTTCACCCTCGTCAGAGGAAACTGATGAGTTTTGTCTCTTTCGCAGACTTAGAAGAGGGCATCCTAAAACTTCCACATATATCAAAATCGCGATGGAAGGTATTGATGGCCACATAAAACTCGGCGTACGAGTGGAGGATGCACAACTCCATGGAGAGAGAAGTCGCGGGCACAGTAAAGGCCGCCCCAGTACAACCCATTATGAAGTACCACCATCCTCTCACTTCATCAAAAAGTCTACCCCTGGACTTGAAGCTGGTAATGGCATTGCCCACGTGCAATTGGTCATACCCAAACTGCCTGGCGAACCGACTAGACAGGTAGGGCTCCAAGAAGCATTGGTCTTTACTTCTATACAATAAATAGGAAGGTCTAATACAGACCAACCAATAAAAAGCTTCAGGAGAAAGAACGGTCTTTCCTTCACATGAGTCCTGAAGCCTGCTCCCCTGTTGATTGAGATGTACAGTGGGGACGATACAGAAGAGCTTCCAACTGTGAGCAAAATTTAATGCTCGCCGACAGTCTAAAACTGTGGTCACGTTCCAGGTAAAATTCTTATAATTCAACAAGAAATTACTCCCCGAACTACTGCCAGAGCCGGGAGACATCACCCTGGGTTATGGAGAATTAACCATCCCATCAAATACAGGAACGGTAATTCTACCCTGGGAAAGCTGTCACGCCGTGTTTCATCGGCAAGCAGCCCATCAGTAATGGCCCTCAGGCCAGCTTGTATGCGGCATACCATGGCAGGGAAAAGACCCAGTCTTGCCCCAAACACCAACTGCACTGCAGGCCATAAGGTGTTGTGGTGAATGCGATCCAAAGATGCAATGCCTGGTACTACCAGTCGGCATAGCCATACAGAGAGGAAGCCAGCCAGTTGAGCTTCCCTTGACAGAGGCCTGCGATAATGCCTCCAATAACTGTAGGCTTTAGTGCCTGCAGGATATTTCCCTATCCCTTCGTCGAGAACTCGATCTAAAGCCCCAGCGTCTTCAATAAGGTCATCGACTACTTGAGCATTAAGCACGCTCAGAAGGCTCAAAGGCCTATCCCTGCTATCCACAACTTTGTCTGGCTTAGCATCTCTAGCCTGTTGGAAGAAGAGATAGGATGCCCATTTATTGGTATGAGCAAAATCAGAGGGCTCATTATAGAAGGCGGTGCACGCTAAATAGTGGCTCATTAGCTCCTGGTACACTGCCACCACCCGAGGGTTTGTATTCTCCAGCTCCCGGTTTGTCGGAACATACTCTTCATAAGGAGTATCCCCTATTGGCAGTCTTGAAATCTCTACCATTTCGTGAAGGGCCAATCCTAACTCCCCCAGTGGAGTGGTGAAAGTCCCAGTGAGCGAGATATATCGCTCCATCAAAGCCAAAAATAGGTTGGGGTTGAGAGGTAACCCAACACTGGTAGCACTCACAGCCGCGTACAGACAAATGCTCTCCAGCTCCGTCTGAAAATGCTTCAGGGCCCAGGCAGCTAAACGAACCCATCGAAGATTTGTAGGGGTAAGCCACCCATTGGTCCGAGGATTAACCTTGGGGTATACTCCTCCATGCCCCATGAAGTCATTGCAGAAAGTCGATAATTGGACTGGTTGGAGCAATAAAGTATCTTCACTCGGGACACTGCCCGGAAATAATCCCCTGAACGGAATGACCGGGCCTGAATGCAGCTCACAAATGATCTTTAGTCGACTGGCCGTGAAGATTAAGGGTCAGAGTCCACGACAACCTCCTGGGATGCGTGGCATGAAAGAATGACGAAATAGGGTAATCTTTCAGCATCTTGGGCAGGTACATGACCATGCCCCGAACAGTAAAACCCAGTCTTCCTTCTTGGGCTTCGTCTGGGATTGTTTATCAATCATATCCCCGAAGAGGCAAGCTGGTTTTATGTATTTTGCCCCGTCTATATACGTCAGGGGTTCTCCGTTAATCATGCTCAACAGTATTCGCTCTCCTTGAGATGATATCAGGATTCTCCTTCCTTCAGGATACTAGGGTCCGGAAATAGGAAATATCACATGGGACAAATCCTTTTGGTAATTGGAGTTCAACATCCCAACAGCAGAACCCATCACCTTACTCAACGGAGATATCTGCAAGTTAACTACAAAGTACAAGAAAAATATGTTAGTTTCTATATTAGACCTCACAATCTTGCATCTTATGCCAAAGAGCAACAGTTTGTGCTTTTACGCTGTCACTACCACGTTCCAAAAATGGGAGTATTTTTGACTTTTAATAATATTTAATATTATGGTAATTATAATTAAGTAATTGCATGACAGTATATTTAATTTAAATAATTATGTGATGTGTAATTAAATATATAATTATTACAGTGTTCATTTGTTTTGAGCTAGCAGACTTGACCTAGAAGCCCAGTAGATGAACGCATGTCCAAATTATGGAATTCGGTATTTAATTGTTTTATCTAGAATTTATTTATTGGAGATTGTAATTAATTACCGTATTTTATTTAATTATTGCGCATTGCCTTTGCTTCGACATTTGGAGCGCTACCCTGACTTTTGCCTTCCAACAAATTTCACAATCTTGCCCTAGACATGTCCGCCTTCCATTCTGCTATTTTTGCAACTTGTAATTATGCTCTCTGTACATTATTTCTAGCCGCACAAAAATCGTCACGGACGTTATTTAATAAATTCCTATTTTTGTATCGTTGTGCGTTCCAATCGAAATTGGAGGCAATCTTGACCTATTTTTCGTGCGGCCCAAATTAGGATAATATTCTGTTCTGAGTCTTCTTCATTATTGGTATTGATGACCTGACCTGATTTTGGCCCCATGTACTCCTAATTACTTTTAGAACACAACTTGCATTTATTTCTAATTAAATTGAGGATACTATTTAAACCAATTCTAAAATCCCAATTTAATTCCAGCGCCCTGCTAATTAAGCCCGTACCAAACTTACAGCGCCCCCTGACCCTACAAAACACCAGACACCGAATCGCCCGCCAAATTTTTGTCATTTTATGCGTCTGTGCAAATACCCAAATTTAAGGGGGATAATTTGCAAATTTACATTTTTGGTGTCAACACCCATTTGTTTAAACCAATGAGGAACCCCTAATATTTTTAACATAACCCTCATCCCCACATGAAGAAACCTCATATCAAATTTGGACCACTCATTTAATTGGGTAAATCCTCACCTTTCATTTACTAACCCTCTCCCCTATTTAAAGTAACATCAAACCCTAATCCCTAGAAAACCTAGATTTCCCCACCTACTCACAAGCCCCCATCCCCCTCAACCAACCGTAGGCTACATCTCTAAATTCTTTTCTCCACTTTTCTTCTTTCTTCTTTTTCTTCTTCTTCTTCCTTCTTCCCTAAATTTAAATTTCAAAGGGGGGGAAACACTGTTCCCTGCTGACCCGCTGCTCAGGCCCGGCCAAGCCTGGCTCCTCCATCAGCCGACTGCTCCCCGGCCGGCGCTGCCTCGACGCGTCCGACGGCCCGTTGTGACTCTCCTCTGCTGCTCAGCCCTCCGGTCAGCCAACCCCCATCCGGCGAGCGGCCAACCGAGCCCCCTCACGAGTTCCTCCTCCGACTGCTCCTCCCCATTCCTCCTGCCGTACTCCGGCCGGACTACCACCACCACCTACATCTAACACCTCTCCACCACCTTGCTCGACTCCCCCGACCATTCCGTACTGTGCACCGGCGGGCCTCTACACCTCCGGCGACGGCTGCATTCTCCCTCCAGTCCAGCCATCAACCGGCCAGACCCGACCGCTGCTGCTCCGGTCAGCCATTGCTCCGGTTGCTCCACCACCTGCATCCTCCACTCCAGCCCTCCCTCCGGTGAGACTCCGGCGAGACTCCGGCCAGCCGACCCATTCCTAGTAAGTAATTCATTCTCCTCTCTTTCTTCCTGTGTATATATATATATATATATATATATATGTATATATATATATACTTATATACGTGTGGGTATATATATATAATATATGTATATGTATAATAGTTATTTAATTAATGTATATAAATATAGGATTATGAAATACATATACGTATATCTGTGTGTATGTGTATATTAATATACATGTATATAGTATAGTTATTATTTTGGTATAAATATATATGTATAGTATATACATATATTGTATATGTATTAGTATATGTTAGTTAATGTGTAGATATATATGTATATGCATATACGTATATACGTATATATGTGTGTAGGTGTATACGTGTGAATACGTATTAAATAATATTTTTAATATGTATCCTTTGTGTATATATAAGTAGTTTATATATTTATGTTATATTGATACATAAGTACATATATATGTATATGAACGTATTTGATATATGTTAATATATAAATGTACGTATTTTAGTAAATATACAACTATAGCAAGTATAATTTATGTTGGCATATATTTTAGATATATATATATTATGTTAAATTCTTTTTAGTATGTATACAAATATAAATACGTATTGTATTCCTTTCCATGAACTATGTTTATATATATATATACATACAAGTATTATTTATTATGTTTATATATATATACAAGTATTATTTATTTTAATGTATATATTTTTACATATATCTATTATTGTAATTGATGGAAATTATATATATGATTAGTTAATGAGATGTATATTTATGTATATCCTACTAGATGACCCTAGTTGACTAGTGCCCTGCCTGGCATGGCCCTGAGGCCAGTGTTTTTGACTGTGTGTTAGCGTAGCACCTGATACAAGTGTTATTGTGATGTGTTTTTAGGACTGTTGCTTCACCCAGGGGATACTCTGGAACAGGACACCAGTAATTACCAGCTAAGGACCCAAGACAAGTACATTCTCTGATAATTTCCAATTCCTTGATAATTTCTATAAGTTCAATAATCATGAAATATTACATCTGAATCCTTGACACTGTGCTACACGGACTAGTATAGCTTGGATCTGCAGTCATGAGATGTTACATTGATTATCGTATTGACATTGTACACGACATGTATATTAGACATCGTACATGATAGATTGGACTTGCTCGTGTATCGTGACGTGTCATGGTTGGATCCACAATACTAGTTGGAGGCGGGGAAGTAGTTAGCAAGAAATATGATCATATCCTTTATACAGTATAGAACAATGTAAGTATTAATCATGCTCTTCACTCATGATTAGCCAGGCCCTATAGCTATCGTACATGTTCCCAAGCCGATCATATTTTGAAACTACTATTTCAAACACTTAGAATAGATTACAGTTCTCTATTTAAATCATATACTACATCATCCATATATGATACTGTTCCTTGTTCTTTTTATTTTCATACATGCACTGACTGTATCATATTGCCTATTGCCTGTCTCTTTACATTGCCTGTCTCTTTATAATTGCCATTGCATTTATTTCACTGTCCTCTCAGTAGCTAGCATCACATGTTTATTGCTTTATAGTCCTTATCAATTTAATGGAACTGTTATTTGAGATTGTACTTTGCTCCTTCCTGACTGGAAACATTTTTCCAGACTATGCCTTAGAGGATCGGTAGCCAACACTTTATGGACCATATGGTGAGTAGCTGCACTTGGGCTTGATAGTTTGTTGTGATTCCGGGAGGTCTAGCCGGAATCACCAATCTTCTAGTTAGTTCTTTCAGTAGACTTTTTGGTACCGGATTTGTCTCCGGCATTTTTATTGAGACCTGGATATTTGTTGAGTTCGATTATTACTTTAGACTTATGTTGTACTTAATTTTGTTCGATATCTTATCGTGCTGTAATCCTGTGATTGAGTATGTGTTCATTTTAATTGTGTCATCCGTGCCTCCTTATGGAGATTGGATGCTTGTGTGAGATTGGCTAGATAGTATCAAGACCTTGACAGCGTTCTACCGCCGATGTTGCGGCGTAGGCTGGACATACCCACGCACTCGTGCCCCTAAACCGGTTGCGGGTCGTGACATACGCCAAGACTGTAAAAACTTGAGTTTTTATGCTGGAATCTCATTCCGAGGTATAAAATTAAAGATTGGCAGTATACACAAAAATCTGATAGTCTGTGTTTTACACCAGACAGCCAAAGTTTGAGTTATTACGCCGAAATTTTCATCCAGAGTGTAACACTCAAAGTTTGTAGTATACGCCAAATTTTGACAGTCAAAGCTTTTACGCCAGACTGCAAAATTATGGAGTTTTTACGCTGACACATTAGGAATGTGGGCGTAAATGATAAAACATCTCTGTGCATCATCTTCCTCGAAGAGACTATGCCTTAGACGAAGGTTTTCTTTCGCAAAAGACAGATGAAAAGTTTTCTCTCTGAAGGCCTTGGGGTATTTATAGAGTTCAGATAAACTCTTCGAATTCGTAACCAAATCCGATATTTAATATTCGATTATGATTGGGGACTACTTCAGCCTATTATTCAGGGAAGGCGGACAGTCAGCGAATTCATAAAGTTTTTCGTGCAGAGCAGATTCGTGATTTTTACGCCAAGGAGCTTTTTACGCTCGGAAAGCTATAAATCTACGGTTTTACGCTCAGAGGCTATAAGTCTATGGTTTTACGCCTGGATGCTTTTACGCTTGGTAGCTTTTATGCTTGAGAGGCTACAAACCTACGACTTCACGCTCAGAGACTACAAATCTATGATTTCATGCTCAGAAGCTTTTTACGCTCAGAGGCGACAAATCTACAACTTCACACTCAGAAGTTTTCTTTTCAGAGGCTATAAATCTACAGTTTTATGCCCAGATGCTCTTATGCTCAGCAGCTTTTATGCTCGAGAGGCTACAAACTTAAGATTTTATGCTCATCTACACTACGGATCTATGACTTTCCACATATCTTAAAATACATAGGCCAGAGTATGCGTATATCTGAACATTTCTCAAAGCGGTCAATTGCAAGGGTTCATGCAGGAGATGCTCCTTCTTGGCCTCAAAATATCCCAAGTACCCAAAGTATACAGAGTTCAGCATTGAAAATGACTCTTCTTCTTGGGTCGATTGGAAGTTCATCCAAAATCCAGTCAGAATATTTTCTCTACAGTTCAAGATGGTGACTCAGTTTTGACAGCCATTTCTCGCCCTATTTCAAGGGATTTTCGGGAAATTATTCTTGAAGATGATGGTCTGAACAAGAATTCTTCTTATCGGAGAAGTAATAAGTTCAAAATTTTATGCAATTCCTCGTTCAAAACAGCATGACAGTTCGAATATTCGACTTAAATGCTAAGCAGTTTTTTACGTGTCCTCAGTTACGCGTAAAAGACGGGACGAGATCAGATACTCTTTTTATCAGAGTCGGCGTAAAGTTATTCAGACGTGGCGAAGCTACACATACTCAGACTTCATCACAGCAAAGAATATGACAAATCATTATATGCGTAAAAGAAGACGATTTTATTAATCATGATTACATATGAGGGAAATCCAGTCTACAAAGGGTTTTTCATCTTCATGATTACATATGAGGGAAATCCCGTCTACAAAGGGTTCTCATTTTCATTTAGGATCACACCAAGAATCTGTTCTGTCAGGTTCTCACATTGGTGGAGATCTTTATCCGTCTTCTTCAGCAGTTAGTCGGTTTTCGCGGCCGATTAACAAGAAAATGATCAATGGCGGGAGGATATAAAATTGGGCCTGTATAAATTATTCAAGAGCCCATCCTCCATACGCCTTGACAGATTGAGTTAAGGTTTTAGACCCAACTCAATACTGGAAGACAGGGCTAGTTTGTCTGCCCTCGTCCACCAACAACGAGAGAAAATACAGCTTGCAAGGTGTGTGGTCGAATGTGACCCTTCCTCTCTCCTAGACGAATTGTCATATGAAGTTGCTGATTATCCCGAGCAAAGGAAGCTATGATATCCTTCCATGATCCATCATTGCAGAGGATATTTGCTCGAAGACGCCTTCTTTTTTGGCTCCTTATATGCTGGAAGAACATGATCTTCTTCTTCCTCAAGTCGACCTGACGAACTCCGACAATCATCTCTATGTGTGGTGAAGGAAATATGGGAAGAACAGGTTAACTCATCAGCCTTTATATAGGCAAAAGAGAACACACCGAATCCCAACAAATACCCAAAAATCTGCCAAGAAATTAGCCTCGAGGAACGAGTTAGACTTGACCGTTTCATGCTTCATTCAAAGTATTTCAAATTATGAGGAATTTGAAAACTTTGAAGGGGGTCTTGTAGAAGCATGAAAAATACGTTGTAGAGTTATACGCAGTATTTCAGTACTGGGCGGGCTAAAATATGACTTTAGAGCCATCGGCGTACAACAGAGCTTCATTGCTAGTACAGCGTAAAATATAAGCTCCAAGACAACCCCACGTAATGCAATATTGCCAGGCTGCTTCAGCGTAAAAAGGTTGTTATATCGCCACTTTGGCGTAAAATCTACTCGCTTTTAATGCGGTGGAAAGTTGTACGGGGAACTCTTTGTATTCCTCGAATGAACCTGTCAGATCATGTAGTGAACCTGACTCCTGACAAAGAGTATTGCACAACTATCCAGACGACGGCTGTAATGATGGTGCGGCACAGAAACCCAAACCGTCGTTTAGTGACATTTCCTTGATACAAAGTGCTTTTACGCATACAAGGGAATACGCTACCTAGTTTTACACAGGCAGATGTGAGCTTTTACGCTCAGCAGAAGACAAAACGAACAAAGCTGCTCTTCATACAAAGCTCGAGGCACGTCTCGGCAGTTAATGCGCATGATAGGGGCAGATCTCTGCATTTAATGCACGAGATTTGGTTATATTTTCAAAGACTGGGCGAGCCATAATTACGGCTAATACGTCCACATCATCACCTTTGCATATTACGCCATCAGGTTATTTCTAGCTATGGAAGCACGTTGTACGCTATCTCCTTGAAATACGCCACCTGGCTATTTTTCAGCTATAAGGAGTACGCCGTTGCTATCTCCTCGAAATATGCCAACTCAGGCTATTTGGTCTAGAATACGCTCAAGACCTCAGTCAAGGAAGGAGGATCGGCTATCTTTTACGCTAGCTACCTATCCATGCAGCATCAGGCCTCTACACCTATAATGCTTCTACGCCTATTTGGTTTCTATGCTGACTCGACAACCACTTGGCTTCTATGCCAACTTGACAACTATTTGGCTTCTACGCCATGGTGACAGTTATTGGCTTCTACGCCAACCTTTTCTACGCAAGGGGTAGTTACCTACGTGGCTTGCATGCCATGATCTTCGTATCAGTTATACGTATTATATCATCATGGGATACGCGTCACACGCAGATTCAGAAGATCATTTATACGTGGGTGGCAGTTATTATAACCGCCACGTAAAAAGTGCCACACTCTCCACTATCCGACTTCTACGACGACTGGACGGTTACTGTCACTAAAACCCTATAAATAGAGACCTCTATTGACAAAGGTCCGAGGTGGCAAATTCCAGGGTCGAAGAATTAAGGTCGAAGGTCGGAAATTGACTTTCATAGAGAGAAGAATCCAGAGCACAGACAGAGAGCAGTGATCAACGATTTTGGCATCGAGCATCCACTCCCTCTTGCAATCCTTGAAGCTTCTCCGTCTTCTACAGCACTTCTTCATCATCGTGTGGTCCAAGGAACAAAGTGATCGACCGCAGATCAGACTCCTATAGTAATATTTACCCAGATTAAAATTTGTACTTGACATCCTCGTATAGGATTAATTGTACTTCTTTTTTGTAAACTAAAGAGAGGGTTTTGTATAAACCTTGTTTCATTTCTTTCGTTTATTATCAAACACCTTCGGAGCATTGGTCAACACAAATGACATCACCAAGAACTCAAATTGTCTATACCAAGTTCTGAAAGCTGTCTTCAAAATATTTTCCCTCTTAACTTTCACGTATTAGAACCCCAACCTCAAGTCTATCTTCGAGAATACCTTCGCTCCGCTCAAATGATTAAATAAATCGTCAATCCGCGGCAATGGATATGTGTTCTTGATAGTAAGGTTGTTGAGTGCCCTGTAGTCGATACACATGCGTACCAACCCATCCTTCTTCGGTATAAATAATACCGGAGCACCCCACGGTGATAAACTGGAGTGGATGGAGCCCTTGTCCTGCAACTCATCCACATGCTTCTTCAACTCCGCCAGTTCGTTGTTGTTAACTCTGTAGACGTGTTATGATATCGACTCTATGCCTGGCACTAAGTCTATAGAGAACTCCGCTTCTCTGTCTAGTGGAAACCCTGGCAACTCCTCAGAAAAGATATCCATATACTCAGCAATCAATGGATATGGCGTCTCCTGCTCTTTCACCAAAGATCCACAGAAATCTCCCTCGCTCTGCTCTGCTGCTCCTCTGAAAAAGTCAAACTCTAGCTCTCTTGGCGCTTGAAACAAAACTCTGCCTCCACGACAATCGATACTAGCATGGTGCCTACTACTGATCCATCCCGAATACTATATCGTAGCTCGAAAGTGGCATTACGAGTAGACATATGCTCAAGTCTCTGCCTCCCAAAGAAACTCTTCGATCCTTGTAAACATCACTGACCAGGACAATGCCACCCCCGGTCGTGATCTTGCATGTCCTCGTCAACGGTTTAGTCTCAAGGTGATATCTTAAAGCAAAATATATAGATACAAAACTATGTGAAGCACCAGAATCAAATAAAGCATAAGCTGGAAAAGAATTAAGAGAGACTGAACCGGAGATAACATCACCGACTAGCTCCTCCTCCTCGACGGTCAAGACAAAAGCTTGCCCCTATCACTGGACACCTCTCTGCTGCGGCTGGTGCTAAGCGAACTGCTGCTGTTGTGGTGGTAGAGGATGTCCTCTCTGTTATTTTGCTAGTGGTCTAGCAAGTGCTCTCTGTGTCTGTGCCCCGCCCTGAGCTGGACGAGCTAGAGCTATAGGACAAGCCCTCAACTGATGGTCTCCTGATCCGCAGAATAAGCACTGACCCAATCTCATCCTACACGCATCCTATCCGTATCCCTGCTTCTTACAGAATGGGTAAGGAATAGCTGGCCTCTGGATCTGGTGTGTCTGCTGTACTGGCGCTCTAGTTGGTCCTTGATAATGCTGCCTCGGTTGTTGGAAGTACCTCTGATGCTGCTACTAAAAATAAGGCCGCTTTATTGGACCCGTGTTAGTACTGGATCCTCCTATGTCCCTCGGCCTCTTAGAGACAAGCTCAAAATCATCCTTTACCCGTTGTTCCCGCCTCAGAATCTCCTCAAAAGTAGCGGTGGGATCTCCATTTGTATGAGATTTGATCTCCTTGTTCAGGCCCTTCCTAAAATTCTTGGCTCTTCCTCTAGGGTTATACCCCTCCACAAAGCGGCCTAATCTACAATACTCTGTCGTATACTCATCCACCATCATACCCCCTTGAATGAGGTACATAAACTGGCTCTCTAGAGATGTCAGAACCATATCTGGAAAGAACTTTTTCTTGAAAAGCTCCTTAAAAGCCTCCCAAGTAAGTCCCGGTGCTGAGATCCTGGGGTCCGTCCTGAACCAAGTCAATGCGATATCAAACATCATACTTCCTGCAGTCTCTACCTGCAACCTCGTTGGAATCTGTGCCAGCCGCTGGTTTTGCTCAATGTCTTCTATCCAATCATCATCATAAATAATCCCTTTAACGCCTTTAAAGTCCTTCGGCCCCATCCTCTTGAAACTATGATAGTCCCTGACCACGGCTGCTGCAGGGTAAACTGAGGTGGTGCCGTCTGTGGTTGGACTAAGGCGACTCTCTCGACTGCGGTAAGCACAGTCTGGTGAGCATTCTCAATACCGTGCCTCATAACCTCTAATTGCCGCTGCTGCGCCTCCATCATCTACTCAAAGAGTGTAAACATCTGTGTCTGATCGACTACGGGTGGTCGGGGTGAAAGATCCCCTGAAACTGTCTGTGCTGCCCTCTGTACCGAAGGTGGAGCACCTCCGAAAGCTGCTGCAAAAATGCCCACCTGGATCGGTGAAGCAGATCTCTGAAATATATCTATTGGGACAATGTCTGCTGGTGCTGTCATCATAGGCGACGAAATAATCGACCTCGCTGACATTGCGCCTGAGCGCTGGGAACGCATCTTCGGTGGCATACTGAAGATAGATTGAACAAAGAAATCAATATTGAGTAAGATACGATATCATCAAAGAAGGACAAAATTATTCAAAGTAAAGCAAGCATTCAATAGATAGGGATAGCTAACAGATATTTAGAAATATTTCCTAGTTGTGATTGAGTATACTTACAGCCTATATTCTATATCCTAAAGCAGGCTCGTAGCAGTACTCTAGGTGAGCACTACTACAATATCGCTCTAAATACGACTCTCGATCTGCATAGGCCACCACTAAAAATATGTCATGACCCACACCCGAAATAATGGCACGAGTAGTGAGCAACGCCCAGCCTATGCCACAGCATCAGCGGTAGAACGATGTCTGGGTCAACTCTACTATCTAAATATCTCAAACAATATATATACATGGTACCTGTCAAATATCTCAACTCCAAACAGAGGAACAATGTGGTATCTGATAATGATAAGCTATTCTCAATCATAATGCAAACTAAGGAAGGTAAAGCAAGAGATGTAAAAATGAAAGAAAGAGTCACAATGCATCCACAAGCCTGATATAATATATACATGCCAATAACCTCAATATAAGTCTAATACAAGTCTAAACAAGTAATCTAAGCCTCCTCCGGTTCTGGCACTAAGTCCTCCTGCTCTAAAGGAGTATCCTATAATGGTACATCATCCTGCAGTCCGTAGTACGTGGGATACTGCTCTACAAGCTAATCATCTGAAAAATATATCCAGTCAAGATTGGAGCGAAGTATATACCTCTGAAAGTAGTTTCAAATACATAATCAAACATATATAACAGATAATAGAAAATAATACACGATAACTAAATATCAGAATGTAATAAACTATCATGAACAGGTAATATACTGGAATGAAGAACAAACAAAAGAATAAATGCAATATAATGGAAATAAATGAAACTAGTTAATATGCTATGGAATACAAGTTTATTATATGATCGGTTTAGGTTGAACATGAATACAATATGGTAACTCGATTACACGTGTGATATATAATCAACATGTACACGAATACACTTGGGCTTAATCACATAACCAACTCTTACTCCCCATCCCCAACTAATACCAATGGATCCAATCAAGATACGTTATGAACATGATTATGGGCACACCGAACACGAGCAGTGTGTGAATATGAAGTACACTAAATCAATACCCGATATACATGATAAAATACATGTGAAGGAGTACTTAATGAACATGGTAAGGGATAACATCTCCTGACAGGATTATAGTACCAATCCGTGAAACTACTATGTCGGAATCAAGTATACATTTCTAGAACATGCGATATATATACTATCATGAAATAAAAACTAATAGAGAAATATACTCGTCTCTGGTCCTGAGCAAAAGGGTGTCTCTCGATGCTCAAGCTGGTGCCACACAATCCTATTGAGGAATATTAAGTTAAATGGTCCAATGAATGAGAAATGGGTTAAGATGCACTAATATATGCTCTTCTAAGTCAATACTAGGTCCACACTAAGGTATTGGGTCTAACTAAGGTTATACTAAAGTTATTAGTCTACAATGGCTATTATCTAGTTAATTCTAGCAAGTTAAGGTGTTACATGTAGAGGTAGCTAATATCTTAACTAGTATTAAATATATACTAACTAATATCTAAGATATGCTAATATACCAATTAACTAAATTCTAACTTGCACCACCTTGTTGCGAGCAATGCGCCAAGCAAGGATTTTTGGCTGCGGGCAATGCGTCGCGCATGGAATTCTTGCCACGGGCAGTGCACCGCGCATGGATTTATGGCCACACGCATGCAACATGCTGCACATGCAATGCACCACGCATAGAATTCATCGCGCATGGAATCCTTCCTGCTGGAAATGCACGGTGCATGGATTTTTTGCCGTGCGCAGTGCACCGGACATAAAAATTTGGTCACGCGCATGTTAACCAAGATGGTTGTTTTTGCCTATTTAACTGATTTTCTAGATATAATCTTGTAAAACTCAAAACATAAAAGTTGTAGATCTCTGTTTTGCCTTTTTCGGTCTTTATAAATTGCCTCATTTGGAGTTCAAATGAGAGAGTTATGCCTAGTTTTCTAAAATATATCAAATCTTGATTTTGAAATTTTTATTGGACCTTGTGATTTCATGTGTTTATCTTAGTAATTGTAAGTGTATATGGATTAAGTACAACTATATGCTAATTAACCATATATTAGACCTGACCATGTGCTAGAACTGACTATTCGTCTGACGCAATCATGTGAACTAAGATTCTTGAAGAACTTGACTAGGTGATAAATGATTACATGTTTAGGTTGTGCATCGAGAATATCTCCTATAATTCGTGAACTCATGATACTATATTATTTTCCCTAGCACGAGCATGATGTACGAGTCAAGTACCAAAGCGTGGCTAGGATATTGACTCTTGAATATTGTATACATGCTCGGGTGAATCCAGACTGAGCTTTTGATCTTTCGTGGATTCGTATCTAGCGTGCCCATAATCTGTACGACATCTTAAGGAAAATTCCCATGCGGCTACATCTTGAGATTTCAATGCAATATAGGGTTAATTAGGCAACAAAAATCTATTGATCATGGGGAGGGAACGATATCCCAAGATCATGCCAATGATCCTTCCGGCGTCGGGCTGGCCACCACAGATACTATATATCATCCGTCTTAGTGGAGTGCAATATCTGACATATTATAAATATGTCGAGCAATTGTCTCCCTATAGGAGCACTGGAACTGCTAATACCTTGATTTAGCATAGTGGCCCTATGGGGAACTAAGGCAATTCGTGAAGTACGCATATAATAATTTATTGACTCGGTCAGCCCATGTTCGGCAATGGCGTGATCTGAGGATACCTATTGTACATTATTTCTGAGATAACCCCATACTCCACAATAGCAAGCCGTACAAGTGATTGGCTGTTATATAACATAGACTTGGTTGTGAATGTATTATTCTGTTAGTATTCTAGGGACATGGACTATCATAGTGTGATGGTTCAACCATTGTCCTTGTTTGGTTGTAGGGTTGAACTATTGTGTTAGGATAGGTTGTGGTCCAAGGTACGACACATAACCTATATATATATACTTATCTAATGTTTGGGATTTTGTTTCTCCATTTCGTGCCTCATTTGTGGTACTTGCTATTTGGGGTCAAACCCCACTGGTTTTGCATGGCCAGGTTTTGAGCCAGTACCCGAGGATCCAGCGTACTTTTTCCCGACTCATGGCGTGTACCAGGAACATGGCCGCCGAGGATAATGAGCAGGTTTTCTACTTTCCTGCTTGTCATTGTATATTTTACTCTTTTGGACGTTTAGCCACCGGCACCTGTTAGTCGGCATGTCTGGACATTTATTTTCCTTTTCATAACTGTATATAAATCTGACTCCATCTGTAATACTATCATATATTTTTGTTATTCTACCAGCTTCTTATTTAGTATAGCTGGTCTCCATAACATTTTGATGGAGCATTGGGGACGCCTTATTGCTTTATCATATATGCTCTATGATTAATATTTCTTGTTTGATTGATTAAGACATAGATATTCGTGTGATCCTAAGTGACCTGATTAAAGAATGCACCCCCTTGTCTTGTTACAGCTGTGATCGCCATACGACTTATAGTATCTTGTACGGGGTAGCTGGCCGTATCCGTCTCCGTATTTCGGTATTGGAGCGTGACAAGATTTTAGTGGTGGCCCATGCAGGTCTATTTTATGAAATTATGGGGTATCCTAGTTATAGGAGTCTCAATCAAATATACACCTTTTGAAATTCCTGAATTCGTCCTCTTCGATACTTAGTTTAAATTATTCAGTTTGTTGCTTCCTTGTTCCTTCTCGTCCTGTACTTGATGTATCTTATGCTCTTCTTTAATGTTTCCCCTCCCCCAGGTACTGCAGCAATAAGAGAAGCAGAGTTTTTATTGGATCAAGGCTTTGTAAGACTTCAGCCAGAGATTCAAGTTTAGCCCATGGTAGGGTCGACAGGGCAACAGATTCCACATATTCTCGTACCCCCAGTAGTACCAGCAATACTAGATACCCCGTCCATGCTAGAGATTATACGGAGAATGTTGGCTGCCCAACAATACTAGATGGTGGAATAGCAACAACAACAACAACAACAACAATGTCAACAACTTCAGCAGCAAGAACAAAATATTATGTTAAACCAAGGATTGCAGACGGCCCTAGAACGAAGCGGTAGAACAGATTTTGGGGCATCAGTTAGATTTTACAGACTAAACTGAGTACGCCATCACGGCAGATTATTGGCTTCAGGAAATTAAGACCATTTAGCAACAGCTAAGGTTCCGGCTAAGGAACAACTTGACCAAGTCAGTTTGCAGCTCCAGGACCTGGTGCAAGATTGGTGGGCATCGATGGAGGTAGGATTGAGGCATGATATTTCATGGGACAATTTCAGAACTCGGTTCAGGAAAAAATACTTTAGGATTATGGCTCAGTTTACAGCAGAGGTTCACAAACCTCAGGCAAGCTGCGAGGACAGTAGATGGTTATGCGATGGAGTTTTGCCGACTAAGAAGATTTGGTCCAAACATGGTGGCAACGGAGTTGGAGAGGGCGATGAGGTTCCAGCAGGGACTTCACTTAGAGATTTTACACATGGTAGAGATAAATGACCATCAGACATTTGAGGCAGTATTGATAGCGACCAAGAGGGTTGAGCTTACCTCTCAAAGGATGGCATCAAGAAGAGTAAACCGAAAGAGACCTCATGGACAAAGTAGTGAGGGAGGACCAGTACCACGAACATCAGCACCATCCCCTGACATTCACATCCATGATGTAGCACAGAGGAGGCCAGTGACCTCGCTAATGATAGCACCAACTCGGCAGCAACAGCCGAGGTAGCAGCAGCAATAACAACAACAGCGAGGAGCGCCAACAAGTTATACATATTGTGGCAAAGGAGGCCATACCCGAGATATTTACTAGGTAGAAAATGGACTATGCTTGAGGTATAGAAGTCTCGATCATAGGGTTGTCACTTGCCTATCGATACCGAGGCTAGGAGGGCCGGTACAATAGTTTCCCGCATTGCCAGCTCCAATGGCAGTGCAACAAGGAGGACCAGCAGTAGCAGTGCGGCCTTTATCTCAGCATCTGTTACCTACGCATAATCAATTATACCTACAATAGCAACAACATCAGAATTATCCAAGACCGCAACAATGACATCAGAGAAGACAGCAGCAGGAGGCTCGACGAGGCCAAGGGGAGGCATTCACCTTATCTCTAGAGGAAGCCTTGGCGTCAGGTGATGTAGTGCATCCTTTTTTGCCATAGCATTATTTGATTGAGGAGCTTCGCACTCATTTATATCTGTAAAATTTGTGATACGTATTGGGTTGGAGTTTGAGACATAGCTGGAGAGGCTGAATATACTCACTGGCAATGGGATCGTAGAAGTTAGTATGGTGTACCTAGCATGTCATGTCATGTCATGACCCGCACCTGATATAGGGGACGAGTACGTAGAAACGTCTAGCCTACGCCGCAGCATCGACGGTAGAACATTGTCTAGGTAAAGAGTATCTAACTAGCAATCTCATATAAATATCCAACTCCATAAGGAGACAAAGATATGATAATATAATATAAAATACTCAATCACAGAACTAAAGTCGATAATATATCAAAAGAATAATCCAAAATACGACCACAAAGTCTAAACAATAATATAATATCTAAACTTCAAACAATAACATCAAAGTCTCAAATATGTGCCGAAAATAAATCTGGTACCAAAATGCTAAAAGGAACTAACTAATATAATTGGTGATTCCGGCTAGACCTTCCCGCAATCACGCTTGAGCTATAGGGTCCATATCTGCTACTCCCTCATGTGGTCCGTAGAAAGTCGGACAACAATCCTCTAAATAGTCATCTAGAAAAAATATCCAGTCAGGATAGAATGAGTACAACTCAATAGCAGTTTCAGTTAAATGACAAGGACTATAAAACAGTAATAGATAGTGCAATATAAGATAAAAATAAATAACTGAATCATAACTTACAATATTAATATGGAAAATAGATAAACACAACTATATGGCAAAAAAATAAATAGATAGAGCAATAGAGAATATCTCAGTAAAAATAACATAGATAGAAAGAAACTATACTCATTATGTGCCTGGAAGTATTAGTGTTGACATGTGATCGGCTTAGAAACTTGCACAATATGATAGGACATGGCTAATCATACGTGAGGTGTATGATTAACACTCACAGTAATTTCTCTTGCACAGTAAGAGTATGATCACACATCTAGCTAGTACTTTCCCACCCCCGACTAGTACAGTCGATCCAAACCATGACACATTCCATAAGAATAACTTGCACAGTAAGGGTAACTTGTACAATAAATAGGAAAAGTAATATCTCGTGACGGGGATCCATAATATACCAATCCGTGTACCATCGTGTCAGGAATCAAGTAGAACATCACTAAGTACATGAATCATATTAAATACCATATAATGAAAACTATCAGAGAATGTACTCGCCTGAGGTCTTGAGCAAATGATGCGTCTAGGTGTTCAAACTGGTGTTACACTGACCTATATATGAAATGCCATATTATTTGGTGTATTGAGATGATAAACGTTATTAACTAGGTTGAAATATAATTTCTAGGTCAAACAAGGTCGTACTAAGGTATACAAGTCCATACTAGTTATTACCTAACTAATACTAGTTAATACCTTACTAACACTAGGCTACACTAGTTAATACTAATATTATTAGTTAATATTAACTATAATTGATAATACTTTATACTAGTTGTCATATATATATATATATATATATATATATATATATATATATATATATATATATATATATATATATACTCCATATATAACTAGTATCTTATTGTACGTTAGGTAAAATACCAACTACCAATACCTAACTAGATTCAATACTCATTGGTATCATACCAATATCTTAACTAACCCTCTATACTGCACTTAAGACACAACACACAAAACACTTATACTTCACTTAATCTACTTCTACACTTGGTACTTGTATCATGGTACCACTTGGTATCATGAGATACCTACACTTAAATCAATACCTTGGCCTAAACCTCAAAACCTTACCCTTAACAATTACCTTAACCCATGTTTAACATCTCTCCTATTATCACACTTAATACCTTAACCACTATCCACATCCTGACACAAATTTTATATATGCTACATAACCTATTACTTAATAACATGGTACCTAACCTTACCCTACTCTTTGTTCTAGAAGGGCGGCTTTATACCATGGTATCAACTCCACACTAACTACTAACCTTCACCCATGATACTTGGTATCTTGATCCAACCCATCTTCCATTATCCTCACATCACTTGATACTCACCTTCAGTCGATAAATAACCCACAACTAAATAACCTACCCTCATTATATAGTTGAGGGATACCTAGATGCACATATACATACACAAATCACTTTGATATTCTCCCCACACTAGAACACTTAACCCAAACACTATTTCCTCCTGACACATACCCACATGTACTTATGCATCTACCTACCTCTACATATTACCTACATCTTTATATATATATATATATATATATCCAACATTTATACTTTATACTACACTACCTCTTACCTCATATGTATCTTTATCTATATATAGATAGACACTAGAACAACACAAATGTCACAGACACACGAAAACACACTCAGTGACACAACCTATCATAGACATAACTTGATCCTTAGTTACCCATGCCTGAACACTCCCCTCCAACCTCTGATACACATGTACTCATAACTGTACATAAAATACTATAATACACTACTTAAACTAACACTCACTAACTTATACAAATACTTGAACACTTAACACAACACTTAATACACTAAATTAACCATTGATACACACTTGCCCCATCTAACATCTGCCACCCCTTACCTACTGCACTATCTGAAATGTGCAATACCTGTATTGATGGCCTGTATAGACAACAACCCACAACAGCCATTACTCGAGCATGGATGTTGCAAGCTTTCTCATAACTGCAACTCGTGGATTGTACAGGCTCCACTTTTAACTTTCCTACTGATATATTAATAGGTTATCAACCCTTCATTGATACCACTGCCCATTGCTCGAGTTGTTTGCAACTCATGTGTGCACAAGCCTGGAGTGCAACATCTGCACCCATGTCCCTAGGCCACCCACACAACAGTGCATAAAAATGCACTACAACCTCTTGCCCAAGCTTGCACTTTAAATCCTTACACAAACCTTCCATTATAATTGCTACTCTCATAACTTGCTTTGACTGCTCATCTCCAAACTCTCTAAACATCAACTATACCTTAGTTTCAATGATACTACAGGCTTATCCCCCCCCCCCTCTCCTCACACTGCCTTATTCAAACCACACACATAAAATAAATTCTTTATATTAGGTATTACCTGAGTCTAACTTTACAGTCCCCTCCTCATATTTTATACTGCATTTATCATAATAAATTTTCTCATCCACTGCTACTTTAACCTACTAGATTATCATACATCCCAAATGTCATACACCCTGAGCCCCCGTTACTTACTAAAAATGAGTACAACCACCTGTACACCCTCAAGAACACTAATGCACACACTCACATTCATACTCCAATCATAGTGAACACATCTCTTCACTATGCGACCCCTCATTAGTTACCACATACCAACATCTACCATCTTACTGATACACCACCTTAACTAATTTTTAACACTCTTATAATCTATATACACACACTTACAATCCCTCAAGCACTCATTACCCCGAAATAATATATCACAAGCATTCTATCAAACACTCTAAGTGCATCACTCTATGGTGCACTATAATGTCATGATACTCCCATGATACACTTGTCAAACACCAATATACCCTACCAAAGCTCATAAGACACATCCAATACATCAAATATAGTATAAATAACACATGTAATGACAATTATCATATAATATGAAGAAATTGGCATGCTAGGACTTCAAATACATTGAAATACTCAACCTACACCACTTCTCAAAAACTTGGTGTTCACCATGGAACACACTCAAGTATCACTATGATACCCAATTGATATTCTTCCCAAACCACACCAAAATTTACCTAAAATATGAGAACACATCTAATATAGTCAATAAAGTATAAATAGCATAATAGATATTTCATCAAACATTTGGTGTCCAAATTTGAAGTTTTCCTCAAATGGACACAAAACTCAATGTAACTTTCACCAAAGACATCATATGAACCTAGTTCTTCTTCCTATGGCCAATCCTTAGCCAGGGGAAGGTCCCTAGGGGTTTATTTCACCATTGAAATCCGAAATAACAAGGAAGACAAAATTTTTACCTATTAGGAGATGGATTCCCAATATAGTATACCAAATAGACACAAATAAAGGTTGGACACAATCCTTAAGCCAATGCTTTCCTCCTTAAGTTCTTTCGTAGCAATGCCAAGCTCCTTAGCCTCCTTGGAATCAAAATAAGAGGGATGAGATTTGGGAATGGTTGGATTTGATAGGAAAGGTATTAGGGTTTGCCTTTAAATTTGAAAATAAAAATAATTAGGAAAGAAAATAGAGGTTATTCATGAATGAAAAGGCTTATATAGCCTCCTATTAGGGTTAGGGTTAGGGTTAGGTTGAGGAATATTTGAATTGACTGAAAGGCCCCTCTCCTTTCTTTTATGAATAGGATCTAACTAAACCATAGGATAGAATATTCTATTCTTGAGTCTAAATAGGTTTAATAGACTTAATCTAGTCATGACTAACTAATGAATCAAATCAAATAGTCTAAACTTAATAACTAACTCATTCACCTAAACTAATGAGTCAAACCATGACTAACTAATTAATTGAATCAATAGGTCAAGTCGAGTCTAGTTATATCCACTAATGTCAAGTTTAATTAAATAATCTAATCCACTAAATAATAATAATACTATTTACAATATATATATCATACATATTATATATTAAATAAAATATATACACAATACTTATAATAATATAAAATAACAAAAATATCCCTATTCTAGAAATGTGGTAGTGACAAGTCTACCCCCTTAGAAAAATTGTGTCCTCAAAATTTAAGATACCTCATCTCTCTTATTCATTATAATCTTCACTACGGTCAAACCCCCAACAATCAAGGTCTAAAAAAGTTCTATCTACAATCATACAACATACAATCTAAAGAAAGAAAATAAACAAGCTTGGTTATAGTCTCTGTTTGTCATGATATTTTAGTCTATGTCAGGGTATACTACTAATTACATTCTAACATGAAAATCACTGATGCAAGCTAAGGTACTAAGGAATCAATCAATCGATCAAATAGATGAAAAGGAACAGAAAGAAAGAACAGAAAAGAACATGCTAACCCATCACTTGTAGCATCGGCCTCCTCGACCGTCACCGCAAAATCCCTGCCCTGCTGGGGTGTCTCCCTATGCTGGTGTTGGACATGATGTTATTCCACAGGTGGCCTAACTGGACCTCTCTATTCTCACGATACTCCCTTACATGCTCTATCTCAATATCACACTGATACACTCGGCTAATACTATCACACACAAAAATACTCACTGATACTAAACTAATACGCTACCCCTATCATTTATTACTCATCCCACTCTTGATACATCCTGGACACTTGCACCCTCTAGGCACCCTTGGTACACAATTACTAACTCCATAGCTACACTAGACACAGGTACTTAATACTCTAGGATACCAACTACTAACTATATTCTGACACCTGTCTCAGAACTGTTGCTACATATAGTACTACAGTATGAGTTATTTCTAGGTCATATATACTAATGTTTGATGCTCACCTGCCAAACTAGAAAACAATGTCAGACTTACTAGCTACGCTCCCAACAATAAACACTAATACTCACTTGACACTACCTATCTGCAAGTTACCAAACTACTACACAATCCAAAGAGACTGCTTCAGGAACTAATGAAGGTAAAACTCTATAAGAAACTGACTTAGAGGCAATAAAGATATCCATATCCCGAGCTAGTAGGATGATGAAATAAAACTCAATAATAATATGGTCGAAAGATAGAGACGATATATTAAGAACCAATTTAAGATACACTCTGATAATCATACACATCTTTCAGAAATCATGTTACCCAGAATCCTCGCCACGCCAGTAAGCTATGCAATAAACTATATAGTCCATAATTAAGGTACATACCTCTAGAATCATGGTATCTAAAATTTTTGCTTTGTCGCATGCTTGGCTATAAAAACTATAAATTCCATAACCAAGAGAAATATATCCAAAATCAGGCTCTATGTCATCGTCACGCCAGCTAATATAACAGCGATAAACTCTAGACTCCATAAATAAGGTAGACGGTTAACTTTCTCACTGTTATTATCCATTTACATTATCAGAATATACCTCAACTTAGTCGATAAGATTCATCTCGATATAATAATCAAATTCAATAACGAACAGGTACAAGGGTGAAGGTGAACGAAGCAAATGGATATAGATTTAAAATAAGATTATCAAGGATCATCCTAGGAATCTCTCAAGGAATCCTAATTTATGATGGAGTATCCTCTCATCCTAATATCCTACATCATATATCCTATCACAGGCTCACACTAGTACAACTAATCCGTTGCACTACCATGATATCATACAAATTCTGAAGCCTGACATGCATGGGCTACCACTAAAATGTGTCACGATCTGCACCCGATATAGGGGTACGAGTACGTGGGTACGTCCAGCCTACGCTGCAACATCGACGGTAGAATATTGTCTAGGTCAAGACTATCTAACTAGCAATCTCACATAAATATCCAACTCTATGAGGAGACAAAGATATAATAATATAATATAAAATACTCAATCACGGAACTAAAGCACGATAAGATATCAAAAGAATAATCCAAAATATGACCACAAAGTCTAAACAATAATATAATACCTAAACTTCAAACAATAACATCAAAGTCTCAAATATATGCCGAAAATAAATCTGGTACCAAAATGCTAAAAATAACTAACTAATATAATTGGTGATTCTGGCTAGACTTCCCGACAATCACGCCTAAGCTACATGTTCCATATCTGCTACTCCCTCTTGCGGTCCGTATAAAGTCGGACAACAATCCTCTAAATAGTCATCTTAAAAAAAATATCCAATCAGGATAGAGCGAGTACAACTCAATAGCAGTTTCAGTTAAATGACAAGGACAATAAAATAGTAATAGAGAGTGCAATAAAAGATGAGAATAAATAAATGAATCATAAATGACAATATTATTATGGCAATTTGATAAACACAACTATATTGCAGATAAATAAATAGACAAAGAAATAGAGAACATCTCAGTGAAAATGAAACACACAGGAAGGAACTATACTCATTATATTCCTTGAAGTATTAGTGTTGACATGTGATCGGCTTGAAAACTTGCACAATACGATAGGGCCTGGCTAATCATATATGAGGTGTATGATTATTACTCATAATAATTTCTCTTGCACAGTAAGGGTATGATCACACATCTAGCTAGTACTTTCCGACCCCCGACTAGTAAGTGGATCCAAACCATGACATGTTCCACAAGAATAACTTGCACAGTAAGGGTAACTTGCATAGTAAACAAGAAAAGCAATATCTCATGATGGGGATCCATACTATACCAATCCATGTACCATTGTGCCTGTTCGCCATTAAAATTGATTGTTTGAATAACAAATAGAAGAAAGTATAAAGAGGTTCTAGACAGACGATCTATATACAATTTTTTGATTTTGGAGTGTGGCGATAGACAAAGAGCGCTATGGCGGCTCCCTTACTCCGTTGACGATCCGACGTAGGGTGAAGAAGCTCCCGTCTGCTCTCTCTCCTCTTCTCTGCTATTCTTTGTCTGTTTCTCTCTGTGTGTCTTTTTTGGGCATGTCACCCTAGTATATATATAGTCATCCTTGGGCGTGCATATGTTAGGCCGCATTGATGCTCGAGGATGCCACGTGTACCTTCCTAATAAGGTGCAGCTGTAACCGTGAGCAGGCCAAGATTCTACATTGGCGCTTGTTGGGATTGTCTGTTGCTGAAGATCTGGGCAATTTTTATCTTTTGCGGGCGTGACTTGTTCAATTTTGACATGTGGCTTGCACTTTATTGGAGAGAGCTACTTCAGTTGTAACGACAAGACTTGGTCTTCATAGAGTCTGAGACGCATGTGGCTAGAGACGCATTAGGCGCATGGAGTCCGGGAAGCACGAGGCCAAACACATGGAACGCATGGGGTTTGGGACGCATGGGACCAGAGACGTATGGAACGCATGGAGTATGGGCTACATGGGGCCAAAGACGCATGGAACATATTGAGTCTGGGAGACATAGGGTTCTTGTTGGGCTATACACATGGTATTGCACACCCGTCGAGAGTGAAGTTCTGTGCTGACGTGTGACTTCTGTCGTTTATTATGTTTACGTCTTTTGAGGCAATCAAAAAAAAATTATCAGGATTCTGTGTCAGAGACAATCCTGTTGACGAGATTCTATGTCAGGTCCATCTGCTGCCAAGGCTGCTTCAGCTGATTGGGATGCATGGGTGTTGCCTTATTGGACCGTAGGGTAATTCTGCGACTTAATTTTTGCTGAGTCTTTTTAGGCAGCACATGGTTTATTGGACACATGAACACATTTTTTTCATGCTTCTACAAGACCCCCTTCAAATTTTTTAAACTGATAAGTTTGGAATACTTTAAATAAGAATCATGGAGGAGATATCTTTGGTCGCATGAATACTATGTCGCATTGCCATTAGGACCTCATGGTCGTGGGACACACGGATAATCGCTTCTAGGATGTCACATATCCATTTAATGTAGGATTATATTCGATCCTTGGAGAGATTGGTTAGGATTCTGAGCTATCTCACGACACGGAGCCCGAGGCAACGGTTCAATCATGGATTACGGCGGATAGAGAGTTCATGCTTCATTCTCATCCTAGGTTTCCACGTGGATTGAGGCATTTTGGGCTATAAAAGAGGGGAATTCGAGAAAAAGAGAGACTCTTTGCTAATTTTCTTCCTTCCTTGTTGCATTTTTTCTTGTGTTCTTCGTCGACGACTGCCATGGCTTCTCGAGCTCCTTCTTCTTCCACGGTTGCCAAGGGCAAGGGACTAGCTACTAAGGCTTCGGTCCTAAAGAAGAAGGGCACTGGAAGAGAAAATATTCCTACTGCCTGGGGCAGCTACCTGAAGATTCTTTCTGACGTGTAAAAGCCCTTCAAAGGTAGGGTTCCCTCCGGGGACGACGATAAATAAAATCCTGAGATATTGCTATATGGTTCATCGCATGGATGAAAAGACATGCGCGGCCTTTTCCTGGGTCTCTTCGCCTGAGTTCGCAGACCTCTGACACTACCTGTTGCATGGATGCGCGGTTCTGCGATGTGCAGTCCGTGGGTCTGTTGCATGGGTGGTAACCCTACTTTGCGCAGATCTAGTCTACGCCTTGTGTGGGTAACACGCATGGCTTTTTGTTGCGATACTTTGGCACACATGCTAATTTGTGCTACTTTTATGTTCTTTGTAGTGAGATTACCCGCTACTCCTTCTGTTGAGTTTATTCTCATCCCTGAGCGGGTCCCGTTGAACATGAACTTTATGAATTTGACCGCCTTAATGCAAGTCCAACTGGATAGGGGTTTCTTGTCAGAGAGGTAAGATTTGATTGCTGGCCAGAGCTATTTTTACCTTAAAAGATAGATGAACACAGGAAAAAGTACTGCTGGGCAGGATCACTTTTTTAAGAAACCCTTCTTTCTTTTCGGGGATGCGATAACTACCTCTGCTTTGGACTTGGAGTAAGTCAAAGGAGAACTGGACTTTCACCCATTGTAGGGCAAAGATATTGTTGCCCGCTTTTGAGAGCCATATGCCTCTGTCGGACTTCCGCATAGTAATGAGCCGGAGGGAGATAAACTGGAACCTGACGCCAGATCAACGGGGGGTCCTCCTTGGTAACATCTGGTACGGATCAAATATGATCAAGGGGACTTTCTCTTGACATAAGGAATCGCCTTCCTACTCCTCTCTCGGGTTGGCACCAAGGCTTGTCAAGAGCGACTTAGGGCCAAACCTTGACGCTTACGCTGCGGACACGTTCCTCCACCAAGTGGCCAAGAAAGGGAGTTATCCTTCTTGTTAATTAAGGACTCTTGGCTGGGCCTATTTTAGTCCCTCGTGGTGTCGGTTGACTGGATCGGTGTTGAGGCACTATAAGCGAGAACTACGGGACGCCAATATCTTTCATGCTGTACGGGGCACCTGTTATGGCCTGGAAATGAACCATTGTCTCTTTATCGCCTTGATGAAGATTTATTACTGCCATACGGGGAATTTTTTCACGCTTGGTGGTGAGATGGGGCTTTCTTTGCAAGAGATGCATTCAATGTCGAATCTCCCTAGGGCGATGAGCCTTACGAGAAATATACCCTGAGTAACAGGAAACTAGATGTCACGCCCCAGTCCCAAAATACGTAGGACTAGGAATACGTAACCATACCAGCCGTATGTGTCACTACCACTTTTCCATATAAGGGCAATTGTGTAATTTAGCCATTTTGAATAGTTATTTATTTAATTAATTTGTTGAGATTTTAAAACTATTTATTTGATGATTGTTTTAGGTCAAGCCCTAGAACCCATTAGGTCAAACCCTAATGACCAAACCCTAATTTGTAAACCCTATTCTAGCAAAACCCTAGAATTTTAAATTAGGATGGAACCCTCATAACCCTAGACTGACTTAACCTGAGTCTATTAGGTTCTACATGAGAGGGCCAGGGGGGTTTAACCTAAAAACTATGCATGGAAACCCTAAAACTAGGTTTAATATAAAAAGGAAGCTTCTCACAAAGCCATCCTTCATGTAGAAAAGAGAAACCCTAGCCTCCATCTAGAGAAACCATCTCCCCACCCCATTTTTCGAGATTAAACCTAGGGCTTCCATTTTCTCCTCCTCCAAAGCAAGGAAATCAGGGAACTTGGGTCAAGGAGACTTGGGAAGGAAGAACTTCCATAGGGAACAATCTCCCTGCAGGTAAAACCCCATTTTATACATGTAATCTCTGTTTTTCTGTCGATTATTGGCCATTAGGGAACCCCTTGCTGTATAATTCGAATTTTAGGGTTTTTTATTAGGTTTTGGTGACCAATATGGGGTTTTCCCCAATTATCAGGAACCCTAACCCTAGGTTTTGAGTGTAGGCTGATTTTCACCTCATGTATGAGAATAGATTCGAAGTTAGGGTTTCGATTTGGGGAGAGGGGGGAATTATCTGTGTTATGTGTAAATTGTAGTGTAGGGTTGACCTCGATTTTTTGGTTTTCGAGTTGAGGATTCATGGGTTGTATGTATAATTGTTTTTCTGTACTGCTAGGTGTTTGTTGTAATGCCAGAAGGATGAATACCTATCAAATCTACCCTAATAATATCTAAATTGATGTATGATGAGTATATATATATGTTTATACATATGTAGATAGATTGATGTGTGTGTTTCAAAGAAGGGGATTCACTGTACAGTCGGGTTCTAGAATTTCTGTGCAGTTTTGTGTACTGTGTGTTGAGTGAGGAGTTGTGGAGCTGTGTGTACAGAGCAGTCGGGTTGGGAGTATAGCTGGGGGGTGTTTGTGTTAATGGTGAGTTGCATGTTTAAGTCCATTGGTGTAGATGGATAATGTATCAGCAATATATGTGGTGTGCATTGAGAGATTTTGTGCACAGTCGGGTATGGAGGCAGTGTGCAGTATAGGTAGCTATATTTCTCTGTGTATCAGACATCAGGGGAGAGAGAGCTCTGTGAAGAGTCGAGTTTTAGGGGTGTTAGGGCTTTGTGTAGAGTGATCTGTTCAAATTGAGAACTGTGTCAGTTAACCTCTAAATTTCTGTGTGTGTGGGTGTGAATAATAGGATGTGTGTTATGTATCAGTGTTGTTGTGTGTTAGTGAGTGATTCAGAGAGTGTGTGAGTTGTGTATTGGTGCAGGGAGAGTAGCAGTGTCTTTGTATCTGTGTGTGTGTGTTTCTCAGTGTGGTAATACCTATTGTGTAAGAATTTTAGTTCTGTGTTTTGGGTATGTGGGTGTAGGTCAGTATGGTGTGTGAAATCTAGCTGGGTATTCCCATGGATTAGTGTTTACACAAGCCAGCCAGTGTGTGCATTAAGTTCAGTGAGTTGTGAGTAATTGGTACCTGTGTATCAAGATTTATGTATGCACTAGGGAGATTCTAGTGTGTCAAATATGTATCAGTAGGTGAACTATGAACTGTGCCTCCAGGTGATCACTGCAGAGGGTACCACACAGTATAAATCCCAGTGTATGTGAGGTGTTGTGTTTAGTGTCAGGTTGGATGAGGGGAGCACAGTGTGCAGTGACTGTGTAGGTGTACTAGTTAGGTGCAGTGTGTGAGTGCAGTGAGGTCCCTATGTGAGGCATGACAGTGTATCAGTATTTCAGAGATGAAGAGGCCTGTGTGTGTGTGTATAGCAGTGTGTAGTCTTACACTGTGCAGTACCTAAGGTGGGTATCAGATTCTGGAGTGAAGGGTATCAACAGTAAGGTGCAGGAACTACACTGAAGAGCAGTGTAGTTCAAAGAGGGGTACTTGGGTGTACTAAGGTCAGGTAGGAAGGAGCTTTGGGGAGAATATCTGGGCTGTATCTGACTGTCTGAGAGTGTATCAGTAAGAGAGGGATCTCTGGGTATAGAGAGTAGGGTGTTAGCTAGATGTGCAGCTGTACAAACAAATTAGAGTGTGTGAAGATGTGTATGTGCCAGTATGTAGATACCTGAATGGGTATCTTGAAACCTATGACTTATCAGTTATCTTGGTCATTATGGCCACCTTGATATTATAATGTCTGGTAATAGGTGTCAGTGGGTTTCAGAAGGTCAGTAAGATACAAGGGTAGGGATAATGTAATTAATTGCCAAAGTTTTGAGAACTAGCCTAGGGATATGAAATAGTATACATGTATGATATAAATAGCTAGTATAAGATTAATACTAACTCGTATGGACTAATTACCTTAGTATCATTGACAATTATAGTTAATATGACTAGTATGGTTAAGTATGGCATAGATAACTTACCAAAGACCTAGAAATGACTAGTCTAGTTAGGTTTTGTCCAATATGGACTATTATAATATATATGGGCTAGTAGTGACCAGTAGATTTTAATAAGACCTAGAGGCCTCATATTTAACTATTTAAATCTGTTATTTCTTTATTTCAGTTTCTGACATTAATATTCCATAAATAGGTCATTGTGATTTTATCTTGGACATCGATCCTCACACCTTGCTTAGGACCACAGGCGAGTACATTCTCTGACAGTTTTCATTGTTGATTACTTCTATAAATTGTAGTGTATTACATACTTGATTCCGACACTGTGGATACACGAGTTAGCACCCTAGATCCCCATCATGAGGAGTCGTGATTGGAATCCACCGTGCTAGCTGGGGATGGGGAATTATTAGTAGATTATGTGATCATATCCAAATCCTTGCCATGCATCATAGCTCACCCCACTTCTCACGTCGGGTGCGGCCTGACCATCATCATGCTTCATAGCTGTTATAAATGATTAGCCTGACCATTATCATGCATCATAGCTAACCATATGGTTAGCCTGACCTTCAAGAATCATAGCTAATCATATATAACCAGCCTGATCTAGTCCCAAGCCGATCACATAATAAACTAATATTTCAAACACTTAGCTAGATGTTTTATCTTTATTCAGATTTACTTGTTCTAGCATTCACTATTTATTGCTCATTGCTAGATGCTCTATTGTCTATTTCATTTCTCCAGTACTTCACATGTTCAGCTTTATTTCCATCTTGTATCTCTTACACTGTTTATAGATTTTGTCAATTTAATGAAACTGCTGTTAGTGCTTGTGCTTCGCTCCAATCCTGACTGGATAACAATATTTTCAGAGGACCTGGAGGACTTTTGCCCCACTCATTACGGCCCAGGAATAGAGGAAGATTTCACTCCAGAAATCCCAGAGGAGGTGCCTATCCTAGAGGAGAACTTACCAGCCTGTTCTTAGACTACTTTTTTCTGCATTATTGTTTTAGATTGAGACTGAGATATATTTATTATTTGTGACTTTGTGAGGTCATTTAGACCCAGGATTTGAGTTGGATTATTGTGGTTGGTTTTAATAGAACTCTTTTCAATTCTCATCGTGCCATTATGTTTATAGTTGTGATTGAGTATATTATAGAACTGTGGATTATTTATCATTGTCCTCCGTACGGAGTTGAGACTATTGACAGGATATACTATGTTTGTGACCTAGACAGCGTTCTACCGCCGATGCTGCGGCGTAGGCTGGACGTACCCACGACTCATGCCCAATTTCCGAGTGCGGGTCGTGACACGTTTTTAGTGGTGGCCCATACAGGTCCGCGGTCTAGTCTGTAGTCTTAGTCTTAGATTCAGATTAGAGTGATATCGTAGTGGTGCTCGCTTAGAGTATTACTACGAGCCTGTTTTAGGAAATAGGAATTAGGCCGAGGATATGCTCAATCACAATTAGGGAATTCTGATTCTTATGATACTATTCTTAATGATTAATTCCTTTAGAAATTTTTCTGTCCTTCCTTGATATCATATCTATTGCCTTAATTGAATCTTTCGATCTGTCTTCAGGATGCCGCCAAGAAGGTCCCAGAGACTCGGAGCAGCAGATTCAGAGAGGTCTGCCACCTCTCGCGCTGCCGGACAGACATCAGCAGCACCTCCTACATCTCCAGTACATGTGGGAGTGTCTGCAGCATTCGGGGGTCCTCCACCACCAGTTCAGAGGGTCCCCACAGCCACGACGGCACCACCACCACCAGTTCAGCATCCAGGAGGTGTGCCCGTCGATGGAGCACAGATGTTCGCTTTGATTCAGGGCATGGTCGATGCCCAGAGGACGTCGGCAGAGGCCCAGAGAGTGCAGGCTGAGGCACATCAGGTCTAGACAGAGATGATGAGGGTGAACATGGAGAATGCTCACCAAGTGGCTCTCCAGGCTGTGGAGAGAGTCACTCAGCAGCAGCAACAACCTGGTCAGCAACAACAGAGGCCGGGCACCATTGTGGACTTCAAGAGGATGATGCCTCGGGAGTTCAAGGGGACAGAAGGGATACTCTACGCCGATGATTGGCTAGAGGACATCGAGAGGAACTTGCGTTTGGCGCAGATTCCAGAGGCGCTCCAGATCGAGGCCGCTGGCAGCCAGATGTTCGACATTGCCCTGACATGGTTTCGCACGGAGCCGAGACTCTTGCGCAGAGGACTCACTTGGGAGGATTTCAAGGAGCTCTTTAAGGAGAAGTTCTTTCCCGATGTTGCCCTGGGAGCTTTGGAGAGTCAGTTCTATGACTTAGCCCAGGGGAGCTCGTCCGTCGACGAGTATGCCGCGGAGTTTTCCCGCCTGAGTCGCTTCGCGCCATCGATGATTAGAGATCCGGGGGACAGGGCCCGGAAATTCAGAAAGGGGCTGACAAGGGAGATCAAGTCTCGCACGTCGGGATGTCGCACAGCTACCTACGAGGGCATATTGATGGATGCCCAAGTAGCCGAGGACGACTTGGGCCTCAGGCCCAAGAGGGGACGCGATGGTTCCGGAGGAGCAAACAGTAGTACGGGACCGGGCAAGCGTCCACACTTTCAGCAGCAACAGCAGAGACCCTTTCAACAGCAGCATCAGGCACCAGCCCGAGGACAGGCCTAGCAGCAGCAACAGAGACAGAACCAGCCCGCCATCCAGTGCGCGTACTGCGAGAAGATGGGACATACTAGAGATATCTGCAGGAAGAGATTGGGCTCATGTCTATCCTGTGGATCGATGACACACCAGCTGAAGGATTGTCCTACCTTTCGTCCAGGTCAGGGTAGAGCAGCCGCCCAGAGAGGATCAGACAGGGTGCCTACCGCACCAGGAGGCCAACAACAGAGGGGACCACTTCCACCACAACATCAGAAGTTCGCCCAGCATCAGCAGCAGAGAGGTGCACCCCAGGGGCGAGCGTACGCCATGGCAGTCGAGGAGATCGAGCCAGCAGGAGACTTGATCACAGGTTCGGTTCTTCTCGATTGTATTCCTGCATTTACCTTATTCGACTCTGGCGCTTCCCATAGTTTTGTGTCTGTATCATATGCACTTCGACATCATTTAGACACAGAACCATTAGCTAGGACTTGCAAGATCATGACTGGGGGAGGTATTATCCTAGTCCGTGATCACTGCAAGGACCGGAGAGTGTCAGTAGGAGGCCGAGACTTGAGCGTGAGTTTACTCGTCATGCCACTTCCAGGGTACGATATTGTACTCGGAATGGACTGGTTGAGTAGGCATCATGCTACTATAGATTGTTATGGAGGCAGAGTATTGTTTAGACCACCAGGAGAGCCGGAGTTTGAGGTAGTCAGAGGAGCAGCGGAACAGAGCAGGAGCACATTTTGCGGAGCCAGGGCAGAAGAAGAGGAGTTGCCACATCCTCTGATAGCGGAGTTCCTGGATGTATTTCCAGAAGAGTTGCCAGGCTTGCCGCCAGACAGAGATGTTGAATTCTCTATAGACTTGGTTCCAGGAGCGGAGCCCATTTCACAACATGTCTATAGAGTCAACAACAGCGAGCTGGCAGAACTGAAGAAGCAAGTTGAGGAGCTGCAGGACAAGGGCTTCATCAAATCCAGTTCATCACCATGGGGAGCTCCGGTATTGTTCGTACCGAAGAAGGACGGCACGGTGCGTATATGCATTAATTATAGAGCTTTGAACAATATCACCATCAAGAACAAGTACCCGCTGCCGAGGATAGATGATCTTTTCGACCAGTTGAGCGGGGCGAGGGTGTTTTCAAAGATAGATTTGAGGTCAGGCTATCACCAGGTGAAGGTGAAGAAAGAAGACACGCCGAAAACAGCTTTTCGGACCAGATACGGCCAGTTTGAGTTCATGGTGATGCCATTTGGTTTAACCAATGCACCGGCAGTATTCATGAACCTGATGAACAAGGTGTTCCACCAGTACCTTGACAAGTTCGTGGTGGTGTTCATCAACGATATTCTTGTATATTCCAAGACACCGGAGGAGCACGAAGAGCACCTGAGATTGGTCTTAGAGACTCTCAGGAGGGAGAAGCTGTACGGGAAACTCTCTAAGTGTGAATTCTTCCTTGACAAGGTCGAATTTCTTGGGCATGTGGTATCGGGTGACGGAATCTCGGTAAACCCAAAGAAGATCGAGGCAGTGGAGTCGTGGGCTACCCCCAGTTCGGTAGCTGAGATCAGGAGTTTTCTCGGGCTAGCAGGATACTACAGGAGGTTTGTACAAGACTTCTCCAAGATTGCAGCGCCGATGACCAGATTGACTAGGAAAGATGTGGATTTTGTCTGGACGGAGGAGTGCCAGGCTGCATTTGATGAACTAAAGAAGAGGTTGACAACAGCTCCAATTTTGACGTTGCCAGCAGGGACAGGTGGTTTCACCATCTACAGTGATGCTTCAGGGAAGGGTCTGGGATGCGTTCTTCAACAGCACGGAAAGGTAATTGCCTATGCTTCCAGGCAGTTACGCCCTCACGAAAAGAACTACCCTACCCACGATTTAGAGTTGGCAGCAGTTATCTTCGCTCTAAAGCTGTGGAAATATTACCTGTACGGAGAGCGTGTGGAAATCTTCACAGACCACAAGAGCTTGAAGTACGTATTCACACAGAAGGAGCTGAACATGAGGCAGAGGAGGTGGTTAGAGTTGATGAAGGACTTCGACATCTCATTGCAGTACCACCCAGGGAAGGCTAACGTAGTCGCCGATGCCTTAAGCAGGTATCCGACGGCTATGTACTTGACGACAGATAGGCATTTGTTGGCTGATTTGGAGAGCTTGGAGATTGAAGTGTTAGTTCCTGGTACTGAGATTCAGATGTGGGGACTGCAGATACAGTCCGAACTGATGGACAAGATCAGAGCTGCACAGTACGAGGATGAGGCTCTGAGGAGTATCAGGGCACAGGTTCAGACAGGATTGTCGGACGACTTTACTATCGCAGAGGATGGTTCCTTACGGCACGGCACGAGGATGTGTGTGCCGAGCGGGGAGCTGCGCGAGGAGGTTTTGCAGGAGGCACACCGCTCTCAGTACTCGATGCATCCCGGTGCCAACAAAATGTATCGAGACTTGAGGGAGCACGTATGGTGGTATGGAATGAAGCGCGAGGTAGCACGCTTCGTATCCCGGTGTCTAGTGTGCCAGCAGGTAAAGGCAGACCGACAGAGGCCAGGTGGTTTGCTTCAACCTTTACCGATTCCAGAATGGAAGTGGGAGCATGTGACCATGGATTTCGTTTCAGGGCTTCCACGTTCTCCAGGAGGGAAAGACGCGATTTGGGTCATCGTGGACAGGTTGACCAAATCGGCCCATTTCTTACCTTTCAAGGTGGGCACGTCGACAGAGAGGCTCGCAGAGATGTACGTGCGTCAGATCGTTAGACTTCATGGAGTTCCTGTGAGCATCGTCTCAGATCGGGATAGTCGTTTCACTTCCCACTTCTGGAGGAGTCTGCAGGCTAGCTTGGGCACTCAGCTCAAGTTCAGTACCGCATATCACCCCCAGACCGACGGGCAGTCTGAAAGGACTATTCAGACTCTCGAGGATATGCTACGCACTTGCGTTTTAGATCTCGGAGGTTCTTGGGAGGATCATCTGCACCTGGTAGAGTTCGCTTACAACAACAGCTACCAGGCCAGCATCGAAATATCACCGTTTGAGGCTCTTTATGGACGGAGGTGTCGTACACCGCTATCGTGGGACGACGTTGGAGAGAGAGCCTTGCTAGGACCAGAAATGGTCGTGGATGCAGCAGAAAAGGTGAAACTCATCAGAGACAGACTGCGAGTGGCGCAGGACAGACAGCGGCATTGGGCCGACAGCCACCGTAGACCCCTTGAGTTTCAGGTATAGATTGTTAATTTTTTGGTTTGTGGTTGTTTGTTTAGACTGCGTGCTGAGATTGTTTTGTTTTAGGTTGGCGACCTAGTATTCCTACGGATTTCTCCGACGCGTGGAACGATTCGCTTTGGTAGAAGCGGGAAGCTTAGCCCACGCTACATCGGACCTTTCGGTATTCTTGCAAGGATAGGTGCAGTGGCGTATAGACTAGACTTACCGCCTGCACTAGAGGGAGTGCATGATGTGTTTCACGTGTCGTAGCTGAGACGGTACGTGGCAGACCCTAGTCACGTACTTGATCACTCGGAGATTGAGGTTGGTCCGACGCTCAGCTACCCCGAGCAGCCCGTAGAGATCTTGGACCGCAGAGAGAAGGTGTTGCGGAACCAAACTATCCCTTTGGTTCGTGTTGCATGGTGACATCACTCTCCAGGGGAGTCGACCTGGGAGAGAGAGGACGAAATGCGCGAGCAATACCCGTATCTCTTCTAGACTTGAGGTATATTCTTTTTCTGGTTTCATTCTTGTTGTAGTTCAGTCCAATTTCGAGGACGAAATTTCTTTTAGGAGGGTAGACTTGTCACTACCACTTTTCCATATAAGGGCAATTGTGTAATTTAGCCATTTTGAATAATTATTTATTTAATTAATTTGCTGAGATTTTAAAACTATTTATTTGATGATTGTTTTAGGTCAAGCCCTAGAACCCATTAGGTCAAACCCTAATGACCAAACCCTAATTTGTAAACCCTATTCTAGCAAAACCCTAGAATTTTAAATTAGGATGGAACCCTCATAACCCTAGACTGACTTAACCTGAGTCTATTAGGTTCTACATGAGAGGGCCAGGGGGGTTTAACCTAAAAACTATGCATGGAAACCCTAAAACTAGGTTTAATATAAAAAGGAAGCTTCTCACAAAGCCATCCTTCATGTAGAAAAGAGAAACCCTAGCCTCCATCTAGAGAAACCATCTCCCCACCCCATTTTTTGAGATTAAACCTAGGGCTTCCATTTTCTCCTCCTCCAAAGCAAGGAAATCAGGGAACTTGGGTCAAGGAGACTTGGGAAGGAAGAACTTCCATAGGGAACCATCTCCCTGCAGGTAAAACCCCATTTTATACATGTAATCTCTGTTTTTCTGTCGATTATTGGCCATTAGGGAACCCCTTGCTGTGTAATTCGAATTTTAGGGTTTTTTATTAGGTTTTGGTGACCAACATGGGGTTTTCCCCAATTATCAGGAACCCTAACCCTAGGTTTTGAGTGTAGGCTGATTTTCACCTCATGTATGAGAATAGATTCGAAGTTAGGGTTTCGATTTGGGGAGAGGGGGGAATTATCTGTGTTATGTGTAAATTGTAGTGTAGGGTTGACCTCGATTTTTTGGTTTTCGAGTTGAGGATTCATGGGTTGTATGTATAATTATTTTTCTGCACTGCTAGGTGTTTGTTGTAATGCCAGAAGGATGAATACCTATCAAATCTACCCTAATAATATCTAAATTGATGTATGATGAGTATATATATATGTTTATACATATGTAGATAGATTGATGTGTGTGTTTCAAAGAAGGGGATTCACTGTACAGTCGGGTTCTAGAATTTCTGTGCAGTTTTGTGTACTGTGTGTTGAGTGAGGAGTTGTGGAGCTGTGTGTACAGAGCAGTCGGGTTGGGAGTATAGCTGGGGGGTGTTTGTGTTAATGGTGAGTTGCATGTTTAAGTCCATTGGTATAGATGGATAATGTATCAGCAATATATGTGGTGTGCATTGAGAGATTTTGTGCACAGTCGGGTATGGAGGCAGTGTGCAGTATAGGTAGCTATATTTCTCTGTGTATCAGACATCAGGGGAGAGAGAGCTCTGTGAAGAGTCGAGTTTTAGGGGTGTTAGGGCTTTGTGTAGAGTGATCTGTTCAAATTGAGAACTGTGTCAGTTAACCTCTAAATTTCTGTGTGTGTGGGTATGAATAATAGGATGTGTGTTATGTATCAGTGTTGTTGTGTGTTAGTGAGTGATTCAGAGAGTGTGTGAGTTGTGTATTGGTGCAGGGAGAGTAGCAGTGTCTTTATATCTGTGTGTGTGTGTTTCTCAGTGTGGTAATACCTATTGTGTAAGAATTTTAGTTCTGTGTTTTGGGTATGTGGGTGTAGGTCAGTATGGTGTGTGAAATCTAGCTGGGTATTCCCATGGATTAGTGTTTACACAAGCCAGCCAGTGTGTGCATTAAGTTCAGTGAGTTGTGAGTAATTGGTACCTGTGTATCAAGATTTATGTATGCACTAGGGAGATTCTAGTGTGTCAAATATGTATCAGTAGGTGAACTATGAACTGTGCCTCCAGGTGATCACTGCAGAGGGTACCACACAGTATAAATCCCAGTGTATGTGAGGTATTGTGTTTAGTGTCAGGTTGGATGAGGGGAGCACAGTGTGCAGTGACTGTGTAGGTGTACTAGTTAGGTGCAGTGTGTGAGTGCAGTGAGGTCCCTATGTGAGGCATGACAGTGTATCAGTATTTCAGAGATGAAGAGGCCTGTGTGTGTGTGTATAGCAGTGTGTAGTCTTACACTGTACAGTACCTAAGGTGGGTATCAGATTCTGGAGTAAAGGGTATCAACAGTAAGGTGCAGGAACTACACTGAAGAGCAGTGTAGTTCAAAGAGGGGTACTTGGGTGTACTAAGGTCAGGTAGGAAGGAGCTTTGGGGAGAATATCTGGGCTGTATCTGACTGTCTGAGAGTGTATCAGTAAGAGAGGGATTTCTGGGTATAGAGAGTAGGGTGTTAGCTAGATGTGCAGCTGTACAAACTAATTAGAGTGTGTGAAGATGTGTATGTGCCAGTATGTAGATACCTGAATGGGTATCTTGAAACCTATGACTTATCAGTTATCTTGGTCATTATGGCCACCTTGATATTGTAATGTCTGGTAATAGGTGTCAGTGGGTTTCAGAAGGTCAGTAAGATACAAGGGTAGGGATAATGTAATTAATTGCCAAAGTTTTGAGAACTAGCCTAGGGATATGAAATAGTATACATGTATGATATAAATAGCTAGTATAAGATTAATACTAACTCGTATGGACTAATTACCTTAGTATCATTGACAATTATAGTTAATATGACTAGTATGGTTAAGTATGGCATAGATAACTTACCAAAGACCTAGAAATGACTAGTCTAGTTAGGTTTTGTCCAATATGGACTATTATAATATATATGGGCTAGTAGTGACCAGTAGATTTTAATAAGACCTAGAGGCCTCATATTTAACTATTTAAATCTGTTATTTCTTTATTTCAGTTTCTGACATTAATATTCCATAAATAGGTCATTGTGATTTTATCTTGGACATCGATCCTCACACCTTGCTTAGGACCACAGGCGAGTACATTCTCTGACAGTTTTCATTGTTGATTACTTCTATAAATTGTAGTGTATTACATACTTGATTCCGACACTGTGGATACACGAGTTAGCACCCTAGATCCCCATCATGAGGAGTCGTGATTGGAATCCACCGTGCTAGCTGGGGATGGGGAATTATTAGTAGATTATGTGATCATATCCAAATCCTTGCCATGCATCATAGCTCACCCCACTTCTCACGTCGGGTGCGGCCTGACCATCATCATGCTTCATAGCTGTTATAAATGATTAGCCTGACCATTATCATGCATCATAGCTAACCATATGGTTAGCCTGACCTTCAAGAATCATAGCTAATCATATATAACCAGCCTGATCTAGTCCCAAGCCGATCACATAATAAACTAATATTTCAAACACTTAGCTAGATGTTTTATCTTTATTCAGATTTACTTGTTCTAGCATTCACTATTTATTGCTCATTGCTAGATGCTCTATTGTCTATTTCATTTCTCCAGTACTTCACATGTTCAGCTTTATTTCCATCTTGTATCTCTTACACTGTTTATAGATTTTGTCAATTTAATGAAACTGCTGTTAGTGCTTGTGCTTCGCTCCAATCCTGACTGGATAACAACATTTTCAGAGGACCTGGAGGACTTTTGCCCCACTCATTACGGCCCAGGAATAGAGGGAGATTTCACTCCAGAAATCCCAGAGGAGGTGCCTATCCTAGAGGAGAACTTACCAGCCTGTTCTTAGACTACTTTTTTCTGCATTATTGTTTTAGACTGAGACTGAGATGTATTTATTATTTGTGACTTTGTGAGGTCATTTAGACCCAGGATTTGAGTTGGATTATTGTGGTTGGTTTTAATAGAACTCTTTTCAATTCTCATCGTGCCATTATGTTTATAGTTGTGATTGAGTATATTATAGAACTGTGGATTATTTATCATTGTCCTCCGTACGGAGTTGAGACTATTGACAGGATATACTATATTTGTGACCTAGACAGCGTTCTACCGCCGATGCTGCGGCGTAGGCTGGACGTACCCACGACTCATGCCCAATTTCCGGGTGCGGGTCGTGACACGTTTTTAGTGGTGGCCCATGCAGGTCCGCGGTCTAGTCTGTAGTCTTAGTCTTAGATTCAGATTAGAGTGATATCGTAGTGGTGCTCGCTTAGAGTATTACTACGAGCCTGTTTTAGGAAATAGGAATTAGGCCGAGGATATGCTCAATCACAATTAGGGAATTCTGATTCTTATGATACTATTCTTAATGATTAATTCCTTTAGAAATTTTTCTGTCCTTCCTTGATATCATATCTATTGCCTTAATTGAATCTTTCGATCTGTCTTCAGGATGCCGCCAAGAAGGTCCCAGAGACTCGGAGCAGCAGATTCAGAGAGGTCTGCCACCTCTCGCGCTGCCGGACAGACATCAGCAGCACCTCCTACATCTCCAGTACATGTGGGAGTGTCTGCAGCATTCGGGGGTCCTCCACCACCAGTTCAGAGGGTCCCCACAGCCACGACGGCACCACCACCACCAGTTCAGCATCCAGGAGGTGTGCCCGTCGATGGAGCACAGATGTTCGCTTTGATTCAGGGCATGGTCGATGCCCAGAGGACGTCGGCAGAGGCCCAGAGAGTGCAGGCTGAGGCACATCAGGTCTAGACAGAGATGATGAGGGTGAACATGGAGAATGCTCACCAAGTGGCTCTCCAGGCTGTGGAGAGAGTCACTCAGCAGCAGCAACAACCTGGTCAGCAACAACAGAGGCCGGGCACCATTGTGGACTTCAAGAGGATGATGCCTCGGGAGTTCAAGGGGACAGAAGGGATACTCTACGCCGATGATTGGCTAGAGGACATCGAGAGGAACTTGCGTTTGGCGCAGATTCCAGAGGCGCTCCAGATCGAGGCCGCTGGCAGCCAGATGTTCGACATTGCCCTGACATGGTTTCGCACGGAGCCGAGACTCTTGCGCAGAGGACTCACTTGGGAGGATTTCAAGGAGCTCTTTAAGGAGAAGTTCTTTCCCGATGTTGCCCTGGGAGCTTTGGAGAGTCAGTTCTATGACTTAGCCCAGGGGAGCTCGTCCGTCGACGAGTATGCCGCGGAGTTTTCCCGCCTGAGTCGCTTCGCGCCATCGATGATTAGAGATCCGGGGGACAGGGCCCGGAAATTCAGAAAGGGGCTGACAAGGGAGATCAAGTCTCGCACGTCGGGATGTCGCACAGCTACCTACGAGGGCATATTGATGGATGCCCAAGTAGCCGAGGACGACTTGGGCCTCAGGCCCAAGAGGGGACGCGATGGTTCCGGAGGAGCAAACAGTAGTACGGGACCGGGCAAGCGTCCACACTTTCAGCAGCAACAGCAGAGACCCTTTCAGCAGCAGCATCAGGCACCAGCCCGAGGACAGGCCCAGCAGCAGCAACAGAGACAGAACCAGCCCGCCATCCAGTGCGCGTACTGTGAGAAGATGGGACATACTAGAGATATCTGCAGGAAAAGATTGGGCTCATGTCTATCCTGTGGATCGACGACACACCAGCTGAAGGATTGTCCTACCTTTCGTCCAGGTCAGGGTGGAGCAGCCGCCCAGAGAGGATCAGACAGGGTGCCTACCGCACCAGGAGGCCAACAACAGAGGGGACCACTTCCACCACAACATCAGAAGTTTGCCCAGCATCAGCAGCAGAGAGGTGCACCCCAGGGGCGAGCGTACGCCATGGCAGTCGAGGAGATCGAGCCAGCAGGAGACTTGATCACAGGTTCGGTTCTTCTCGATTGTATTCCTGCATTTACCTTATTCGACTCTGGCGCTTCCCATAGTTTTGTGTCTGTATCATATGCACTTCGACATCATTTAGACACAGAACCATTAGCTAGGACTTGCAAGATCATGACTGGGGGAGGTATTATCCTAGTCCGTGATCACTGCAAGGACCGGAGAGTGTCAGTAGGAGGCCGAGACTTGAGCGTGAGTTTACTCGTCATGCCACTTCCAGGGTACGACATTGTACTCGGAATGGACTGGTTGAGTAGGCATCATGCTACTATAGATTGTTATGGAGGCAGAGTATTGTTTAGACCACCAGGAGAGCCGGAGTTTGAGGTAGTCAGAGGAGCAGCGGAACAGAGCAGGAGCACATTTTGCGGAGCCAGGGCAGAAGAAGAGGAGTTGCCACATCCTCTGATAGCGGAGTTCCTGGATGTATTTCTAGAAGAGTTGCCAGGCTTGCCGCCAGACAGAGATGTTGAATTCTCTATAGACTTGGTTCCAGGAGCGGAGCCCATTTCACAACATGTCTATAGAGTCAACAACAGCGAGCTGGCAGAACTAAAGAAGCAAGTTGAGGAGCTGCAGGACAAGGGCTTCATCAAATCCAGTTCATCACCATGGGGAGCTCCGGTATTGTTCGTATCGAAGAAGGACGGCACGGTGCGTATGTGCATTGATTATAGAGCTTTGAACAATATCACCATCAAGAACAAGTACCCGCTGCCGAGGATAGATGATCTTTTCGACCAGTTGAGCGGGGCGAGGGTGTTTTCAAAGATAGATTTGAGGTCAGGCTATCACCAGGTGAAGGTGAAGAAAGAAGACACGCCGAAAACAGCTTTTCGGACCAGATACGGCCAGTTTGAGTTCATGGTGATGCCATTTGGTTTAACCAATGCACCGGCAGTATTCATGAACCTGATGAACAAGGTGTTCCACCAGTACCTTGACAAGTTCGTGGTGGTGTTCATCGACGATATTCTTGTGTATTCCAAGACACCGGAGGAGCACGAAGAGCACCTGAGATTGGTCTTAGAGACTCTCAGGAGGGAGAAGCTGTACGGGAAACTCTCTAAGTGTGAATTCTTCCTTGACAAGGTCGAATTTCTTGGGCATGTGGTATCGGGTGACGAAATCTCGGTAAACCCAAAGAAGATCGAGGCAGTGGAGTCGTGGGCTATCCCCAGTTCGGTAGCTGAGATCAGGAGTTTTCTCGGGCTAGCAGGATACTACAGGAGGTTTGTACAAGACTTCTCCAAGATTGCAGCGCCGATGACCAGATTGACTAGGAAAGATGTGGATTTTGTCTGGACGGAGGAGTGCCAGGCTGCATTTGATGAACTAAAGAAGAGGTTGACAACAGCTCCAATTTTGACGTTGCCAGCAGGGACAGGTGGTTTCACCATCTACAGTGATGCTTCAGGGAAGGGTCTGGGATGCGTTCTTCAGCAGCACGGAAAGGTAATTGCCTATGCTTCCAGGCAGTTACGCCCTCACGAAAAGAACTACCCCACCCACGATTTAGAGTTGGCAGCAGTTATCTTCGCTCTAAAGCTGTGGAAACATTACCTGTACGGAGAGCGTGTGGAAATCTTCACAGACCACAAGAGCTTGAAGTACGTATTCACACAGAAGGAGCTGAACATGAGGCAGAGGAGGTGGTTAGAGTTGATGAAGGACTTCGACATCTCATTGCAGTACCACCCAGGGAAGGCTAACGTAGTCGCCGATGCCTTAAGCAGGTATCCGACGGCTATGTACTTGACGACAGCTAGGCATTTGTTGGCTGATTTGGAGAGCTTGGAGATTGAAGTGTTAGTTCCCGGTACTGAGATTCAGATGTGGGGACTGCAGATACAGTCCAAACTGATGGACAGGATCAGAGCTGTACAGTACGAGGATGAGGCTCTGAGGAGTATCAGGGCACAGGTTCAGACAGGATTGTCGGACGACTTTACTATCGCAGAGGATGGTTCCTTACGGCACGGCACGAGGATGTGTGTGCCGAGCGGGGAGCTGCGCGAGGAGGTTTTGCAGGAGGCACACCGCTCTTAGTACTCGATGCATCCCGGTGCCAACAAAATGTATCGAGACTTGAGGGAGCACGTATGGTGGTATGGAATGAAGCGCGAGGTAGCACGCTTCGTATCCCGGTGTCTAGTGTGCCAGCAGGTAAAGGCAGACCGACAGAGGCCAGGTGGTTTGCTTCAACCTTTACCGATTCCAGAATGGAAGTGGGAGCATGTAACCATGGATTTCGTTTCAGGTCTTCCACGTTCTCTAGGAGGGAAAGACGCAATTTGGGTCATCGTGGACAGGTTGACCAAATCGGCCCATTTCTTACCTTTCAAGGTGGGCACGTCGACAGAGAGGCTCGCAGAGATGTACGTGCGTCAGATCGTTAGACTTCATGGAGTTCCTGTGAGCATCGTCTCAGATCGGGATAGTCGTTTCACTTCCCACTTCTGGAGGAGTCTGCAGGCTAGCTTGGGCACTCAGCTCAAGTTCAGTACCGCATATCACCCCCAGACCGACGGGCAGTCTGAAAGGACTATTCAGACTCTCGAGGATATGCTACGCACTTGCGTTTTAGATCTCGGAGGTTCTTGGGAGGATCATCTGCACCTGGTAGAGTTCGCTTACAATTACAGCTACCAGGCCAGCATCGAAATATCACCGTTTGAGGCTCTTTATGGACGGAGGTGTCGTACACCGCTATCGTGGGACGACGTTGGAGAGAGAGCCTTGCTAGGACCAGAAATGGTCGTGGATGCAGCAGAAAAGGTGAAACTCATCAGAGACAGACTGCGACTGGCGCAGGACAGACAGCGGCATTGGGCCGACAGCCACTGTAGACCCCTTGAGTTTCAGGTATAGATTGTTAATTTTCTGGTTTGTGGTTGTTTGTTTAGACTGCGTGCTGAGATTGTTTTGTTTTAGGTTGGCGACCTAGTATTCCTACGGATTTCTCCGACGCGTGGAACGATTCGCTTTGGTAGAAGCGGGAAGCTTAGCCCACGCTACATCGGACCTTTCGGTATTCTTGCAAGGATAGGTGCAGTGGCGTATAGACTAGACTTGCCGCCTGCACTAGAGGGAGTGCATGATGTGTTTCACGTGTCGCAGCTGAGACGGTACGTGGCAGACCCTAGTCACGTACTTGATCACTCGGAGATTGAGGTTGGTCCGACGCTCAGCTACCCCGAGCAGCCCGTAGAGATCTTGGACCGCAGAGAGAAGGTGTTGCGGAACCAAACTATCCCTTTGGTTCGTGTTGCATGGAGACATCACTCTCCAGGGGAGTCGACCTGGGAGAGAGAGGACGAAATGCGCGAGCAATACCCGTATCTCTTCTAGACTTGAGGTATATTCTTTTTCTGGTTTCATTCTTGTTGTAGTTCAGTCCAATTTCGAGGACGAAATTTCTTTTAGGAGGGTAGACTTGTCACTACCACTTTTCCATATAAGGGCAATTGTGTAATTTAGCCATTTTGAATAATTATTTATTTAATTAATTTGCTGAGATTTTAAAACTATTTATTTGATGATTGTTTTAGGTCAAGCCCTAGAACCCATTAGGTCAAACCCTAATGACCAAACCCTAATTTGTAAACCCTATTCTAGCAAAACCCTAGAATTTTAAATTAGGATGGAACCCTCATAACCCTAGACTGACTTAACCTGAGTCTATTAGGTTCTACATGAGAGGGCCAGGGGGGTTTAACCTAAAAACTATGCATGGAAACCCTAAAACTAGGTTTAATATAAAAAGGAAGCTTCTCACAAAGCCATCCTTCATGTAGAAAAGAGAAACCCTAGCCTCCATCTAGAGAAACCATCTCCCCACCCCATTTTTCGAGATTAAACCTAGGGCTTCCATTTTCTCCTCCTCCAAAGCAAGGAAATCAGGGAACTTGGGTCAAGGAGACTTGGGAAGGAAGAACTTCCATAGGGAACCATCTCCCTGCAGGTAAAACCCCATTTTATACATGTAATCTCTGTTTTTCTGTCGATTATTGGCCATTAGGGAACCCCTTGCTGTGTAATTCGAATTTTAGGGTTTTTGATTAGGTTTTGGTGACCAACATGGGGTTTTCCCCAATTATCAGGAACCCTAACCCTAGGTTTTGAGTGTAGGCTGATTTTCACCTCATGTATGAGAATAGATTCGAAGTTAGGGTTTCGATTTGGGGAGGGGGGGAATTATCTGTGTTATGTGTAAATTGTAGTGTAGGGTTGACCTCGATTTTTTGGTTTTCGAGTTGAGGATTCATGGGTTGTATGTATAATTGTTTTTCTGCACTGCTAGGTGTTTGTTGTAATGCCAGAAGGATGAATACCTATCAAATCTACCCTAATAATATCTAAATTGATGTATGATGAGTATATATATATGTTTATACATATGTAGATAGATTGATGTGTGTGTTTCAAAGAAGGGGATTCACTGTACAGTCGGGTTCTAGAATTTCTGTGCAGTTTTGTGTACTGTGTGTTGAGTGAGGAGTTGTGGAGCTGTGTGTACAGAGCAGTCGGGTTGGGAGTATAGCTGGGGGGTGTTTGTGTTAATGGTGAGTTGCATGTTTAAGTCCATTGGTGTAGATGGATAATGTATCAGCAATATATGTGGTGTGCATTGAGAGATTTTGTGCACAGTCGGGTATGGAGGCAGTGTGCAGTATAGGTAGCTATATTTCTCTGTGTATCAGACATCAGGGGAGAGAGAGCTCTGTGAAGAGTCGAGTTTTAGGGGTGTTAGGGCTTTGTGTAGAGTGATCTGTTCAAATTGAGAACTGTGTCAGTTAACCTCTAAATTTCTGTGTGTGTGGGTGTGAATAATAGGATGTGTGTTATGTATCAGTGTTGTTGTGTGTTAGTGAGTGATTCAGAGAGTGTGTGAGTTGTGTATTGGTGCAGGGAGAGTAGCAGTGTCTTTGTATCTGTGTGTGTGTGTTTCTCAGTGTGGTAATACCTATTGTGTAAGAATTTTAGTTCTGTGTTTTGGGTATGTGGGTGTAGGTCAGTATGGTGTGTGAAATCTAGCTGGGTATTCCCATAGATTAGTGTTTACACAAGCCAGCCAGTGTGTGCATTAAGTTCAGTGAGTTGTGAGTAATTGGTACCTGTGTATCAAGATTTATGTATGCACTAGGGAGATTCTAGTGTGTCAAATATGTATCAGTAGGTGAACTATGAACTGTGCCTCCAGGTGATCACTGCAGAGGGTACCACACAGTATAAATCCCAGTGTATGTGAGGTGTTGTGTTTAGTGTCAGGTTGGATGAGGGGAGCACAGTGTGCAGTGACTGTGTAGGTGTACTAGTTAGGTGCAGTGTGTAAGTGCAGTGAGGTCCCTATGTGAGGCATGACAGTGTATCAGTATTTCAGAGATGAAGAGGCCTGTGTGTGTGTGTATAGCAGTGTGTAGTCTTACACTGTGCAGTACCTAAGGTGGGTATCAGATTCTGGAGTGAAGGGTATCAACAGTAAGGTGCAGGAACTACACTGAAGAGCAGTGTAGTTCAAAGAGGGGTACTTGGGTGTACTAAGGTCAGGTAGGAAGGAGCTTTGGGGAGAATATCTGGGCTGTATCTGACTGTCTGAGAGTGTATCAGTAAGAGAGGGATCTCTGGGTATAGAGAGTAGGGTGTTAGCTAGATGTGCAGCTGTACAAACTAATTAGAGTGTGTGAAGATGTGTATGTGCCAGTATGTAGATACCTGAATGGGTATCTTGAAACCTATGACTTATCAGTTATCTTGGTCATTATGGCCACCTTGATATTATAATGTCTGGTAATAGGTGTCAGTGGGTTTCAGAAGGTCAGTAAGATACAAGGGTAGGGATAATGTAATTAATTGCCAAAGTTTTGAGAACTAGCCTAGGGATATGAAATAGTATACATGTATGATATAAATAGCTAGTATAAGATTAATACTAACTCGTATGGACTAATTACCTTAGTATCATTGACAATTATAGTTAATATGACTAGTATGGTTAAGTATGGCATAGATAACTTACCAAAGACCTAGAAATGACTAGTCTAGTTAGGTTTTGTCCAATATGGACTATTATAATATATATGGGCTAGTAGTGACCAGTAGATTTTAATAAGACCTAGAGGCCTCATATTTAACTATTTAAATCTGTTATTTCTTTATTTCAGTTTCTGACATTAATATTCCATAAATAGGTCATTGTGATTTTATCTTGGACATCGATCCTCACACCTTGCTTAGGACCACAGGCGAGTACATTCTCTGACAGTTTTCATTGTTGATTACTTCTATAAATTGTAGTGTATTACATACTTGATTCCGACACTGTGGATACACGAGTTAGCACCCTAGATCCCCATCATGAGGAGTCGTGATTGGAATCCACCGTGCTAGCTGGGGATGGGGAATTATTAGTAGATTATGTGATCATATCCAAATCCTTGCCATGCATCATAGCTCACCCCACTTCTCACGTCGGGTGTGGCCTGACCATCATCATGCTTCATAGCTGTTATAAATGATTAGCCTGACCATTATTATGCATCATAGCTAACCATATGGTTAGCCTGACCTTCAAGAATCATAGCTAATCATATATAACCAGCCTGATCTAGTCCCAAGCCGATCACATAATAAACTAATATTTCAAACACTTAGCTAGATGTTTTATCTTTATTCAGATTTACTTGTTCTAGCATTCACTATTTATTGCTCATTGCTAGATGCTCTATTGTCTATTTCATTTCTCCAGTACTTCACATGTTCAGCTTTATTTCCATCTTGTATCTCTTACACTGTTTATAGATTTTGTCAATTTAATGAAACTGCTGTTAGTGCTTGTGCTTCGCTCCAATCCTGACTGGATAACAACATTTTCAGAGGACCTGGAGGACTTTTGCCCCACTCATTACGACCCAGGAATAGAGGGAGATTTCACTCCAGAAATCCCAGAGGAGGTGCCTATCCTAGAGGAGAACTTACCAGCCTGTTCTTAGACTACTTTTTTCTGCATTATTGTTTTAGACTGAGACTGAGATGTATTTATTATTTGTGACTTTGTGAGGTCATTTAGACCTAGGATTTGAGTTGGATTATTGTGGTTGGTTTTAATAGAATTCTTTTCAATTCTCATCGTGCCATTATGTTTATAGTTGTGATTGAGTATATTATAGAACTGTGGATTATTTATCATTGTCCTCCGTACGGAGTTGAGACTATTGACAGGATATACTATGTTTGTGACCTAGACAGCGTTCTACCGCCGATGCTGCGGCGTAGGCTGGACGTACCCACGACTCATGCCCAATTTCCGGGTGCGGGTCGTGACAGTATGAATATGGCACTCCAATATATGGAAACCATATCACACGTACGCTGTAATATGAATAACAATTCACCAGTGGTATAAACCATCATAAATTACAGGGTATAATCTAATCTTATCCATAAAAAGTTAAATATAATGAATAACCAATATCTATAACCAGATCCCACAATGAAGTATCTATAGATGACAGTCGGATGGAAACAAATCCACTGCCGAACTAGAATGAGGAATAAACAAGAAAAATAATATAAATACCACCTCTAACAATCACGAGGCTCAAAGAGTAGACCTCTCGTAATATAAGTAGCTAGTCCGGATCTGCGCTCCTGTAAATACTCATGAACAATACACCTGGAAAGGGACCGGGTCCTCAGAGGGACATAACAAGATACATAAAAGTATGCCATAAAGTAAATACTGTAAAAACTCCAGGGTGACCTAACCATCTAAGTGAAATACAACTTGAGGACAACTTTGAGAGTATGGGAGAGTGTAGGCTAGACATATGCTGACGTAATTCACCAATCATGACTACAGGCTAGTATATGCCACAAATGCCCCCATAGGAGGGCGCTCAGTAATAACGCCCATCTCCAAAGAGCATGGCATTAGTATAGTATATCGGCCATATCGCTCCAGAGAACGTGGCGGCAGTGTAGTATATATCGTCCATATCGCTCTGAAGAATGTGGCAGCAGTATAGTATATATCTTCCATATCACTCCGTCGAGTGTGGCAGCAGTGTAAAGGAAGTGGGTGTCCCATACGCCTAATAGTAGTCCTCCCCGCCCAATGATCTAAGCATGTTGTATCCACAACACGCCTTAGCTACTACGCTGCAGCGTCGTAACTCTGGCTCATAGTCTATCATTAGAATAGTAGTCCAACCTTCAACCAAACAAGGACAAGAATGGGACCATCGTACCACGATAGTCTATGCTCCGCCTATAAATAACTGCTAAGTCTTCTAACATGCATCACTATTAGCAGTTATACCCTATCCGTCGCACGCCTACACATACAGGTGGCCAACCACATATGCAGGACCATGCCCTACATGAGACTCACAACACGTGTAAGAAATGTGTCAAGGCCTGGGAGTCATACCAATAACTCCACAACTTTATGTGGGTCTACTAGACACTAGGTCAGATATAAGTCCTAACGTCAACGCATTCGTTGACTGCACCCGAGTCTCTCTCGGACACGCACAGTTTATAATATAAACATATAAATAATAAATACAGAATTTAAACAGTACAACAAGACAAGGTATACTTGCCTGGCAAGAGAGCTGCAGAGTGTAATATCTAGATGTCAAACACCAAGAGTCAAAAACTACGTCCTCAGAATGAACGTCTTCGGATGCTGAAATGAACATCACCAACGTTCCCAGAATAATCAAAATAGCTAGAAAGCACTTCCCTTTCGTCCAATTTGGACACAGGGGCAAAACGGTAATTTTGGGTCAAAGCGGGCTTCACATGTGGGCCACTTTGCACCGAAAAGTGTGCCAAGGGTAAAGGTCTCTAAATGGGACAAATTATAGGTCAAACTAATTCTAAATGTCAATGCGAACTCAACGGTACTTCCAATTTTGGATTCCGGTGAGCCGAACACAATTTCGCCCAAAAAGTCAACCTGGGGCCCGCCAATAGGCGACTTGGTCAACTATCTCAGAATTATGTGAAAATTGGGTCACAGGACCAGCGCGTTACCATGAGTCAAGTGGCATAAGTTTCATCGCAATCTGACGAGCGTGCACAAAATGCGCATAGTTTTCGCAAAAGTTGTGACATGGAGTTTGTCCGCGAATACGGGCTAATTTTGAAGCGCACACGCGTCTGAATCGGTTTTCGTGAACTCTCACTTGTCCTGGTATACTACGCACACCGTTTGTTACACTTGGTACACAGCGGGGCGGTCCCGTTTGGCGGGGCGTGCTCCGTTTCACAACTTTTAGAAATCTGGAAAATGTGTGTTTTCGGAGTTTTCTACCGACTTTATTTTAACATACAGCAGCTAATAAATTAAAGTATTTGACAAAAAATAAACTAGGTCAATTGGTCTTCGCATACCAACAAGAAAAACTGGATTCGGATCTCTATGGTGGGAGATACGAATCCGAGAACAGGGGTGGTTGCAACATAATTTCTGGAATTTGGAAAGTGGTAATTTTTCTTCGACTTGGCGTCGATTTTTACCTAGGTTTGTGCGTTGTTCGAGATAAACTAATCTATAGGATGGGAAGGGGGATAGATAAGGATCATACCGGTGAAGACGGGGTCGAGTTTGGTCCAGCGAGGGCGCAAAATCATTGCGGGAACACAGGTACGCTGTTTGATCATTTTCTGTCTCGCGCGCGCGGCGTCGCGGTGAACGGTCGGCCGGGGTTCTCCGGCGGTCTGGGGCGGTGGCGGATTCCATGGCACGGCGGCGACGAGGCTCAGGGGAAGAGGGAGGATTAGGGTTAGGGTTTAGGGACTATCGTATCATGTATGGAGGGGGAGAGAGAGATCGTGAGATGGGGGGTGGGTCCTATTCTGCGCGGGGGGAAGGAAAAGAGGGATGTAGCTGCTGTTGTTTGCTATTACATATAGGGACGGGTGCGGGTTAGGGTTTGAAGTGGGTAGGGTTTGGGTAGACTAAGGATCCAATAAGAGATTTTATAATCCCTTTTCTTTTCTCTTTTTGTTATTTCTTTTTCTTTTCCTTTTCCAATCTTTTTCATTTCTTTTTCTTTCTTTTTCTTTTATAAATATATATATATATATATATATATATATATGCATAGAAAAATCTAAAATTTGTATTAATGCATACCTTTAAGCTAGCAACCGCTCAAAGGGTCTCCTACATGGAATAAATTAGGAAAAATTTATACCGGCTCCATAAATCCCCTAAGTTCACAAACACCTAAAATAAAAATTAAATAAAATCTATTTCTCCTAATTAGCCACTAATTACTATAATTAAATTAATAATTAATAATTGAAAGGGTAAATACGGTTTTTAGAATTAGGGGGTTTACATTCTACCCAACTTGTAAAAATTTCGTCCTCGAAATTAAAATTAAGCTATGGTAGAAAGTCAAGGATGGTATAAGATTTGTATTGTTTAAAATGCAAGGCTAGGTTTGAATGAGGGCGATGTTGCGCGTTGCACATTTCAAAATTTATGAGAAAATCCACATGAACGAAAAATAGGTTTCTTCATGTGTCATGTCCAATGGTGTGGACACCTTAATGCACCTTTGCATTAAAGTGCCTAACAATTGAAAGATTGCACAAAGATGAAAATTAGATTAAATTAATAAGAATTAATGTGCAAGGTGTTCGGAAATTACTTGGAAGTACATGGGGCTAAAATTAGGTGGACGCAAGTGTCATGGACACAGAGGCCCAGGCTAGGATATTATCATAGATTAGGTTGTACGAAACAGTCAAAATTGTGTCTCCAATTTCTATTTGGAACGCACAAGGATACAAGTTGGAATTAATTTAGGTTTAAATGAAAATTTCTGCGACGAATATTGTGCAACTAAAATGTAGCCCAAGAGAGCATCATATAAGTTATACCGAGGTCAGAATGGTAGGAGGTCACGTCTAGGACAAGGTTGTAAAATTTTGTAGGAAGGCAATGACTAGTGTAGTGCTCCAATTATGGAAGCAATGGTAGTGGTACTCCAAGTGATGCAACGTTGGAATTAATTAAAAAAATACCGTGTTCTATTTCTAATTGAGTTCAGACTAGCCTTAGTCTCACTATCTAAGCCAAGTAGGTCTAAATCTTGGGTGAGGGGGTTCACAATCCAGTCAACTTAAAATAATTTCGTCCTCGAAATTAAAATAAGACATAATTTGGTTTAAATCCTTCACATGTGTACGTCAAGCAAGTCAATCGTGATCTCTTCTAAAAATTTAAAATTTATCCAAATCCATCGCGATCACTTCAAGGTTAAGATAATCACGGTTCCAAATCAAAATTCAACCTATTGTAATCTCTTCTCACTTTTTCAAATTATCAATAACCAAATTTAAATTAAATCTATATAACATCTTCAAGATTTAAATATGCATATAAATTTTACATCACGATCTCCCACTATCATAATCTCCGCTAGAAAATAATCCTAGTCCAATATTATTCCTATTTTTCCTTAGGAATTTTGCATCCTTCAAATCTTTAAATTTAATTCACATCCCCAATATTCCAATAGGTAATGCAGCAATCAAAATTTAACTCTTAATTCAATCATCAAATTGTAAAAAATTTAAATTCAATCCACCAATGTTCAAGTCTGAAATTCTATATTTATCCTCAAAATTCAAATTGATGATTTATCTTCCATATTAAAATTTTAAATCATTTACTTAAAGTATAAATATTTGGTCCGACATATCAAGATTTCAAAAATTTATTAGGTACTCATCATCTTAGTCCTCCTTTTTTTTTTAAAAAATTTTAAGATTAAAATGACTTAAATCTCTCCATCTAATCTTGCTTGATCACAATCTAAAAGAAATTCCTCTCAAGTTGACAATGCAACTTCTACCCAACTTAGAATTTACCCATCTATCATATAAGGCTATACACTTAAGAAAAATATTCCTCAACTTATTTAGTCATGCTATTCGATCCTCAAAAGTTTGAACACTAATCATTTTACCTTTGATATGTCCTTAATTTTACTTAATCATGTTACTCAATCCTCAAAACTTTAACACCAAATATATCACATATGATATGCCCTTGTTTACAAAAGAATAATCCTCAAGTATGTGATCGGCCTATGGGGTATATCTAGTACTCTCTGTATATCAAACTTATACCAAGCACGAGGTTTCGTCTTTCCGAAATAAGGAAAGACGGAAAACAATGATAAAGAGTTCAAGGGAAAGGTACTAGAATAGAAGTATGGAGATCAAGGCGATTAGAGAATTCAAAAGGGATTTATCAAGGCAGTTGTGGATTAAAATTCTATTTGGTAATTTCTTATTCCCATGCTCGCATCAGTAGAGTTATGTAACTGATATGATATGCTCAGGCATGCCTAGAGGGCAAGTACATGCGTCTACTGGGCACTGTATATCTTAATCCACGAAAAATAGTTATGTGAAGGGCGAACCAAGCGTACTAAGGTTAGCTAGATCTTAATACACTGATTCTGAAATGTATTAGTGTATGCATCCACTAATACATATGTTGTGAACAAGCTTGATAAAAGAATAAGCTTGCAAAAATAGGCTATAAAATAGAAGCATAGGTCAAGGTAGTATAAAAAGTAAATGCGCTAGATCATGATGAAAGGAGGTACAAATAATTCAAGTTCACAACCAAAACAAAATAAGACTTACAGTCCCTACAGTCGTAGTACTAACACCTTGTCTAAGCTGCTAGTCGACAAAATAGGGGTGTGGGCCTTTAAGTTCTACCATCAGAATAAATACTACTGTCTTATGCAAGCATATAGTTAATGTCATTCAATTACACTACAATAATATGTCAAGAGGACTATGTGTCACTAGGTTGTGAGGTATACTACCCAACTTATACCAATTATCCAATATTATGACAATCTTAAGGGGATTCTACAAAATAATATTGTCCTTGTAAATAAAGCATAAACTCTTATTGGGGTTTGTGAGAAAGTCATCCTATTGCATTATATCGGTAATGGTCACCTTAAGTTTTAATCATAGTGCTCACAGAACGGTGTCAATAGTAAGAATAGAAGAGCTATTGGTTCTTAAGTGAAAAGAGGATATACCTATATTAGGTTATGGATACGAATTACGCGATTTAAAACTAAGGGTAATCATCAAGTCACAATCTACTAGAATAACTTAAAACTATCCAATTCTAACTATCAAGCACAACTTTTCAAAGTTTAATATTGATAACTATAATCCTAGCAAACTACATATCCTTAACATAAGATAATTCATCTGGCCTACAATCAGAAGTGTCAGATGGCACGAGTTGAAAGGTTGAAGAAGAAGAAGTATAACTAGTCGTCGCAAAATAGCGAGCGCTAAGGTTGCAGAGGGACAAGATATAAAATATAAAATAGGGGCTCTAGATAGCATCATGGTTTCTTAAGGGGAAGGTAATATGCAAATCTATGTGTTCAAGGTATGATCGAGGAAATACTATATTCATTCCTCTCGGCTTCCTAGGGTACTGTCTGCTAATATCCAGACAAGAATCTAAGGTATAGTTCTATCATACTATCCCACTATAAAAGTTAGGGTTGGTCCTAACATTCCACCTTGGATTTCTATTGGTTCCTTAATGCTAGGGTAAAACAGTATGGTTAACTTATAACTAACTCTAGTAGTGTCCATGCTACTCTCAAGTCATTCATAATTATATCAAGGGATAATGGTAAACCAGTCTATAGATAAGGGGATGCTAGGGTTTACTGAATATTCTAAACTTAGTGATGTATCAATACCCTAGTTGTACTCTTAATAGGAAGGTTACCCTACCTTTTTACCTAACAACAGAGACTTCTATATTCTAGGAGAAGGCTATACCCAAGGAACTAATAGGGAGGCACATGAATCAAGCAGGATGTAATTATTTAAATAGAACAGATTCAAAGGAGTGTGAATCATAGTCGGTTGTGGATGAGATCCTATACTATAATCCTATTTGCAGGCTTGCTCGGTACAGTAACGTAACCGAGATAATATGCTCTTGACCTGCATGGGCCACCACTAAAAATATGTCACGCCCCAGTCCCAAAATACGTAGGACTAGGAATACGTAACCATGCCAGCCGTATGAATATGGCACTCCAATATATGGAAACCATATCACACGTACGCTGTAATATGAATAACAATTCACCAGTGGTATAAACCATCATAAATCATAGGGTATAATCTAATCTCATCCACAGAAAGTCAAATATAATGAATAACCAATATCTATAACCAGATCCCACAATGAAGTATCTAAAGATGACAGTCGGATGGAAACAAATCCACTACCGAACTAGAATAAGGAATAAACAAGACAAATAATATAAATACTACCTCTAACAATCACGAGGCTCGAAGAGTAGAGCTCTCGCAATATAAGTAGCCAGTCCGGATCTGCGCTCCTGCAAATACTCATCAATAATACACCTGGAAAGGGACCAGGTCCTCAGAGGGACATAACAAGATACATAAAAGCATGCCATAAAGTAAATACTGTAAAAACTCCAGGGTGACCTAACCATCTAAGTGAAATGCAACTTGAGGACAACTTTGAGAGTATGGGAGAGTGTAGGCTAGACATATGCTTACGTAATTCACCAATCGTGACAACTGGCTAGTATATGCCACATATGCCCCCATAGGAGGGCGCTCAGTAATAACGTCCATCTCCGAAGAGCATGGCATCAGTATAGTATATCGGCCATATCGCTCCGGAGAACGTAGCGGCAGTATAGTATATATCGTCCATATCGCTCCGAAGAACGTGGCAGCAGTATAGTATATATCGTCCATATCACTTCGTCGAGTGTGGCAGCAGTGTAAAGGAAGTGGGTGTCCCATACGCCTACTAGTAGTCCTCCCCGCCCAATGATCTAAGCATGTTGTATCTATAACACGCCTTAGCTACTATGCTGCAGCATCGTAACTCTGGCTCATAGTCTATTGTTAGAACAGTAGTCCAACCTTCAACCAAACAAGGACAAGGATGGGACCATCGTACCACGATAGTCTATGCTCCGCCTACAAATAACTGCTAAGTCTTCTAACATGCATCACTATTAGCAGTTATACTCTATCCGTCATATGCCTACACGTACAGGTGGCCAACCATATACGCAGGACCGTGTCCTATATGAGACTCACAACACGTATAAGAAATGTGTCAAGGCCTGGGAGTCATACCAATAACTCCACAACTTTAGGTGGGTCTACTAGACACTAGGTCAGACATAAGTCCTAACGTTAACGCATTCTTTGACTGCACCCGAGTCTCTCTCGGACGTGCACAAATTTATAATATAAATATGCAAATAATAAATACAGAATTTAAACAGTACAATAAGGTAGGGCATACTTGCCTGGCAAGAGAGCTGCAGAGTGTAATATCCAGATGTTAAACACCAAGAGTCAGAAACTACATCCTCAGAATGAACATCCCCGGATGCTGAAATGAACATCACCAACGTTCCCAGAAGAAGCAAAATAGCTAGAAAGCACTTCCCTTTCGTCCAATTTGGACACAGGGGCAAAACGGTAATTTTGGGTCAACGCGGGCTCCACATGTGGGCTACTTTACATCGAAAAGTGTGCCAAGGGTAAGGGTCTCTAAATAGGATAAATTATAGGTCAAATCAATTCTAAATGTCAATGCAAACTCAACGGTACTTCCAATTTTGGATTCCAGTGAGCCGAACACAATTTTGCCCAAAAAGTCAATCGTAGGGCCCACCAATATGCGACTTGGTCAACTATCTCAGAATTGCTTAAATATTGGGTCACAGGACCAGCACATTACCACGAGTCCAGTGACGCAACTTTTGTCGCAATCTGACGAGCATGCATAAAATGCGTACAGCTTTCGCAAAAGTTGCGACACAGGGTTTGTCCTCGGATACGGGCTGATTCTGACGCGCACACGTGTCCAAATCAGTTTCTGCGAACTCTCACGTGTTCGGGTACACTGCGCGCACCATTTGGTACACTTGGTACACAGCGGGGCAGTCCCGTTTGGCGGAGTGCGCTCCATTTCACAACTTTTGGAAATCTGGAAAATGTGTATTTTCGGGGTTTTTTACCTACTTTATTTTAACATACAACAACTAATAAATTAAAGTATTTGACAGAAAATAAACTAGGTCAAGTGGTCTTCGCATACCAATAAGAAAAACCGGATTTGAATCTCTGTGGTGGGAGATACGAATCCGAGAACAGGGGTGGTTGCAACATAATTTCTGAAATTTAGAAAGTGGTCATTTTTCTTTGACTTGGCGTCGATTTTTACCTAGGTTTGTGCGCTGTTCGAGATAAACTAATCTATAATATGGGAAGGAAGATAGATTAGGATCATACCGGTGAAAACGGGGTCGAGTTTGGTCCAGCGAGGGTACGGGAATCGATACGGGAACACAGGTACGATGTTTGATCATTTTCTGTCTCGCGCGCGCGGCGTCGCGGTGAACGATCGGTCGGGGTTCTCCGGCGGTCTGGGGCGGCGGTGGATTCTGTGGCACGGCGGCGACGAGGCTCAGGGGAAGAGGGAGGATTAGGGTTAGGGTTTAGGGACTATCGTATCATGTATGGAGGGGGAGAGAGAGATCGTGAGATGGGGTGCGGGTCCTGTTCCGCGCGGGGGGGAGGAAAAGAGGGATGTAGCTGTTGTTGTTTGCTATTACATATAGGGACGGGTGCGGGTTAGGGTTTGAAGTGGGTAGGGTTTGGGTAGACTAAGGATCCAATAAGAGATTTTATAATCCCTTTTCTTTTCTCTTTTTATTATTTCTTTTTCTTTTCCTTTTCCAATCTTTTTTATTTCTTTTTATTTCTTTTTCTTTTATAAATATATATGTATATATATATATATATATATATATATATATATATATATATACATATATATACGTATAGAAAAGTCTAGAATTTGTATTAATGCATACCATTAAGTTAGCAACCACTCAAAGGGTCTCCTACATGGAATAAATTAGGAAAAATTTATACCGGCTCCATAAATCCCCTAAATTCACAAACACCTAAAATAAAAATAAAATAAAATATATTTCTTCTAATTAGCCACTAATTACTATAATTAAATTAATAATTAATAATTAAAAGGGTAAATACGGTTTTTAGAATTAGGGGGTTTATACTGGAGGACCTCGAAAAGGAGGATCCAGAGCTCGTAGGAGTGTGCACAGAGATATTATGCTATCATAGTATCTGCCAGAGAATATATAAGGAGGAGAAGCCGTTCGAATGGGACACCCCTTATATTACTATTTGGACGCACTATCTTTTCTCGGAGGTGCCCGAGTCGAATAAAGTTTATGTCCATGGGCCGCAATCCTAAGAGGCTGTCGCGACTTTAATCAAGAAGTATCGCGAGGTGTCTATCGCTCGTGATCAGTCTACCGAGAGGTAGGATTTGGGCTACTTCTTCATGGATACCTACGAGATATTTGAGAAGGCACTGCTAGCGGGATATCTGATAATCTAGATACATAGCTTCATGTTCGCGGGTGGTTTAGGCTCGATTGAGAGAATCAGTCGTAATCTTATTCGTTCGACCGTGCTGCTAGCTTTTGGCCATGCTCTTACGCTGCTACCCGCGATGGTCTGCTGCATCCAACGCGATCTCTGATATTTTGCCTCCAAGGTAAAGCACCACAAAGGGGTTGGAGAGTTCAATATGGTGGAGCTACCCTATCACTACTTGATGGATTGGCTTTTAGTGCACCATCGGTCCTTAATGTGTCCCGACAGCCAGGAAGGATGTGCCCTCTTATAGGAGGGAGCTTGCTTATCTGAATGGTTGGACGTTCTTTAGCACCATCCCTGAATTCATTGAGGAAGAAAGGAGTGTTATTCACCAAGATAGTAGAGCTGTTGATCGTCCATTGTCGGCATAATTTTACCGTTGGCTCCTCGCTATCCGTCATTCCCATTTGGTGTATCAAAATTAGGCTGACGTCTACTTGGAGCCCTATCTACCCAGTAAGTTTGCTCGTCAGTTCGGGTACTGCTAACTTATGTTGGATACTCCTAGTGCTTCCCTCGGGTATTGGGGCAAACTTCTCGATGGTGCTTGGGCGTGGAGCTATTATGCGTTCGTCGGAACACAAGATGAGTTTGGATTGCTGGTGGCCGGTGTCGTGCCGCCCATGTTATTTGCTGTAGGGAGTCTCTACTGCACTGTCAACGCTCCCCCGTCTGATTATGACCCCGGGACGAGCTACCTGGCGGGCACTATTTTTGTGCTTCCGTCTTTGAAAGGTCGACGACACCTAAAAAGTGCATGGGCGTGGCCCGACCTTTGCTTGTTAATTCAGACACGCCGACTTACGAGGGGACTCTTTCTGATGGCCCACCTCCTCCTAAGTGTAAGACGACTATGGCTTGCCACCCGAGTCATTCCAAGCGAGCGCGAGTCAAGAAGGCTCTGAAGGTAAGGCTTATAGAATGATCTGATCCTCCTGAGGAGGATATAAGAGATGAGGTAGCACCCAGTGCGCTGGTGACTTTTAAATCTGGCCCCAGTTTGGATGTGATAGCGGTGTCCGTAAGACCTCTTAATTTGATTCTTGGGACTTCTCTATATAAAGATATTTCTTCTGGTCTATTTGAAACTTTGCAGCCACAGGGGAGACGGTATCACCCTCGTTGTTCTACGGCTACTAGGGTCTCTTACCCAGAATGAGATGAAGAGTTGATCTCTCCTGATCCTGAGGTCGTGACTGAGGAGCCTACCCCAGAGAATTTAGGCTAGCATATCCCCATGGGGGAGCTGGTGGGATCTACTACTCCCCACATCTCGATGAATGACCCGGATATTGTCGAGGTGGCTCAATAAATCCCGTCATTTATTCTGGGTATGTTGTTCCACCTTTTCTTGCAGGATGAGATCTTTCGTCTTCAGTTTTCTATTTTTTTGGTGCAGTCGGTCATAGGTGATTTTGGCCTTGCAGACTCAACTTCTCCTCTGAGGATGGTGAATATGGCCTCTGAGGAAGATGCAAAAGAAGACAAAGATGGGGGCTGGTTCAAAGGAAGTCCACCCTCCCTATCCCTACTAGGGGCGGAGAATATCCTACGAAACCTTCTGTTGCGGTTAGTGTAGGAGAATCATCTACCTCTACGAGTCTACCTAGTGTGGCGACCGCTTTATCGCCTCCGCGGGGTAACATTGGGCGACCTAAATTTGTTTCTTCCTTAGTTGCTGGGGACAGCGGCCCTCCAGTGGGGTCCGTTCCTGGCCTTGCCAGTATGAAGGCCAAGCTTACCAGTTTGCCTGGCATCCAGACACTAATTTCGGCGAGATAGAGCTTGGCTGCTGCGAAAGCAGTTCGTTGTCCGACACTTGTGGTTCCACGATCCGAATTGTCGAGTATTGTCTCCTCTGTTTTACAGGCTACTACTACTGTCTAATTGCCTGTAATTCCTTTGGCTTCGTATCCCTTGACGCCCTCTACGAAAGTTGCGGTGATAGCTACTTCGAAAGTTATCCTTCAGGGCTTCTACATATTGTTGAAGCAAGGGGTCCAAAATATATTGGTTCGAGGGGTGCCCTTTGTTTGGTCCAGGCATGGTACCCTAGGGAAGATAAAGATTTTAAAGACCCTCCCTAGCTCTGAGCAGATGGCTGACCTGCTGTTTCAGAAATTAATTGAACTGGAACAGCGCTTGGATGAGTTACAACAGGTGCAATAGGCTGACGTCGTTGCTACTGTGGCCACGGAGTATGAACGCCTCCTGAACTCCATAAAATAAGTGAAGGGTGCCTATGGGCAAACCAAGGTAGGTCTTGAGTAGGAACTCCGGAAATTAGAACTCAAACATATTGCGTTGGACGTAGATGAGGCAGCTAGTTTCGCCTGGGAAGATGGTTTCTCTCACACTATTGCTGAGATCCAGGCGAAGATTATACAACTCCAGGCCAACCTTAAGATCCTGGAGGGTAACGTTCATGAGGCCCATCAAGAGCGGAGGTTATCCACACGTATGAGGCCCATCAAGAGTGGGAGGTTATTGTAACCTCCGTATCCTGAAATTCTAGCATAAATGTTATTTTTAGGTTAATTTGGGGCTAGTGGAATTTTTTCATAATTTTTAGTTAATTAAAAACTAGTAACCCTAATTTTCTTGGACTTTCAAGAATTTACTTTAGGTTCAAACTTAATTAAAAATATCCCATACTTTTATTTTAGGTTATAAATAGTCAAATATATTTTATAGAATTTTTTGGGAATTTTCTGAGTATTTTTAGTATTTATTGGGAGTAATTAGGCTAATAATAAATTTTTAGGACTTGTAGAATTTATTGTGCAATTCCAGGAATATAGAATGGACCCACATTATTTTTTAGTATTTATAATATTATTATATATTTTCTAAAATTATTTTAGAATTTTTAGAATTTATTTAATATTTGTTTTTATTTAAATATGTAAAACTAATGTTTAGAGTTTCTCCTAATTATAGTAGAAAATCTATGAATATAAAATTGTCCCAAGTATTTTTCTAGGGTTTCCGGGTTCAAAATATATTTTCTGTAATTTTTCAGATTTCTATGATTAATTTTAATATTTATTTGGAGTTATTTAGATTTAAAATGACTTAAATAATATTTTGATAAAGGCAAATCAAAAACAAATAATATAACCAAAACCATCAAATCAAATTATGACACGTGTTACCCTATCAACTTTCATTCAGCCGCTCAACATCCCTATATATATATTATTATTATAACCCTAATTATCCTATTATTTTAGAGAGAGAGATTTTGGAGAATTGTTATCTAGGGTTCCTTCATCTTCCACAAGCCATTGCGCATAGCTCGGGACTCCAAACGAGGCCTAGTTTTTTGTGTTAGAACGATATTGAGGTTAGCTTTCTGATTATATAAATTGTTTTACGAAATTATGATTATTAAATTCTGGAAAATTCGTAGAGCACGGTATGTCCAAAAATAGACGTGTTTTGATGTTTTCGCGATTTCGGGAGAACCAGGAATCAGAATCACGAACCGTTTAAAGTTTCGGAAAGCTAATATCAATATAATTGACATATATTTTCTCCAGAATTTAATACGAAATATTTTTATACTGTTAATTCTGTAGAACTTCTAGGTAAGAATTTAACCATCGGTGCACGATACGAAATTTGTATGTGCCATAATTCCCAAACAAATTTGAATTCGGATGAGCCGTGAATTCCTGTATGTTTTTGATGCTAAAATCTATAGGAAATCATGCATAAAAGTCGAGTTTGTGTCGGTTGACTTTTTGGTCAACAGATCGTCTCGATTTGCGTTCCATGAGTTTCGAATTAGTAAAATTCAGTTTCTTTGGACAAAATTTAGGAATTAACCTAAAAATCAGAATAATAAGATTAAAAATAGGATTTTAGAGTAATTATTCCAGAATTAAATAAATTAAAATAAATTATCTTTTGACATGGTAAGTTTGTAATACATAGGCTATTTGGACTGTGACTTGGACTCTGATTCATACCAGCTAAGGACCACAGACGAGTACATTCTCTGATAATTTCTATAATTCAAGTATTTAAAAATTTTACATCTGATTCTTGACACAGTGCTACACGGACTAGTATATAGATTGGATCTTTAGTCATGAGATGTTACATTGGTTATCGTATCAACATTGTATACGATATGGACATTCGATATTGATATTAGACATTGTACATGATATATTGGACATTGATCGTGTATCGTGACGTGTCATGGTTGGATCCACAGTACTAGTTGGGGGCGAGAAAATTGTTAGTGAGAGATGTGATCAAAATACCTATCGTACAAGTGTAGACATTGAACGGTGTTAATCATACACCTCACGTATGATTAGCCAGACCATGTAGCCATCGAACAAGTTCCCAAGCCGATCATATTTTGAAACTACGATTTCAAACACTTAGAATAGATACAGTTCTCTATTTTAGTTCATATACTACATCACCCGTATATGATATTGTACCTCGTTCTCTTTATTTTATACATGCACTGACTGTACCATATTGCCTATATTGTCTGTCTCTTTATTTTGCCATTGCATTTATTCATTGTCTTCCCTCAGTATATAGCATCATCTATTTATTGTTTTATAGTCCTTATCAATTAACTGGAACTATTATTTGAGATGTACTTTGCTCCATCCTGACTGGAAATATTTTTCCAGACTGCGCCTTAGAGGATTGGTGTCCGATATATTATGGACCACAGGAAGAGTAGCTGCAAACTTGGACTTGGTAGCACAGGTGTGATTCCCGGGAGGTCTAGTCGGGATCACTAGTTATTTAGTTAGTTTCTTTTAGCAGTTTTTGGTACCGGATTTGTCTCCGGCATATTTAGTTGAGACTTGGATATTACTGTTGAGTTAGATTATTTCTATTTTAGACTTGAGTTGCATTTTGATTTATTTATTTCTTCGATATCTTATCGTGCTTTAGTTTATGTGATTGAGTATTTCATATTATATTGTGATATTTGTGATTCCTTATGGAGTTGGATGCTCGTGTGAGAATGATTAGATAGTATTGTGACCTAGACAGCGTTCTACCGCCGATGCTGCGGCATAGGCTGGACGTACCCACGTACTCGTGTCCCAAAATCTGGGTGCGGGTCGTGACAGTTATCCACGCGTAATCTCTCATTGTAGTCCAGTCTTCTGCCGCCATTGAAGGGACTCTAAGAGACCAGAGGAGAAGCACCAGTCTTACGCTCACCTTGATAGTCCTACTGTCGTAGCTCAAGAAGCCGTTGCCGAGTCAGTAGTCATATTGATGCCAGAGTGGCTAGTCTCCGATAACGCTTAGAGGATTTGTGTACCGATCAGTAGTAACAGTGGTTGTTTCTTCCTTTTTATTTTGATTGAGGTGTTGGTATGTCCCCAAATATCGTTTGTGTTTAGTTCCAGGTTTAGGGGAAAATAATAATAAGAAAGAGAAAGTTTTTCCCTCTTGTTGGAATTATCTGTATAAACTTTGGGTATTGCACTAGAGGTAATGTGGACATAGTAAAACACCATAGTTGCCAAGGATATCCCACTAGGGATCTTTGGGGGACTTATTACATCTTTCGTACGAGAGTGTAAGTAATAAGTTCGAAGCAGGACTTGACAGAGGTGATATGGACGTGGCAAGTTTGGTGGGCTTAACACCGTTGGCTTACTTAAATTTAACCACGGGTGATAAGTTGAGATGATGACGGATGATAGTCGTAGGGAGAAATTTGCTCACAGGTGTAGAAGCATGAAAAATACGCTGGGAGGATCTACGCAGCCTCTTGATGCAGAGCAGCGTAAACAGAGGCCTTCAGAGCCATCAGGCGTGCAACAGAGCTTTTTCCGCTAAAACGCAGCGTGAAGAATAAAGCTCAAAAGACCATCCGCGTAAGTGCAGTACATCCGGGCCGCTCCAGCGTAAACAGAGTTCTTCATCGCCTCCATGGCGTAAAACTCATCCGCTCTCAAAGCAGCGTTAAAGCGTACGAGGAACGCTTCGTCTTCCCCTAAATGAACCTGTCAAGTCACGCAGTGAATCTGACCTCTGACTTTTGACAAAAAGTGCTGCACGGCTACCCAGACGACGGCTAGAAACGATGACAAACCCCTCGGGACGCGCCCCACAGTATGATGGCGGATCTCTGCATTTAATGCAGAGGATTTGGTTAAAGCATCACTGAACCGTCGTTTACTGAAGTCCCCTCAGCGTAAACCGCTCTTTTACGTACTAGGGAATACGCTGCCTTGTTTTACACAGGCAAACATGAGCCGTTTTACGCTCCGCAGCAGACAAACCGCCTGCCACGTCAAAAGTTGCACTTCGTACGGGACTCGAGGCACGTCTCCACATCTAATTGCACAGAGCGGTGACAGTTTCTCTCAAGGCACGTCTCTGCGACGGGTGCACAGAAGGGCTGCAGACCTTCAAAATATGCCTCCGTATTTAATGCATAAGATGGTGGCAAATCTCTGCAAGAGATTTGATTATATCTTCAAAAGCCGTAATTCCAGCTAAGATGTCCACATCAGCACTCTGGCACGGTACGCAGCGGCTTCTACGCCCATTCAGGATCTGTACGCAGCGGCTTCTACGCCCATTCAGGATCTGTGCTCACGCGGCTTCTACGCCCACTCAGTCTCTACGACCACTCAGTCTCTACGGCCACTCGGCTTCTATGCCTATTCGGCTTCTACGCCTGTTCGGCTTCTATGCCTCTTCGGCTTCTATGCCTACTTGGCTTCTACGCCAGGGTGACAGTCATTTGGCTTCTACGCCAACCTCTTCTACACAAGGGATACCTACCTACGTGGCTTCTACGCCATGATCTTCGCAGCAAATATACGCATTTTGTCCCCTTAGTTGGACACGCGTCACATGCTCACTCAAAAGGTCATCTATACGCAGGCATTGATTATCTTAACCGTTATGTAAAAGGGTGCTGTACTTCCCACTCCTCGGTTTCTATACCGACGGAGTGGTCACTGTCACCAAAACTCTATAAATAGAGACCCCTATCAATGGGGAACAGGGTCAAAAACTTGGAAAGAAGAATCGAACAACAGGGTCGAAAAACTTTAAACTTGAAGATCGAACAAGGTTGAACTTCCAAGAAAGATCGAACCGGAGATCGAGAGAGAGAGAGAGAGAGCACGGAGGTCGGGCAAAGAGCAGGGATCGACGACTTCGGTATCGTGCATCCACCCTCTCCTGCAACCTTTGAAGCTGCTACCTGTCTTCCACGACACTTCTTCAACATCGCGTGGTCCAAGGGCTAAAGTGATCGACTGCAGATCAGACACCTATAGCAATTTATACCCAGATTAAATAAATTGTACTCCCACATCCTCATATAGGATTATATTGTACAAGTTTGTTTGTAAACCAAAGGGTGCGGGTTTCGCATAAACCCTGTCATTGAAATACACTTTCATTCTTTCGTTTAATACCACAAACAAGATGGCGACTCTGCTGGGGACGTCTTTCTCTTCTGATGAGGAAGTAATTGCTCAACGTGATACGATATCTGTAGGAACCGTGAAGAAGACACTGGTCGTTCATTTCGACCAGTCTGCCTATGAAGACATGCTTCAAACTGGGGGTAGCTCTCACTCTCTCTCCGTCCAAGACAACAGGAAGCTGCGCAAAGTGTGGATACCCAAGACATCCTCTACCATTCCTGTGGACTCTTCGATCTCTCTGACCAATGAGGTGGTAGCATCGCTCCCTCCATGCCCCGTACGTAAAATTCAGTCTCCAGCTACTCGCGGTACAGACAAAACTCCGGGCAAAGCCTCAGCGCTAACCCAGGAGTATCTACTGCGCTTTACGCGTAGAAATCAGTCTCCCGCTACGCGCGGTACAGACAAAACTTCGGGCAAAGCCTCAGCGCTAACCCAGGAGTATCCACTGTGCTTTACGCACAGAAATCAGTCTCCCGCTACGGGCGGTACAGACAAAACTTCCGATGGTGCCTCAACGCCAAATCGGAAGTGCAGATCATGCTCCACGCGCAAAACAATATCTGACCTCTACGGTGAACCAGATGAGCGTTGTGATCTCTACGAGGAAAAGCAAGCAGGCGAATACTCAGCTACTCGGCCTTTACGCCAGCAAGGGAACAATCTGCCTACCCTCCGGATTACACGAGAAGCCGATGGCCGACTGAGGGCCTCTCCAACTTTATGCCAGACTGAGCGAATCTCCAAATTACGCCAGGCACCGTCCCTCGGCGTAAAACAAGCTCAGATTGCGGAAAGACACCCTCCCAGGAGATTATCTGTCGCCCAGATGGCCGATCTGTTGTACACGGGTGGCGTAGGGAAAATCGGGGTGCCCAATATCCGCATACCCAATGGTGGGAACAGAAGAAACAAGCCTTCGTCTTCTTCCTCTACTCCTTCTGACTTACGCGCATATCTAATCCAGAAGCGTAAGGAAAGAGGACCTTCCAACATGTCTATTACGCCCCTCAGCGAGCAATGTTATAATAGTCATAAAATTGTGATTGAGTGCTGCTGTTCTAAAGCAAAACGATCGGTTTTCGACCGATTGAGCTACTCTCAGTCTTTCCAGGAAGAGGAACCCGCGCATGCATCTGTGAACATGGTTTCACACATACGTAAAGGAGGGTCGAGCTCAAGACATCATCCCTCCCGGCCCCCGAGCCGAAGGAGGTTCAGTGAGCTCCTCAGGAACACTGAAGCCGGGGTGTTCCAAAACACTGGCGCGAGGTCACGACAACCAGCTTCGTCCTCTTTTGATTCCGACGCTGGGGGTCGCCAAGCCCCCGAATCAGAGGCAGAAAGTGTAGAGTCAACTTCTACAGTGACCTATACTAATCCTTCAATGACACCCAGGGAGATGGGAGTTTACGCCGTTGAAGATGATTGCGAGGAAGCTTCGCCGTCAGGGAACACAGAACAACGCATCACTATACTGGAGACATCTCCGAAATAAATACAATCCATGATGGAGAACATGCACCAGATGATGCAAACTCAGCATGCAACTGCCATGGCTCAAGCATCTGTCCCGCCAACTCAGATACGTATGGGGGTGGACTTACCACCATCCAACCCAGGCCAAGAGCCTGCGCTAGATTAAGAGTCTGCAGTTCCTCCGCTTCCTCACTCAGAGAATGCCTTACCTCCCGCTGGAGTTACGATACAACCAACTCCGCACCACTCCATGGCCCCGCTTCCGACTGAAAATTCGATGCAGGCAGTACGGGAGTTGAAAGCCCAATTCGACGCCTTGAAGCACAAAGATCAGCTCAAGAAACTGGGAATCAACCAGCCCTACCCAGCTATCTGGGAGGAGGTCCCTTTCCCGTTGAGGTACAAACCTCAAATAATGGCCCTGTTCGAGGAAAAAACATCACCAAGCCAGTACATGAACTATTTCAGTATGATGATGGTGTTGCTACAAGGGAACGACGTCCTCCTCACTCGGGTGTTCAAAGGCTGTCTCTCAGGAGTAGCCTATCAGTGGTACCATAGCTTGGCGGACAACTACATTACTTCCTTCGAGGACTTCAGAGCTTTATTCTTCACACGATTCTATGAGGGAGGAATGGACATGTCTATGTCCTCTCTCATCGAAGTCAAGCAGAAGGAAAAGGAGGATGTTCGCATCTTCATCGAACGTTTTCGTCAAGCCACCTTACAGATGCCTCCAGGAGTTCCCGACTCCGCATTAGTAGACATTTGTAGGAAGAACCTTCTTCCCGTGGTCTCGGTGTTCACAGGACCATATCAGTTCCATGATTGGCCCTCGTTCATCATCTCGGCAGTAGCCGCCGAAGACAACGGTCGCAAGGCGCGCGACAATGGCATCATGATCTCCGCCTCTGACAGAGGCAAGAGGTTATCTCCTAGCAACGAACATCCTCGTGGTCCCAAAGGGAAAGAAGCCCTGGTAATCAATACGGCCAGACCAAAGATTGCGGCAACCACGCAAACGAAACCCGCGACTTCCAGGCCCGTCGAAGTCTACTCTTTCGACGACGACGATATCCCATGTATATTCGAGTGTCTCGTCAAAAGAGGCAAGATCACCCTTCCAGAGCTAAGGTGGCCCCAGGAAGTCGGCAATACTAACGACCCCAAATACTGCATCTTCCACAGATACGTACACCACCCAACAAAGGTGTGTTACATACTGAAAAGGAAGATCTAGGGGTTAATCGATGCTAAAGCCATCACCCTGCACAACACCGAGAAGACGGTCACGGCCAATATGATCTCTCTACAGTTTGGCAATCTGCCTCCCCAAGAGATCCCGGATGGTGTTGCACCTTTCTCCCGGACAACGATAAACATCGTCAATCTTCCTCCAGCTAGGGATCAAAATCACAACCTGGTACCCCTGACTACTCGGCAAGGCGAGATTATGTGGGTTCATCCAGATTTGGTGGCAGAGTTCGAGGAAGAAACTAAGGCTACTAAGCCTACATCCAAAAAGAGCTCCAAATACAGGCCATGCCATATGATCATGACTTCTTCGGCATCAGACGAAGACGAGGTATTTGCTGCAACCCGTTCAGGGAAGGCCTACCTCAACGACTACGGAGCAAGCTAGGAAGGTGCACCGGCAGACGCTCCAGCGGCCAAACCTTCAGAGCAAGGTCCCGTTGTACCAGATATCAGTCCTTCAAGACCAACCCCGGCGGAGAAGGGGAAGCAAAAAGAAGTACGCTTTGATAAACCTGTAAAAAATATTCTAAGCAAAGGTTTAGAGAAGCCATACAACTTCGACATCCTGGCCCAACTAGCCAATACGCCAGCCAGGTTGTCCATCTTCGAGCTACTTAGGCTCTCCCAAGACACTCGTCTAGCCCTGAGTGAAGCACTAATGCAGGCGGAGGCATACTTGATCCAGCTCAAGTCCCCCGACGAAGAACCAGTGGCGTGTCCTCAATGCCACAACGTGATGGAGGTGGTCGCAAATATCACTTTCACTCAAGACGATATGCTGTTAAAACATAACAGACATGACAGGCCCCTCTATTACACCGGGTACGTCAGTTCCATGGAGGTCGATCGGATTCACATAGATCTGGGATCGTCGATCAGCATCATCCCTCATAGTCTACTCAGACCGCTGAGGATTCCTACCAGCGAATTGGCTTACACCACCACTACGATCGTGGGTTTTAATGCCGGGAGAAGTAAGCCGTTGGGGAAAATCCGCCTGAGGATCCAGATCGGCAACCTGAGATCGGTGACCACATGTTACGTCATTGATTCAGAGGTATCTTACAACATTATGCTGGAAAGACTGTGCATCCACGACCACAACATCGTTCTTTCAACCCTACATCAATACCTTAAATATGTAGACGCACAAGGAATGGTACAAACGGAGGTGGCTGACCTAAACCCGTTCAAAGGAATAGAAACCTACTATTCCGATGCCGTGTTGTACTCCCAAGACCACACGGAAGAAGTGTCAGGCGAGGCAGAGAAGGAATCCCACCGGGAGCCAGAAGATCCCTCTGCCACGCTACCGCTGTCAATCAGAGTGAAAGGACGAACCACTCGTCCAAAAGCCATAGAGCCCAAGGCTATCCACCTGAACAAGACCAGGTCAGGAGAAGGGAGTGATCCGCTGACGATCATTTTGAACCGAAAGCCCCCGCCCTAGGTCATCAACCTTCGGCGCGACAGGCAGCCAACTGATGTAAATACAACCAGGAACGGAGTTCCGGATGATAATAAACATCCTCTTTTCCAGTATATTGACGCTCAAGTTCCAAAACAGGAACCCACTCCACATGACGAGGTAGAACCCATAGCACAAAAATTCTTGTAAGCTATAAACTCCTACCGCCCGTATGTCTGGGAAGTAGCGTCATCATCCAACGTCATCACAACGTATGGACCCCATAAAGATTCTATCATCGTTGTCCCGCCTACCTGCAGCAGTCAGCATCCAATATTCTTCGGCCGTATGCTCAATCAACCGGCTATCCAGAAAGATTCTTTCAATGACGATACTGGGAAAATGCAAGTTCACCGATACAGCCCGCAACTGCTGAAGATCATGCAAAACATGGGCTACGAATTGAAGCGGAAGCCAGGCCTCAACTACGGAAGAGGCAGACGAACGCCGCCGTGCGGCGACCCCCGCTATCGATAAACTCGTTTCGGGTTGGGGTATGCCACCTCCCTTACGGCTTCCAAGTCAGATGAAGACATATTTTCCTCTTCTCAGAATGGCTCGTCACACTCGGACTCACCTGATGCTCTCGAACAAACACTATCAGTAAATATGGTAGTGACAGATCCCTCAGAAGCAGATGAACAGGATTCTAAGCCGTTTGAGAATGACTCTTGGGCTCAACAAATGGATACGCAGTAGGAATTCCACTTTGAGCAAAGAGAACCTCCCACCAAAGATGAAGTTATCCAAATCGATGTTGGGGGTAAACTTTCGCCAAAGCCGATATTTATCAATAACAATCTTCCCCCAGCTGAAAGGGAAAAAATCATACAGCTGATAAAGGAATACGTCAACGTCTTTGTATGGGATTATGAGGACATGCCGGGCCTAGACCCGACGGTGGCTACTCACAAACTTAACATATTGACCGACTCAAAGCCTGTGAAGCAGCACCAACGCCGGTTCCGACCGGACATGATGGACGCCATTGAAGCTGAAGTCAAGAAACTGATAGCCTGTGGTTTCATCCGGGAAGAACAATATCCCGACTGGGTCACCAACGTTGTCCCAGTCATAAAGAAAAATGGGAAGGTACGTATCTGCATCGACTACCGAGATCTGAATGCGGCCTGCCCCAAGGATGAATTCCCCCTTTCCATCACGGACATCATGATTGAAAACACCTGCGGCTTTGAACGCATGTCTTTCATGGACGGGTTCTCAGGCTACAATCAGATCAAGATGCATCTTGGAGACGAGAAGCAGACTGCCTTCCGGACGCCATTGGGGGTATATTACTATACGGTCATGCCCTTCGGATTAAAGAACGCCGGGGCTACATACCAACGGGCTATGAGTAACATATTCCATGAGCATTTACGCAAAACAGTGGAATGTTACGTAGACGACATAGCCGTCAAGATTCGCCTCAAGGGTGATCACATTCAAGACTTAAGGATGGTATTCGAGCTAATGCGCCAACATCAACTCAAGATGAACCCTACGAAGTCCTTCCTGGGTGTATCTAGTGGCAAGTTCCTAGGATTCGTCATCACCGCCAAAGGCATCCAGGTGGACCCTGACAAAGTCCAGGCAATCGTAGAAATGCGACCGCCCCATAATCTGAGGGAACTCAGGGGATTTCAAGGCCGTCTGGCTTATATCCGACGATTCATATCCAACCTCTCGGGGAGATGTCAGCCCTTTTCCCATCTCATGAAGAAAGGTATATCCTTCGTATGGGACGAAGCCTGTCAGCAAGCGTTCGGAGATATCAAGCGCTACCTCACCAGTCCGCCAGTTCTGGTGCCTCCCGTCATGGGAAAGCCATTCTTGCTGTACGTTCGAGCGATGGATCATTCGCTAGGAGCTCTTCTCGCACAGAAGAACGACATGGGTCATGAACAGGCTATCTACTACCTCAGCAGGATGATGGTCGGAGCCAAACACCGGTACAACCCAGTGGAGAAAGAATGCTTGGCCCTGATGTTCGCTATCCAGAAGACGCGGCACTATGTCACCGGCCAGACTATCCATATCATCTCCAGGATCAACCCTCTTCGAGTACTGATGAGCAAGCCAAGTGTTCTCAATTACCGACTCGCGACTTGGGCGATGCTATTAACACCATATGATATGGTATACATACCGCAGAAGTCCATCAAAGGCCAAGCGCTGGCTGACTTCCTAGCTGCTCATCCGATCCCGAAGGCCTCCAAATTATACGAGGACATTCCCGACGAAGTTGCAGAATGTAATTCCACTATGGAAAGTAATGCGTGGCAACTCTTCTTCGATGGTGCCTCCAGAACCGGTCCTAGGGGAAACGTCGTTTCAGGGGTAGGAGTCGTCCTGATCACTCCTGATCAGCTCGTCATCTACCGAGCATATTCTCTTAGCGAGCCCTGCTCTAATAATGTGGCAGAGTACAACGCTCTGCTAATCGGGCTCCAAGTCGCCAAAGAGCTGGGGGTCGAATTCCTGGAAGCTTTCGGTGATTCTCTGCTTATCGTCAATCAAGTCAGAGGGATATATGAAGTCCGGAATCCAGACCTCATCCCCTATCATCGGGCGACGGTCGAGATAGCCATGACATTCAAAGGATTCTTCTTAGAGCATGTACCTCGATCTCAGAATCTGGAAGCTGATGCCCTAGCCAGTCTAGCTGCAGATTTAGCCATTCCTATAAGAAGGCAGGATTCGGTAATCCTTCTTAACAGAGATTTATTCTGTATGAAGAACAACTTTCACATAGAATGCAGCCACGCTGTGAACGCAGATCCCCCTAGAAGAGACTGGAGAAGTTCCTTCATAGATTTTGTCGCGTACGGAATCTTGCCGGAGGACCCCAAAGAAGCAATATCCGTCAAAAGACGATCATTACGCTTCTACTACGATGCATCCTCACAATGCCTGTATCGCCGGACCTACGACGGACTGCTATTGAGATGTCTATCTGAAGACGAAGCACAGCAGATTATCCGGGAAGCTCACGACGGTGTATGCAGAGCGCACCAACCCGGTCCTAAGCTACAGGATCGCATCAGGAGAATGGGCTATTATTGGCCTACTATGATCGCAGATGCAATACGGTATGCAAGACGATGCAGAGCCTGTCAGGTTCATGCAGACTTCATACATCAACAGTCTGAATATCTACATCCTACGGTTGTGTCCTGGCCTTTCGAAGCATGGGGTATGGATATCATTGGTCCTATTCACCCGTCTTCTTCCAGCGGTCACCAGTTCATACTGGCCATCACGGATTACTTCTCCAAATGGGCAGAGGCGATCCCCCTCGCTGAAGTGAAGGCGTCTAATGTGATCAGCTTCATCAAGCTCACATCATTTATCGCTTCGGGGTACCTCGGAGGATAATTCACGACAATGGGACTCAGTTCATCAACCAAGCATTTCATCAATTTTGCGATAAAAATCGGATACACAATATTGCCTCTACGGCATATTATCCAGCTGCTAATGGTTTGGCGGAAGCTTTCAACAAAACCATTATCAAACTTTTGAAGAAATTCATCTCTTCAAACAAGATAGATTGGAATGAGAAGCTGGACGAATGTCTCTGGGCATATCGCACAACGGTACGAACCCCGACAGGTTGTACCCCATTCTCGCTAGTCTATGGGAGCGAAGCAGTTCTCCCCATTGAAATCCAGATCCCGTCGCTCAGGATAGCCGTGACTAGTGAGCTGACTCGAGAAAAGAATAACCTGTTAAGGCTCCAAGAGCTAGAAGGATTAGACGAGAAACGCCTACAAGCTCAGCAGCGCATCGCGCTCTACCTAGCACGCATTTTCAAAGCTTTCAATCATAAAGTAAAGGAAAGAGTGTTCAAAGTCGACGAGCTAGTTCTAGCCGTAAGAAGGCCGATGATTCTTACTCACAGAAGTAAAGGCAAATTCCAGCCCAAGTGGGAAGGCCCTTATGTGATCGAGACAACGTTCTCGAACGGCGCCTACAGGATAGCCCAGCCTAATGGAGACCTGTTAATGGCTCCTATCAACGGCAAATTCCTGAAAATGTACTATGCTTAATCTCCCCTGCTCGAGTGAAATATAGCGAGGATCTCGATTCTGACAAAACTACTTCCAGAACGCAATTAGTTGGGTTACATTCTATCATGTCCGTATGACCTCTGAACAGATATGTCCCGCTAAAAGTTTATCGAGAGTTTATCATCAGATATCACTCTCGCCAAAAAACTGTCATTTACATTCCGAAATAATGGGTCTACAAAAGTCAGAAAAGAGTCGCTTTTATTTATTCCCAATAGAAAGCAGAATTACATCTGGGGAAGCAGAAAGAGAAAGGATACATCATGATGGCGGAGTAGTCAGATTGCGAATCAGCCGCTCCAGTGCAGCTATCCTCTCGTTCCTAAGAACCAAGGCATCGGCACGAGCCCGCTCCAGCCGTTCCTCGGGGGTATTCATACAGGACAGCTCAGCCCTTGCCCGAAGGCAGCCTGTGCGTGCAGCTTCTGCACGGTCCAAATCCTGTCGCGCTATGCTCAATCGACCGGTCGCTACGTCTAGACCCGCCAACGATTGAGAAGCCCACTCCTCTGCCCGAGCGAGTTTTTCCCTCAGCTTGGAGACCCTCGCTGCATTCCCGTCATGCTCGGATTGGCACTTCGTCTCAAGAGCGAGAGCCTCTGCCACGACAGCTTTTCTTCTATCCATCTCCAGCTCATGTGTCTTGATGGAGTTGTCTAGGCTTTCCAGCTTTGTAGTGAGCTGCGCAGTCATGTGCGCGTACCTGGTCTGGACCTCAGCATCAAAGCTGCCCCGAGTCAGCTGCAAATATTCGTTAATGGGTTGCTCTAAACTATTAACCACCGCCTCCAGGGCGTCAGCTGCCCCAGGATCGCCGAGCTCCCTGATGACCCCGATCGAAAACTGAGAAGCCTTCTTCAGGCGCTCGAAATCTAGACTCTTCGCCACCACCATTGATATCATCATTTTCAAACCGGTGTAGAAGAGGCTGGTATGTTGCTCGATCAACGCAACTAGATTCGACTGAACGCCGGGAGGGGCCGCAATATCAACAAGTCCCTCTCCAGGAATAATTGCAGACGAGGTGGCCACAGCCGCCGCCTCGACGCGTGGCACGACCGAAGAAGGTGCGACGGCAACAATCGAAGTCATCGGCATGCTCGCGAGGGGCGAGGTCACGATGACGGCTTCGTCCTCCTCTTGAGACAACGAAACCACTCTGGGCGAGCTAGCCCCCGAGGACATTTCCTCCTCGAAGTCGGGTGCCTCCACATCATCACCAGGAGCCGGAGCAGAGCCAGAAGGCGCTTCAACGCTGTGCTCTCCGTGGACGCCATCCCCTGAGAAAAGAGCAAGAAAGTTGGTATCAGTATAATGGCAATCTTTCTAAAGGGAGACATAAAGACGATATTTACCCGAAGCCAACGGCATATACGACGCATCTGCAGCCGATGTAGCTAAACCACGCCTTAATGACGCAATGCGGACTGTCATACCTGGAGAAGGAGGTGGGCCGACCGACATCGCCAAGAGTTCCGTCAAGCCTTTACCAAGACGCAGTCGAGATTCGTCAGCTGGAATCTCGCTAGGCGGGCTCACCGACACGGCGGGAGTTTTATCCGTTGCTGGTCTAGGAAAAGATTCTTCCATCTGCCTCGGCCACACAGGCAATCTCGTTCCGCTACCTCTAGCAAGGATTCTCCGGCGCCGCCGGCCGGAACTGTAGAAGGTCCCTCTCTAAAAGGCGAGGAACCTCCAGCCAAAGAATCATCCCAGATATGGGGAGATGCAGGCTCACTCCCGGGAGCCTCAACACCAAGAATGCGGAAAGGACGAGCAACCGTCTCCTTTCTCCTCTTACGAAGAGAAGCTTCCTTCGGAGCAGAAGCCCGTCGCTTCCCAGAAGAGACTACCAAAGCCCCCGCAGGCGGAGGCACTTCACACCTCGGCACCGGTACCAGAGGCTCATCTGGAGTACCAGACTCCTCACCCTCGTTCGAAGAAACCGAGGGGACGTCAACTCTTCCCCCAGGCTTGGGAGATGGCACCCTGAAGCTTCCACGTGTGTCAAAATCATGATGGAAGGTGTTAATCGCCACATAGAACTGGGCGTAAGAATGGAGAATGCGGAGCTCCGTGGAGGTTGTAACGACCGGCACAATGAAGGTTGCTCACGTACAACCCATGATAAAATATCGCCACCCTCTGGCTCCATCAATGAGTCTGCCCCTGGACCTAAAGCTGGTGACGGCATTGCCCACGTGCAACTGATCGTACCCAAACTGCCGGGCAAACCGACTAGGCAAGTAGGGCTCGAAGAAGCAATGGTCTTCGCTCCTGTATAGCAGATGGGAGGGTCTAATGCAGACCAACCAATTAAAAGCTTCCGGAGAAAGATCGGTCTTCTCTCCACCTGAATCCTCAAGCCTCGCCCCTGATTGATTGCGATGTACAGGAGGGGGAGTACAGAGGAGCTTCCAGCCATGGCTGAGGTTCAACACCAGCCGACAGTCTAAAACTGTGCTCATATTCCAGGGAGAGCCCTTGTAATTCAGCAAGAATATACCCCCCGAGCTGCTACCGGAGCCAGGAGACATCACCCGGGGATTGTGGAGAATTAACCATCCCATCAAATACAGGTATGGTAATTCCACCCGGGGAAAACTCTCACGCCGAGCTTCATCGACGAGCAACCCATCAGTCATGGCTCTCAAGCCAGCCTGTATACGGCATACCATGGCAGAAAGCAAGCCCAGTCTTGCCCCAAACACCAGGCGCACTGCCGGCCACAGGATATTCTGGTGAATGCGGTCCGCGGACGCAGTGCCAGGCACTACTACTCGACCCAGCCATATGGAGAGGAAACTAGCCAGCTGGGCTTCCTTAGACAGAGGCCTGCGACAGCGCCTCATGTAACTACATGCCTTAGTGCCTTCAGGGTACTTTCCTACCCCCTCGACGAGAATCTGATCCGGAGCTTCAGCCTCCTCCATAAGATCCTCCACGACCTGGGCACTAAGCACGCCCAAACAGTTCACGGGCTCATTCTTGCCCCCCGAGGCTTTCTCCGACTTGGCAGCCCTGGCTCGGTGGAAGAAGAGGTAGGACATCCACTTGGTGGTGTGAGCCAAATCAGAAGGCTCGTTATAAAAAGTGGTGCACGCGAAGTATTGACACATCAGCTCCTGATATACTTCCGCCACCCGAGGGTCCAAGTCCACCAACTCCCGGTTGGTGGGAACATACTCTTTATATGGGGTATTCCCCATCGACAGTCTCGAGACAACCGCCATCTCATGAAGGGCCAATCCCAGCTCCCCCAGTGGAGTGGCGAAGGTGCCAGTGAGTGAAATGTATCGCTCCATCAGTGCCAAGAACAAATTAGGATTGGGAGGTAACCCGACGCTCGTCGCACTCACAGCGACATACAGTCCAATGTCCTCCAGCTCTCTCCGGAAGTGCTTCAATGCCCAGTCAACTAGGCATGTCCATCGGGAGTTTGTTGGGGCAATCCACCCATTGCACCGAGGATTCTCCTTGGGATATACCCCGCCTCGTCCCATGAAGTCGTTGCAGAAGGTCGACAATTGGACCGGCTGGATCACTGAGCTGTCTTCGCTTGGGACACAGTCCCCGGAACAACGTCACAACACCAGAAGGGCGGCTGACAAACGACCCCTGGTCAGCTCCTTTCAGATGAAAGATCTTCCCCGGCTTACCGTGAAGATCAGGAGTCAGCGTCCACGACATCTTCCTGGGATACGTCGCGTGGGAGAAAGCCGAGATGGGATAATCCCTCGGCATCGTTGGCAAGTACACAAACAAATTCCCGGCAGGGAAAACCCAGGGCTCCCTCTTGGGCTTCGTCTGGGACTGTTTGTCAATCATGTCCCCAAAGAGGAAAGCCGGCTTTATGTACTGCTCCCCGTCTACATATGTCAGGGGCTCCCCGTTGATCATGCTCAGCAGCATTCGCTCGCCCTAAGCCGATATCAAAAACTCCATTCCCTCAGGATACTGGGGTCCAAAGATGGAAAATGCCACGTGGGACAGATCCTCCAGGTAGTTCGAGTGCAGCATCCCAGCAGCGGAGCCCATCACCTCGGCCAGTGGAGACTCGCCCAAATCAACTGCAAAAGTGCAAGAAAAATATGTCATTGCAAATCTTGCACAAACGTATAGACCAAAGAAACGACAGTCTGTGCTCTACGCAGGATTGTACAAATCTGGTTATTTTACGCCGGTAGTCCCCTCCACAAGCGTAAAACTCAAATTTTACGATATACGCCAATTTTTGGTAGCCAGAGCTTTTACGCTCAGAACTACGAAAATATGGAGTCTTTACGCTGGCATATTAGAAATGTGGACGTAAAAGATAAAAACGTCTTCGTGCATCATCTTCCTCAAAAGAGGCTATCAGCACAGAAGACAACCTAGCGCGGTCACGTTCGACGTGTGCGAAGGATTTTTTGTCGTTTTTGCCACCCCAAAGGCTCTACCTCTAAGACCGGGTGCGCTGCTCGTTGGCGGGATACTTCGCTCAGAAGGAAGTTCACCTTGCCCGACCGAAGACTCCCTCGCTGGGGCAGAAGAATGAGAAGAAGAACCTATGCTCTTTCCCTTAGCGGAGGAGGTTTGTTTCGGCGCCATTTCTAAAGACTCGAAGTGCTCGAAGAAGGAATAAAGAAAAACTCGAACAGTCGAAAGCTCTCTTTCGCAGAAGACAAATAAAAAGTTTTTTCTCTCAAAAGCTCGAGATATATATAGAGTTCGGGTCGACTCCTCGAATCCTCGGACGGACTCCTCGAGACCCTAACCAAATCTCGCAATTAATGGTGGGTTATGATTGGATGCTACGTCAGTCCACTACCCTTGAAAGACGGACAGTCAGCAAATTCGAAAAGTTTTTCGTGCAAGACGGTTCAGCAGGTCCTACGCTAAAGGAGCTTTCTACGCTCGACAGCAACAGATCTACGGTTTTACGCTCGTAAGCGATAAGTCTATGGTTTTATGCCCGGATGCCTTTGTGCCCGGTAGCTTTTATGCCCGAGAGGCCACAAACCCACGACTTTACGCTCAGCAGATACCAAATCGATGATCTCACGCTCGGTGGCACTCAGTTTACGCTCAGAAGCAACAGATCCGCAAACTTCTACGCTCGAAGGAATTTTCTTTTCAGGAGCTACAGATATACAGTTCTACGCTAAAGGATCTTTCTACGCTCAACGACTACGAATCTACAGCCTTACGTTCGACAGCTATAAGTCTATGGTTTTATGCCCGGATGCCTTTGTGCTCGGTAGCTTTTATGCTCGAGAGGCAACAAACCTATGACTCCACGCACAGGAACCACAAGTCTATGATTTCACGCTCGATGGTGTTCTATGCTCACAAGCTACAGATCTCCAGTCCTACGCTAAAGGAGCTTTCTATGCTCGACGGCTACGAATCTACAGCTTTACGTTCGACAGCTATAAGTCTATAGTTTTATGCCCGGATGCCTTTGTGCTTGGTAGCTTTTATGCTCGAGAGGCTACAAACCTACGACTTCACACTCAGGAACCACAAGTCTACGATTCCGTGCTCGATGGTATTTTACGCCCAGAGGTTACAGACTGATGATTTCACGCTCCACGTCTTTCCGCATATTCGAAACAGTCCCCAAAGCGGTCAATTGCCAAGAGTTCACACAGAAGATACTCGTTCTTGACCCAAAGCATCCCAAGTACCCGAAGCATGCAGAGTTCAAACATAGAGAAATTACTCTTCTCGGGTCCAAAATTGGAGGTTCATCCAGACTCCATTCTGAATATCTCGTCTATCAAGATGGCAAACTCAGTTTGACAGCCAAAACCTCGACCCTGTTCCAAGGGAGTTTCGAGAGATCATTCTTGAAGATGAAGTCTGAACAAAGTTCTGTTCATCAGAAGCAGCAGTTCAGAATTCTACGCGGTCCCTCAGTCCTAGCAGCAGGACAGTTCTAAACGTTCAAAATGCTCAACAGCGTTCTATGGATAATTCGCTATGCGTAAAGGACAGGGCCTAATACTCTTTCTATCAGAGTCGGCGTAAAGATTCAGACGTGTCGAAGCTACACATATTCAGACTTCACAAGCAACGTATGGCAAGATGATCATATGAAGAGGCAAGACGATTTTATTAAAGATTAAAGTCATGATTACATATGAGGGAAATCCAATCTACAAGGGTTTTTCTTTTCATTTTCATGATTACAACTGAGGGAAATCCGTCGACAGGAGGGTTTCCCCATCATCGTCTGAAGATTGCCCAGAAGCTGTTCTGACAGGTTCTCGCTGGGCTTCAATTCTTCATCCATCTTCTCCAGCAGTCAGTCGGTTGCCGCAAACTGACTGACATGGCAATGATCAACGGCGGGTGGATATAGAACTGGGCCTGCATAGATTTTGTAGATCCCATGCTCCGTGCGCCGCTCAAGCCGGGACAGAGCCGGTCTGTCTGCCTCTCGTCACCAGAGGCAACGAGAGAAGACAGCACTTGCAAGCTGTGTGGTCAAAGACGACCCTTCCTCTCTCCTGGGGCAACGCCATATAAAGTTGCTAATTATCCCGAGCAAGGGAGGCTAAGATATCCTTCCATGATCCATCGTTGCAGTGGACACTTGCTCGAAGACGCCGTCTTTTTTTGCTCCCTACATGCTGGAAGAACATGATCTCCTTCTTCCTCAGGTCGACCCGACGAACTTCGGCGATTATCTTTGCATGGTGATGGGAATGTGGAGAGAACAGGTTAACTCCCCCAGCCTTTTTATAGGCGAAAGAGATCACAGCGGTCCCCAATAAATCCGCTATAAAGTCAGCATCGACCGTTTCAACGCTCCATTCAGAAATATCTCGAGTTACGAGGGGCCGTTCATGCTTCATTCAAAGCGTTTCAAATTTCGAAGAATTTAAAAGCTTTGAAGGGGGTCTTGTAGAAGCATGAAAAATACGCTGGGAGGATCTACGCAGCCTCTTGATGCAGAGCAGCGTAAACAGAGGCCTTCAGAGCCATCAGGCGTGCAACAGAGCTTTTTCCGCTAAAATACAGCGTGAAGAATAAAGCTCAAAAGACCATCCGCGTAAGTGGAGTACGTCCGGGCCGCTCCAGCGTAAACAGAGTTCTTCATCGCCTCCATGGCGTAAAACTCATCCGCTCTCAAAGCAGCGTTAAAGCGTACGAGGAACGCTTCGTCTTCCCCGAAATGAACCTGTCAAGTCATGCAGTGAATCTGACCTATGACTCCTGACAAAAAATGCTGCACGGCTACCCAGACGACGGGTGAAAACGATGGCAGACCCCTCGGGATGCGCCCCACAGTATGATGGCGGATCTCTGCATTTAATGCGGAGGATTTGGTTAAAGCATCACCGAACCGTCGTTTACTGAAGTCCCCTCAGCGTAAATCGCTCTTTTACGTACTAGGGAATACGTTGCCTTGTTTTACATAGGCAAACATGAGCCATTTTACGCTCCGTAGCTGACAAACCGCCTGCCACGTCAAAAGCTGCACTTCGTACGGGACTCGAGGCACGTCTCCACGTCTAATTGCACAGAGCGGTGACAGTTTCTCTCAAGGCACATCTCTGTGATGGGTGCACAGAAGGGCTGCAGACCTTCAAAATATGCCTTCGCATTTAATGCATAAGATCGTGGCAAATCTCTGCAAGAGATTTGATTATATCTTCAAAAGCCATAATTTCGGCTAAGACGTCCACATCAGCACTCTGGCACGGTATGCAGCGGCTTCTACGCCCATTCAGGATCTGTGCTCATGCGGCTTCTATGCCCACTCAGTCTCTACGACCACTCAGTCTCTACGACCACTCGGCTTCTATGCCTATTCGGCTTCTACGCCTGTTCGGCTTCTACGCCTGTTCGGCTTTTATGCCTCTTCGGCTTCTATGCCTATTCGGCTTCTATGCCTACTTGGCTTCTACGCCAGGGTGATAGTCATTTGGCTTCTACGCCAACCTCTTCTACACGAGGGATACCTACCTACGTGGCTTCTACGTCGTAATCTTCGCAGCAAATATACGCGTTTTGTCCCCTTAGTTGGACACGCATCACATGCTCACTCAAAAGGTTATCTATATGCAGGCATTGGTTATTTTAACCGTTGTGTAAAGGGGTATTGTACTTCCCACTCCTCGGTTTCTATACCGACGGAGTGGTCACTGTCACCAAAACTCTATAAATAGAGACCCCTATCAATGGAAAACAGGGTCAAAAACTTGGAAAGAAGAATCGAACAACAGGGTCGAAAAACTTCAAACTTGAAGATCGAACAAGGTCGAACTTCCAAGAAAGATCGAACCGGAGTTCGAGAGAGAGAGAGAGAGAGAGCACGGAGCTCAGGCAAAGAGCAGGGATCGACGACTTCAGCATCGTGCATCCACCCTCTCCTGCAACCTTTGAAGCTGCTACCTGTCTTCCACGGCACTTCTTCAACATCGCGTGGTCCAAGGGCTAAAGTGATCGACTGCAGATCAGACACCTATAGCAATTTATACCCAGATTAAATAAATTTTACTCCCATATCCTCATATAGGATTATATTGTACAAGTTTATTTGTAAACCAAAGGGCGCGGGTTTCGCATAAACCCTGTCATTGAAATACACTTTCATTCTTTCGTTTAATACCACAAACAACAGGTTATATAGACATGGCAAACTCTCGAGGGAGGACGTGAGGACGATAACTCAGGAGTGACGTAGACGTGAGCTGATCGGTAGTCATACCGAGAGGTTAGGTACGATCCCGGTATTTTTATGAAAATAAAAGCGAGACAGAGGTAAGATGGACGTGGTTGTTTGCTTCCGTTGAGGACATCCCACTGGGGGACCTTTGGTGGACTTACTACTCCTTGCATACTAGAGTTTAAGTAATAAGTTCGAAAATAATCCCTATCAGAGGTAATATAGACGTGATAGGTTTTGTAGGCCCATTAGTTTTTACATATTTGAGTGCAAGTAATGGGTTTAAGACAAGCCCTGCCAGAGATAATATGGACGTAACAGATTTTGTGGACTTAACATCGCTGGCGTACCTTAGTAAGTACGGGTGATAAGTGGGTATGACCACCGATATCAGAGTTAATATGGACATAATGATCAATAGCCAAGACCCAGGAGGTTTGCTCAGAGGTAATATGGACATGGCAAACTGAGTCAGGGAGAAATATTATGACGATAGTTCAGAGGTAATATAGAAGTGAACTAATGTCCGAGCAACTCGCTGAGGAATAATTTACTGAGTGTGGTCTATCCGGGAGTATGGATAGACCTGAGGATTACTCCGCTGGAGAGATTGGTGGGACGATAGCTCAGAGGTCACTACGGGAGTATGAACATGGCTAGCGTCTAACGGGATTGATTTTTGAGTGGTCACTGCGGGAGTGTTCCAGTGGACCTGAGGACTGCTCCGGTGGAGAGACTTTGAGGATCCATTATCTGTTGCATGTCCAGGACCCCTAGATACAGATAATGGCTTTTACAAGAATCTGTAAATAAGGGGAAAATATTGTACATAGGAACTTGCTGGGGATGAAGAACCAAGAGTGTAAAGATGTACATCTTGATTTCTCAGCTGGTGATAAGGGGAGTACAAATCAAGTTTAAACATAGTACTTTTTTAGGAACTTATCGTTGATAGGCATCATGAGCCAGTCATCGTTTGGTTTCATGAGCCAGTAGGTGCCGTTGGAGAATACTAATTCAACGACGAACGGGCCTTCCCATTTGGGTTAGAATTTGTCGGCCGTTTTTTGGGTCATAACCATCGGCCTCCTTACAGTCAGGATGAGATCACCCACTTGGTATATCCTCTTATTCACCCGTTTGTTGAAGGCTCTCGAGAGACGCGCTTGGTATAGCTCAATATGCTGTTGAACTAGGAGATATTTCTCGTCGAGTTCTTCTAACTCATGTAGCCGTTAGCGATTATTGTCATCGATTGTTAATTGGTTGGAGAGAGAAATCAGAGTGAAGGAATTTGGATCTCGAATGGGAGGACCGCTTCGCTTTCATACATCAGAGAGAAAAGCGTATTTCCCATAGTAGTCCAGACCATTGTACGGTAGGCTAGAGGCATTCACCTAGCTTCTCGTTCTAGTCACGTTTATTGGAAGACAAAAACTTTTTGAGAATCTTTATGATAGTCTTGTTGAAAACTTCGGCCGGACTATTTGTCGCTGGGTTATAGGTAGTCAACGCTACATTCTGAATCCATTTTTTGTCATAGAGCCGGTAGAATACATGACTTGCGAAATGTGGACCATTGTCATGGATGATCCTTCGTGGCAAGCCGAAGCGGTATATGAGATGATGCTTAATGAAGCTGATCACGTTGGACGTCTTGACTTCCGTGAGTGGTATTGCTTCCGCCCACTTGGAGAAGTAGTCGGTGATAGCGAGGATGAATAGATATACCTTGGATGAAGGTGGACTAATCGGTCCAATGATGTCCATACCCTTGGCTTCGAGCGGCCAGGACGTAATGGTCGGGTGTAGGAACTCTGAGGGTTAGTAGATGAAGTCTACATAGATTTGGCACGCTTGGCACTTCCTTGTGTAGTCGACGGCATCCGCTACCATTATTGGCAAAAAGTAACCCATTCTACGGAGGCGGTCCTGTAGCTTGGGCCCTGGCTGATGGGCACCGCAAACCCTGTTGTGAGCCTCGCGGAGAGCCTGCTTCGCTTCTGCATTCGATAGGCATCACAACAGAAGGTCATCATAAGAACGACGATACAGCATTTTGGTAGACGTATCATAATAGAACCGAAGAAAATGTATTCTGACCGAAGTAGCTTCCTTTGGGTTCTCGTAAAGAGTTCCATAGACTGCGTAGTCGATGAATATAAGTCTCTAGTCTTGTCAGTCAGCGCTCATCTCTACTGAGTATCTTCGATACAGACAGAGGTTGTTCTTCTGGCAGACCAGTTCCTGACCAAGCACGATAATCAGTTCATGGGTATTGACTGGAATAGCGAGAGAGTATGCGAGTCCGGCTATGGCGTCCGCGTCAATATTTTGCAGCCGAGGGACATGCTCTATGAAGAACCCCTCGATGGTCGAGATGATGCCAAGCGAGGCTTGGTGGTAAGGAAATAAGTCCTCATGCTGGACTTCGTACTCTCCCCAGACCTGATTGACTATCATCTTGGAATCGTCATAGGCTTCCAGGTAGTCAACTCCCACTTGTTTAGCGAGTTGAAGTCCAATGATGAGAGCAGATTACTTGGCCATAATGTTAAGGCATGGCTCAGTGAGAGAGTAGGCGCAGTTGATAACTAGATCATATAGAGAGATCAACACTATCCTGACTCCAGAGATGATGTCGCATTTGGTCCCTATTCTCGAAGCACCATCGAAGAACATTCGCCAAACGGCTTCTGCGTTCATCACGGTTTGAGTTTGCGACTTTGTTGGGGATCTTCTTGTAGAGTTTCGAAGTTTATGGAACCGGGTGGGCTGCAAGAAAATCTGCCAACGCCTGACCTTTGACCGTCTTCTGTGGGACGAACACTATATTGTATGTTACATCAATATTGCCCGGGTGGCTAGGCGAGATTTGAGCGCCCCAGGTTTGGTCTTGAGGACCCTGAAGGGGTTCACCCGAGAGATCACATGGATCGTTTATCCTGCCACATAATACCGAATCTTCTAGATAGCGAATACAAGAGCAAAGAATTCCTTCTCAACGGGGGTGTACCAATGCTCCACGCCAACCATCATCCGACTAAGATAATAGATGGCCTACTCGTGGCCTGCATCATTATTCTGGGCTAATAAAGTACCAAATGAGTGGTCTATTGCAAGCACATAGAGCAAGAAAGGCTTCCCCACGACTGGGGCTACCAGCACTAGAGGGTTTGATAGGTATTATTTCATGTCGTTGAAGGCGCGATGGCATTATTCGTTCCAGACAAAGGAAACTCCCTTCTTTATAAGCTGAATAAACAGCCGAAAATATCCAAAGAGGTTTGATATAAACCTCATGATATAGGCCAGTCTTTTTTGCAGGCTATGAAGTTCTATGAGGTTCTTCAGTGGGCGCATTTCAAGGATTGCTTTAGTCTTATCAGGGTCTATATGGATGCCCTTTGATGTTTGTATAAACCCTAGGAATTTACCGCTAGAGACTCCTAAGAAAGATTTGGTATGATTCAACTTGAGCTGGTGCATACGCATAAGGCCGAACACAGTCCTCAAGTCCCTGAGGGATCATCTTTGAAGCGACTCTTGACGACGATGTCATCGACATAATACTCGACCGTCTTGTATAGATGCTCATGAAAGATGGTTCTTATAGCTCGCTGGAATATAGCACTCGCGTTCTTCATACCGAAGGATATGATTATGTATCAGTATACTCTTATCCGTGTTCAAAATAATGTATACTTCTCGTCTTCAGGAGATATCTTGATTTGATTGTAGCCTGAGAATCCGTCGATAAAGGAGATACACTCAAAGCCACAGGTGTTATCGATCATTATGTTTATAATTGGAAGGAGGAATTCATCCTTAGGATAAGCCGCATTTAGATTATGAAAGTCAATACAGATCCGGATCTTTTCGTTCTTTTTGACGATGGATACGATATTGGCTACCCAATCTGGATTTTGTTCTTCGCGGACAAAGCCACTATCTATCAGTTTATTGACTTCAGCTTCGATGGCATTTATAATGTCCGACCAGAACCGTCGTTGCTGTTGCTTGACAGGCTTAGCATTAGTTGAGATATTAAGCTTGTGGACCACGATTTGGGGGTCCAGTCCTGGCATATCTTCGTAGCTCCAAGCAAAGATACCAATGTATTCCCTGACGAGCTATAGTAGGGATTCTCGATCCTCATTAGTCAGACTCTTGCTGATGAAGTTAGGTTTGGAGGAGGATTCGTTGCCTAGATTGACTTATATGACTTTGTCCTTGGTAGGAGGTTCTCATTGTTCGAACCGCATATCCCATTGTGCGTCTAGGCGTTGGGCCTACGGTACTACTTCAAAAAGTTCCAGTGGATCTTCGTCATCTTCCTCTGGGTCGGCTAACACCCTGTTGGCAGACAAGATTAGCTTGAGCATCTCCCCGATACTGACGGCGGAGTCCCAAGAGGAAGACTCTAAAGAGTGAGAATGTAACTCATCTTCTTCATCCGAGACCTCGGGGATAGCAGGAGGTGTAAAGTATCCTAAGCCATGCTTGATCTTCTGGTAGTAATCCTCGGGTTTGCCTGTCGGAGCAGTAAGGCACAAAGGCAGTCGTCGACATTTGTCATAATTCAGACCTCGGTTGATTTTAAGATCATATCCCCATATTCTGGATGAGGTATTTGGCTAGACCACTGAACCGGTAGAGTTGTATTTTACCGGTATCGGGTTCTGACTCATGTTCCTCGGGGATGAAGGGGAGGGGGCATTCAACCTTGCCGAAGATGATGGGTTTGTCTCCCCTTCTCTTTGCTGAAACCGTGAAGTAGGAACCTTGGCTAGAAAGGATTCGGTTTGCAGTGTCGGTGGTAGTCACCTGCGCCTGCAGGCGTAGGCCTAGACCATGCTCCATGGAGTATATTGTGCTTATGTGTGCAACTTCGGAGTAGTTCAAAGATAGCCCTTTATTGATGAAATGAGATATCTCATCATCCAAAATTATATCTTCGAGAGAAGGGATGTTAGCATGGGCAGCTACGTACTCCTCCAGCTCATCTTTCCCGAGATCTATCCCCAGTATGAGCGACGACTTTGTAGGTTTTTTGTACAGCTTTACTACTAGAGGTTTGGACATGGTAGAAGGTAGTAGAGCATCCTTTGGAGGTTGACTCAGCCTAAAAATGTGAACAACCAAAGTTTCGGACATGGTAGATGGTATCGGATCTCCCTTCGACGATCGATCCGTCCAACGAAGGTGAACGACCAGAGGTTCGGGTGCCTTCCTACATAGTTTTATGACGAGAGAAGAGGTTGTGTCAGAGCGCGTGCCTTTAGAAGGAATCTTTAGGGCTCTTCAGGTGTTGTCCCAGCCTCTACCACATTATCGACATTATTGATACCTTCATCTTAGTAGACCTGTTTATAAAGGATCGAGTCGGAGTAATCGGCTTTGATCCCTTTGCATGGATCGATATCAGCAAACTCTGTTTTGACCGTGCCGTGTTCGTCGACGTACTTTAAGAACTGGTGTAGACTCGATGGCATGATCATATGTTCGTGTATCCATGGACGTCCGAGCAAGATATTATAGGATACATCTATGTCAATGACGTAGTAGGTGATCTCTGTTTTTAAGTCATCGATCTAGATTTTCAAGCGAATCTTGTCCAGAGGGTAGCTCCTTCCTGCGTTGAAGCTAGTGATTGCAGTATTAGTGGCTGCCAGGCGATGCATCAAAATACCCAGGATCTGAAGCAGACTCCGTGGGATGATACTAACTAATGAACCAGGATCGATGTGCATCCGGTCCATCTTAGTAGCCCCAATATACCCTATGTAATATAGGGGATGATCATGCCGATTATTCTTCAACAATATATCTTGTTGTGAAATATGATATTGGGTATCGCCTCCATGATGTTATTGCAGTGAGGGCAAGCAGCAGGATCTTCAGCTGGCGACTTGACCTACGCCAGGTAAGTGTCGGCATTTTGTAATACTCACTAAGAGAGACCCGAGTATCTTTGGAGAGTCAGAGAAGCTCGAATAGAGACAACTTTGCTGGAGTATTGGTGACCTGGGCCAAGATATCGAAGTTGTAGGGCTTTCCAGCCCCTGAGCTGATTCTTTGCGCAGGTACTTATCAAAGCGATTACCTTTTCGCTTAGACTTGTCCGCTGCTGGAGGCTGGGATGGACCCAGATCTGATATTGCGAGTGCAACTATTTGAAGTACACCATCGCCAGGGATGTCGTACTCTCGTTGGTACGCTAGGCCTGACATCGTTGTTCTTGCTATATCTTCCTCTCATGGGAGGAAAACTGTGTAGTAGGGTTTGGATTTCTTGCCCTTAGTCTCGGTGGCAGACGGTGTTGTCTGTTGCATCAATTCGGAAGAAAGATCAGGGTGAACCCACATGACCTCCCCATGCGACATGGTGGGAGGTATCAGTACGGCCATTTGGTCAAGAGCCGACAGAAGGTTGATGACTTCAATCGTTGGTCGGAGGATCGAAATTACTCCATCTTAGTCCTCCGACACTAAAAAGTTGTCAGACTGGAGAGACACCATGTTTGAGGCAATTATCTTGTCATCGATATCCAAGTTGAGGGCCTTGGTATCGAGCAAACGCTGGATGTACTGCTTGAGGGTGTAGCAGTTTTTCATCGTATGGTGGACGTAGCGATGGTAGTGGTAGTACTTTGGATTATTCATCTCTGTTGTCTTTACAGAGCGCTTGACGTCGGGGAACCAAAGCTTACCACCCTTCATCAGTACGTCGAATAAGGGCATAACGTCGTCATCTTCGAAGAAGTAAGTCTCCTGGGGCTTTGGAACCTCAACCGGCTTTTTCTTGGACTTCTTGGTTAAGTTGGCCACCAGGGCCTGCTTCCCTTTTTTCTCGTGGCCAATGTTGCCGTTGTTGCTTTTGCTAGGACATTTTTCTATATCGTCAGCAACATGGATCTATATTCCCAAGAACCAGGCGTCGTTGACCTTCTTCTCAGCGCTGACAATGCTTATGATGAACGTTGTCCAATCTTGAAACTGGCTGTCGCCCATCTAGAGGCTGACTACTGGAAGTAAGTTTTTGTGGTACATGTCCATCAGGGTCGACTCAGGATTGCCTTGTGGCAACCTAAGTGTTGTTTGTCAAAAATTCTCGATATAATTTTGGGCGGGTTCCCTTTCCCCTTGGGTCACATCCATTAGGGAGGACATCATCATGTTGCTTCCTCCATCATAGAATATTTTGAGGAAAAGTCTCTTGAAGTCATCAAACGACGAGATACAGTTATCTTGTAGGTTACAAAACCAGTCGAATGCTACCCCGGATAATGCCCCTATGAAGAACATAGTGAGGAGTGTGTCACTACGAGGTGGGTGCCTAGTTGCAGTCTCAAAATAACTCATGTATTGACAGGGGGATGTCTTCCCGTTAAATGGATTCAAGTTAAAGGGCTTGTACTTCGGCGGGTATGAAACATTCCTCCACTCGATGGGGTATGGTTGTCGTATCCTGAGCTAGCACAGTAAATCCCAGCTGTCCATGGAATCTAGGCAAGCTTGGAGTTCTCGGACTTCCCTCATTGCTTCTTTGGCTTCGTCTCCAGCGGAAGGGGCAGATGAGCCTGGCAGAGGGTAATTTCTGCCTATGGGCGGAGCGATTTCATCAGAATTTGTATTGGTCCCAGGGTCCAAGATTGCTTGTCCATAAGCCCTTGCTGGTTGGAAAGCCATGCTTGTTTTAATTTTCAGCATCGCTTGAGTCAGGGCTTATATCAATGAACTCACCGTCTACATCATGGTCGCAATAGCCTCGAGGTGTTATCGGTCGTTGGGGCCTTCGTGATTATCTTCTACCAAGTATACAGCCCTCACGTAGGAAAAAATAGACGGAGTAGTGGACGCCGCACTTTTTGTCTCTGTTTCTTGTTGGGAGTAGTGATCCGGTAGCGTGGCCTCCTCCTCAAATTTGGAGAGAGTACTACCCCAGTGTAGGAGGCTATGTCATTTTGATGAGGGTGGCCACCACCAAGGATATTGGAGTCTATCCCCTAGGAATCACTGCCTTCTCGGAATGCTGGGTTATCGTACAGGTCCAAGGGATTACTACCGCCAGCTCATGTAACCCTCAGGGGTCCTGACGAAGAAATACCCCCACCGGCTAATAGCTTTTTCTTCGAGCAGGTTCCTTGGAAAACACCTTCCGCAGGTCCTGCTGCTGGTCCTTCTGGTAGTTATCTTCTCAATGCGCTGGTTAAGAGTGACAAACTGGAGGTGCTGGACTTCTTTCCTCCCACAGTAGAAGGATCTTTCTGAGCAAAATAATATGAGGCAAATGGTAGCTTATCCTCCTCTGGTGTTTGCACCTGATCTCCAAGTTATTGTCGGAGAGGTGCCTTCGGATACAGTCGTTGGAATATCGACTGTCTGCTTGTGGGTACTGCCACTTTGTTGCAGCAGCAATTGATGATAATTTTGGCATAGTGGTGTCCTCAGTAGGATGCTTCACGCACCGCAATTTTCTTCCTCGTCTTGTGCTTGTGACTAATCACGTTGCACAAGTCAAACGAGGGTTGATCCACATTTGTACCTTTTTGTGAGCACGGGTAGACCGAGCGTGCGGGTACGTGGGTATTGATTTTGCTTCTTGATCTAGGGTTCGTACAAGAACTTTCTCTAGATCATCAGTGGAAGAATTTTGAGACAGACCCTGCCCATTTGTTGCTGCGGGCTGGACGAATGGACCAATTTTGTATCACTTCCCGTCAGGGGCACGTATAGTATGTGGTGCCTACTGGCGGTCAGCCAAATGGACAGTTGCTTGAGCCTGACGAGCTCGCAATGCCCTAGACTTCTTCGACTTAGCATGCGTAGGTGCATAATTTTCCTCAAAGCAGCACTTGGAAGTATGGATGGATGAGATTATGTCAAAGACAGAGCTTTTGGGAGTGTCAGAGACGCATGCTGCTGAGTTGGAAGCTTCATACTGCTTTCTTACTCGCATCCTCCTTTGTAGCTGAATGGGATGCGCATCAACTCCCAAACTCTTGGCATCGTATTATTTTCCTCTGCCCGAGTTTAGGTGTTAAGCATTCTCCTTTTCAAGCAAGGAGGCCGTATGAGCAGGGACAGCCTGAGCGGACGTATGTCGTGTGTCTTCAGTATCAGATAGAGACAGGGAGTGCCTACTCCGCCGTTGGGTGAGACGCAGTGGCCTTTGCTACCCACGTCCTGCGGGTCTTCAAGTGGTGAGCACCCTTCTGGTTGGAAGAGGCTGCCACATAAGCAGTAGATGCATGATGTGCGGTCCATACAGCAGAGAGAGAGACGGGGAATGCATGTTTCACAGTTGGGTGAGGCGTAGTGGCCTTTGTTACCCATACCCTGCTGGTCTTCTTGGGCTTTGCTTGCCTCGGAGAAGGACTCGCGTTATCCCGAAGAACATGTCCTTATAAGCTTGCTGGTCGAAGCAGACCACCAGCATCCTTTGAGTGGACCCGAGCTTGGTTGCGTCGGATTACGCCACAGCATTCTCATCTGAGAAGAAAGAGGTCTCCAGCAGAGTTTCCATCTTGTTCGCTATTAAAATTGATTTCTTCAATAACAAACAGAAGAAAGTACAAAGAGGTTCTGGACAGACAATCTAAGTACAAATTTTTGATTTTGGGGTGTCACGATGGATAAAGAGCGCTATAGCAGCTTCTTTACTCCGTTGATGATCTGACACAGGGTGAAGAAGCTCTCGTTTGCTCTCTCTTCTCTCCTATGTTGTTCTTTGTCTATTTTTCTTGGTGTATCTCTTTTGGGCATGTCACCCTTGTATATATAGTCATCCATGGCGCGCATATGTTAGGCCGTGTGGATGCTAGAGGATGCCACATGTACCTTTCTAACAGGGTGCAGCTGTAACCGTGAGCAGGTCAAGCTGCCACGTGGGCGCTTGTTGGAATTTTTTGTTGCTGAAGATTTGGGCGATTCTCGTCCTTTGCGGACGTGACTTGGTCAATTTTGACACGTGACACACACTTGGTTGGAGAGAGCAACTTCAGTTATAATGGCAAAACTTGGTCTTCATAGAGTCTGAGACGTATATGGCCAGAGACGCATGAGGCATATGGAGTCTAGGATACACGAGGCCAGAGACGCATAGAACGCATTGAGTCTGGGAAGCACGGGGCCAAAGACGTATGGAACGCATGGAGTTTGGGACACAAGGGGCTAGAGATACATGGAACACATGGAGTCTGGGACACATGGAGCTAGAGACACATAGAGTATGGGACGCATGCGGTCCTTGTTGGGTTGTACACAGGGCGCTGTACACCCGTCGAGAGTGAAGTTTTGTGCTGACGTGAGACTTTTGTTGTTTAGTATGTTCACGTCTTTTGAGGTAATCAAAAAAATTATTTTTGTCAAGATTTTGTATCAGAGACGATCATGTTAACGAGATGCTATGTCAGGTCCATCTACGGCCAAGGCTACATCGGCTGATTGGGACGCATGGGTGCTGCCTTATTGGGATGCAGGGTGATTCTGCGGCCTGATTTCTGCTGAGTCTGCTTAGGGGACACATAGTTTATTGGATGCATGGACGCATATTTTTTATGCTTCTACAGTGTCAGGAATCAAGTAGAACATCACTAAGTACATGAATTATAGTAAATGTCATATAATATAAACTATCAGAGAATGTACTCGCCTAAGGTCCTGATCAAATGATGCGTCTCGGTGTCCAAACTAGTGTCACACTGACCTATATATGAAATACCATGTTATTTGGTGTATTGAGATGATAAATGTTATTGACTAGGTTGAAATATGATTTCTAGGTCAAACTAGGTCGTACTAAGGTATACAAGTCCATACTAGTCTTATACTAGTTATTACCTAAGTAATACTAGTTAATACCTTGCTAACACTAGGTACACAAGTTAATAATACCAGTACTAGTTAATATTAACTATAATAGATAATACTTTATACTAGTTGTCATATTATATATATATATATATATATATATATATATATATATATACTCCATGTATAACTAGTATCTTAGTGTATCTTAGCTAAAATATCAACCACCAATACCTAACTAGACCCAATGCTTATCTTACTTATTTTTAGTTCTAATACTCAATGGTATCATACTAATATCTCAACTATCCCTCTATACTGCACTTAAGACACAACACACAAAACACCTATACTTTACTTAATCTAATTCTACACTTGATACTTTTATCATGGTACCACTTGGTATCATGAGATACCTATACTTAGATCAATACCTTGGCCTAAACCCCATAACCTTATCCTTAATAATTACCTTAGCCCCTATTTAACATCTCACATATTATCACACTTAATACCTTAACTACTATCCACATCCTGACACATACTTTATATAGGCTACCTTACCTATTACTTAGTAACATGGTACCTGAACTTACCCTACTCTTTGGTCTAGAAGGGCGGCCTTGTACCATATTATCAACTCCATACTAACTACTAAACTTTACCCATGATACTTGGTATCTTGATCCAACCCATCTCTCATTAGCCTCACATCACTTGATACTCACGTTCACTCGATAACTAACCCACAACTAAACAACCTACCCTCATGATACACTTGAGGGATATCTAGATGCACATATACTTATACATAAATTACTTTGATATTCTTCCCACACTAGATCACTTAAACCAGACACTATTTCCTCCTAACACATACCCACATGTACTTTTGCATCTACCTACCTCTACATATTACCTACATCTTTATATATATATCCAACATTTATACTTTATACTACACTACCTCTTACCTCATATGTATATTTATCAAAATATAGATAGACACTAGTACAACACATGTCACAAACACACGTAAACACACTCAGTGACACAACATATCATAGACACAACTTGATCCTTAGTTACCCATGCCTGCACACTCCCCTCCAACCTATGATACATAGGTACTCATAACTGTACATAAGACACTATAATACACTACTTAAACTAACACTCACTAACTTATACAAATCCTTGAATACTTAATACATAAAATTAACCACCGATACACACTTGCCCCATCTAACATCTGCCACCCCTTGCTAACAGCAATGTCTGCAATGAGCAACACATGTACTATTGTCCTGTATAGACTGCAACCTACAACAGCCATTACCCGAGCATGGATGTTGCAAGATTTCTCCTAACTGCAACTCGTGGACTGCACAGGCTCCACTCTTCACTTCCCTACTGATATATTCATAGGTTAGCAACCCTTCATTGATACCACTGCCCAGTGCTCGAGTTGTTTGCAACTCATGTGTGCACTGGCCTAGAGTGCAATGCCTGCACCCATGTCCCCAGGCCACCCACACAGCAGTGCATAAAAATGCATTGTAACCTCTTGCCCAAGCTTGCATTTTAAATCCTTACACAACCCTTCCATTATAATTGCTGATCTCCTAACTTCCTTTGAATACTCATTCCAAACTCTCTAAACATCAACTATACATTGGTTTTACTGATACCACATGCATGTTTCCCCCCCCCCTCTCCTAACACTGTCTGATTCAAACCACACAAACAAAATAAATTCTTTACAATAGGTATTACCCGAGTCTAACTTCACAGTCCCCTCCTCGTAGTTTATACAACATTCATCATAATTAATTTCCTCATCCACTACTACTTCAACCCACTGCACACTGTATTACCATATATCCCAAATGGCATACACCTCGAGCCCTCTTACTCACTGAAACTGAGTAAAACCACTTGTGCAACCTCAAGAACACTAATACACACACTCACATTCACACTCCAATCATAGTGAACACGTCTCTTCACTATGCTACCCCTCATTAGTTACCACACACCAACATCTACCATCTTACTGATACATTACCTTAACTAATTTTTAACACTCTTTTAAACTCTACACACACACTTATAATCCCTCAAGCACTCATTACCCCTAAATAATATATCATAAGCATTTCATCAAACACTCTAAGTGCATCACTCTATGGTGCACTCTAATGTCATGATACTCCCATGATACACTTGCCAAACACCAATATACCCTTACAAAGCTCATAGGACACATCCAATACATCAAATATAGTATAAATAACACATGTAATGACTATTATAATATAATCTGAAGAAATTGGCATGCTAGGACTTCAAATACATTGAAATACTCAACTTAGACAACTTCTCAAACACTTGGTGTGCACCATGGTACACAATCAAGTATCACTATGATACCCAATTGATATTCTTCCCCAACCTCACCAAACTCTACCTAAAATATAAGAACACATCTAATATAGTCAATAAAGTATAAATAGCACAATAGATATTTCATCAAACACTTGATGTCCAAATTTGAAGTTTTTCTCAAATGGACACAAAACTCAATGTAACTGTCACCAAAAACATCATATGAACCTAGTTCTTCTTCCGATGGGTAATCCTTAGCCAAGGGAAGATCCCTAGGGGTTTATTTTACCTTTTAAATCTGAAATAACAAGGGGGACAATTAGTTTACCTATTGGGAGATAGATTCCTAATGCAATGCACCAAATGGACACGAATAAAGGTTGGACACAATCCTCAAGATAATGCTTTCCTTCTCAAGTGATCCTTTATCAATGCCAAGCTCCTTAGTCTCTTATGGGCAACTTTAACGTTATTCTGAGCATGGATTGGCTGAGAGAAAGTCATGCGACGATAGATTATCGTGAGGGTAGAGTATTGTTTAAAGTCCCTGGTCTATAGGAGTTTGTTCTTAGCAGAATATATGAAGATCAGCATAAAGAAGGAATCGCAGAAGTAGCAACAGAAGTGGACTAGATACCCAAGATAGCTGAAGAGATCGTGGTTGTCTTTCCCAACAAGCTTCCCGGATTATCCCCTGTCACGACCCACACCCGATGTAAGGGTACGAGAACATGGGTACGTCCAGACTACGCCACAGCATCGACGGTAGAATGTTGTCTAGGTTAACTATCAATCATACTAATAGAACTAGTTCTATCATGTACTCAATTACAATAATCTGAAGGAAGAATGAACAAGAAAGATAACTCAAATAATCATTCTAAAAGAAATAAAACTAGATAAGATATAGAAAAGAAACACTAAACTAGATCTCTACAATGTCACCTTAAGTCCACTATGTAAGAGAAGTCATGTCTACAGCATCACTCTGAAATTCTGGAATGGAAAGCACAAAAATCACTAAAAAATATTATCCAATCAGGAAAGGAGCGAAGTACACCTCTAATAATAGTTCCACTAAATGATAAATACTATGTAACAGTAATTAGAGAGCATATACAAGATGAATAGAGCATGGTAGAAATATACAGGAATAAGAAAATATGGGAAATACATACAAGAGATACAAACATCATATATATAATCAAGAAATACATCTAAGTTAGTGAGTACTAGTAACAACATATGATCGGCTTGGGTACTTTACAAGAACTACGGGCCTGATTAATCATACGTGCGGTGTATGAGTAACATTATGCAAAGAAAACAAGAACTGTGGGGTATGATCACATGTCTACACTAAATACTCTCTGTCCCCGACTGGTATAAGGGATCCAACCATGGCACGCTATGACACGGGATTCCACAAGAAGGGCCCTAATCTTCTCATGAATCAGTATCCATACATGTACAAGAACAACGGGCTTGCACAAAAAATATGCCAGGAACTACCAGAAATAACATCTCATGATGGGATCCAGGAATACCGATCCGTATAACCAAGTATCAGAAAATTAGGGATATCTACACTAAATACAAGAAACATAGAGGATATCATAAACAGAAAACTGTCAGAGAATGTACTCGCCTGAAATTCGGTGAAACAGTATCAATGATTTCCGGAACAATGCCTCGAAGAACTAAATATGAAATATTACATCAACACGTGATTTTGAAATGATAGATAAGTAAACTAGTCCATTTCTAGGTCAAAATAGTCAAACTAGGTCAACTCTAGGTCAAACTAATCAAACTTGGTCAAATTAACTATTTATAGGTTGTATTAGCTTATATATAAGTTATGAGGTTCATATCTACATGATACAAGTCATACTAACCTATACTAGGTATTAATGTACCTTATGATACTAATATCAACATGTACCTACACTAGTTATCAATACTAGGTAATATATACACATACCTATATTTAAACTTGTATATCTACAATACTAATACTAATTAGAATATTAATACCCAACTCACATATATATTATGTGATACCATACCATAACAATATATAACTTAATACTACTTTCTAATTTACCTACTTGCTACTTTAAAACACTACAATACCCTTACCTTTATTGCTAACTGATACCTAAACCCAAACTTAACTCTAATATCTCACTTACATTCAAGCTCCTCCTCATGAACACCTATCCTTACTTCTCTAATACACTCAGTTAACTGTACATCTTTTACATAACCTCACACAACCCTCATTGAACACACTCACTTAATACTATAGGATACTCCAACCCTTAATGCTAAATACCACTCAATGTGGCTACCACATACCCCTGGACTAACCCTCAAACTGTACTTCACTACCCCAACTTAATCTAAGGTCTGATACATAGGTATAGAATATGATACATATAAACTCTGATACATATGTATAAAGTCTAACTTCCCCCTTTCACTAATGCCATTGCTCATCCTAGCAGCTGCTGCATAAACATCCCTACAGCAGTATAACTAAACACTGCTCCTGCCACTGCCTCTTCCAATTAGAACAATTGCATTTGCAATATTGGACTACTATTGGTACCCACATAACCCAACTATTGCTCTATAAGGTGTACTGTTGTTGTTTCTCATATCTTCTAATGCCACAGTCCCTTGGTGTATCTGCTGCTGCTTGACCTCTTCTTTGTGTTGCTGCCAGTCCATCTAACACACACACAAATGATCAATAGGCAATGCACTGCTCTGTCCATCATTTATGTGTCAAGGCTACAGCCAATTTTCCTTTGATACACTGCCACCTCATTTATTATTCACTATACTGCTACTGCAATTGCCCATCATTTATGTTGATGTTGGATACTTCCAAAACTCGACTGATGTGATGTGCTTCAACAGATACCAAGTACCCCCCCCCCTCTAACCTACAATTGTAATAACTGAACTTAATCCCTATACTTAATATCTGATACATGGAGTGAACCCAACTGATACAACTCACTTCTCCCTCCAAACTAACACAGTACAATTGTGACTTAAGACCCAAAGTCTGAAACTTAGTGAAATCTGACCCCTATAGCTATATACCTCCATATACATATATCTGGTCATATATCATCTCATAGATATGAACTAATATATGTATATACATATAAACATCTACACTTGCAACATATAGTATAATAGATATATACACCATATCAAACTCACATATACACACTCACCTAGACCAAAACACAAATACTAGGTGTGCACACTTGAGCTTGAGTATCACATACAAGGTTATGATACTCTTGTGATATGCACCCTACACTTCACCAATCATTCTCCAAACTCTACCAACACACCCAATTTAATTAACACATGAAGAAATGAATGCACACTTGCCACTCTATCAACAAATGAGAAATATGACATGTGTGAACCCAATCTCCATGGAAAATACCACATACCCTACCGTATCATAGTGTATCATAACACGGCCTCCCATATCCAATTTTGGATACGACACTAGTCTCACACAACCCAAATATATGTCAATTTGGTCCAATTGACCTCTTAATAACACATGGTGCACCAATCTCGGATTTTCCCAAATTAGGCATAAAATATATCATAACTTCCAAAATAGGGGTTCCTAGTAGCCAATTCTTCTTCCTATAGGTAGTCATAGTCCATAGGTGGGTTTCTAATGATTAAAATATAGATTTAGAGTCTAATTAAAATGGAAAAACTGAATTGTACCTATTGGGAGATGGATTTTCAATGAAAGTTTCCAATGAACACAAGAAAGCATTATCTTGTGCAATTTTCTCCAAATTATAGATCCTTGCCTCCTTCTTGCTTTTAGAGTCTCCAATAGTGAAGTGGGGATGAATTAGGAAGGAATTTGAAAGAGATTTGGTGTGGGGATGAAAAGAATTTAGGGAAGAACAATTCTAGATCTAAAATGGAATGAAATGAGAAGAGGAGAGAGAGTCTCCCCCTCTTTATGTGGCCGGCCCCCCTTCATTAGGATTCAAGAAATGTGCAATGCCCAAAATAGCCCTTGAGGCTTGTCATGAAGAAAAGGATTAAGAAGGAAGGTTCTACTCCTAATTGTTTGACTAATTAAATCACCAACTTAATAAAATGGGCTAAGATATTGGGCTCATGTCTAAACTAATAAATTGTTGGTTCAAGAGTCACATACAACTCATGAGTCTAAAATATAATGAACCACCAACAAGTCAAAAACAACGCCCAGCCTACGCCACAGAACCGGTGGTAGAACGCTGTCTGGGTAATCTATCTAACAATATAATGAACCACCAACAATGATAATATACTCAATCACAGATCTAAGATGGAAATGTTTACGAATCAGATAAAAGAATAGAAAAGTCACATACAACTCATGAGTCTAAAATAATACATCAATGAGTCTGAAAGAATACTAACAAATAAGCTGAAGACAAATCCAGTACAAAGAATACTAAGAAGCTACTAAACTCGGGTCATCTGTCTTAGTTGGGATAAGTCCCTCCTGAACCAGGGTCTCAGACTCTAAATCCACAACATCCTGAGGTCCATAATGTGTAGGGTACCAGTCCTTAGTGTCATCTGAAAAAAATATATCCAGTCAGGAAAGGAGCAGAGTATATCTCTAACAGCAGTTCTAATCAATGATAAAGACTATGTAACAGTAAATAGATGTGAATATACAAGATGTACAATAGATATAAAGAGATATATACAATAAGGAATACTGGAATAAATACAATAATGAGCAATATGCCAATGAACAAGAATACTAATGACTAAGTGTGTGAGTACTAGCTTTAACATGTGATCGGCTTGGGAACATGATACAAGATACAAGATTTATGGCCTGGCTAATCATACGTGCGATGTATGATTAACACTATACAAGATACAAGATACAAGATGGGTATGATCACATATCTATACTACATACTCTCCACCCTCGACTGGTATAATAGATCCAAACATGGTACGCTATGGCATGGGATTCCCCAAGAAGATAGCTAGTCTTCCCAATAATCAGTGTCTGTACATGTACAAGATAATCAATGAAACAAGGCTTGCAGAAGATACACCAAATACCAAGGAATAACATCTCATGACGAGATCCGGATATACCAATCCGTGTAACCATCGTGTCAAGAAAATATGGATATCTACACTAGATACAATGAACATAGAGGATATCATAAATGAGAAACTATCAGAGAATGTGCTCGCCTGAAGTCCAATGAATAGTCTCACCGATGTCTGACACGGTGCCTCGAAGACCTAGATATGGAATACAATATCAATACAAGGTTCCGAAAAGAAAATAAGTCAAACTAATCAACTTCTAGGTCAATAAGTCAATTCTAAGTCAAACGTCAAACTAGGTCAACTCTAAGTCAACTATGGTCAACTATAGTCAAACTATGGTCAACTACCTATTTCTAGGTTGTACGAGTCTAACACCAAAATATTGGTTCAAATACTAAAGTCTAGGTCACAAAACCATATCTTAAATATTAGGATATCATATCTCCGGATACGTAAATCCATAGGTAATACATCAATATAAGTCAAACAATTATTAATAATATAGAATCCTAATTAAAACATTAAATAGGTACCAGGGTTTTGAACCAACTTGGTATCACAACATAAAACTATAATCTTAATACCCCAAACCCAATACCTTGGGTATCCCCAATTACCTTGGTACTTACCTTGGTTTCTCAAGATAATACCCAAATACTAGTTATACTATCTACCTATAGATATATACATATACTACAATAATTATTATACATATAGTATATATTAAATACTATTAGCACATATAAATATATTTATATATATTTCAAATACCAAATACATATATATATATATATATATTATCTAATATATAAAACTGTCAAACTGTCGCTAAAGACTCTGCCCGCTGTCACAGAAGGCTGTTGTTAATATTGATACACTGCTGTTTTAGTGACAGTTTTCTGCAACTGTCACTAAAACTGTTACTAAAACTCCTGATACACTGCTGATGCTGCTGCTGTTTCAGCGACAATTTCCTGAAACTGTCGCTGGCGGCTGTCAGTGCTTCCCTGCTGCCGCTGCTGCTGCCTTTCAGCGACGATCGTTGTCGCTGTTGCTCTTGTGGCTGCTGTTGCTGTTGGCATTTGCTGCTAGTGTTGTGACACTTGGCTGTTGTTGCTAATACATACATATATATATATAACCCACAATGTATATATATATATACCATATGCATAATTACTACCAATAATTATACATACACCCTCACATAGTATTATGTACATAATACACATAGTAACATACACACACATACATATTAATATGTATATATATATATATATATATATATATATATATATACGTACATATAATCATTCACCATATATAACACACATTATATAATTATAATTATAACAACCCATAAATATCTATTTACATATGCATATTCATACATGCTATCATATACAATTATATATACATATATAAGAATAGCTACATACAATATACATAATAATACATACATCTAAGACACAAGAAGCATAATTATATATACCATATTATATATATATATATATATATATATATATATATATATATATATATATATATATACAATTACATCTCCAAGAACACAAGAAATAGATCTACATATAATTTGTACAAACACATGGAGAGTATCACGTCGTATCCCACTAGTCCACCACACATCCAAACATACCCCAAAGGACACGAACAAGTCATATATATTATTTATGAAAAATACGAAGAGTTAAATATAAATCTAAGTGTCCGTGTCAAAATGTGACATGTACAAAGTCTCGTGTTGGAGGAAAAACCCCCAAAACAACACGTATCACCAAATTGTTGGGATACGACCTACACGTACCCAATTGTGGACACCACACCTCCAACAAACCATGGTAAAGAGTTATGGGAGTTACTAGCCCCAAACAAACAAGCATATGCCAAAATGATCTATAGGATCAATTGACACACACAACAATTGTCAATCTCGGAATTCTCCCAAAATTGACACAAAAAGCACCATAACTTTCTCAATAGAACTCCTATGAACACAAAACCAAATCATATGGGTAGCCTATGCATATGGGTTAATTTTAATGGTTAAATCTCAGATTTAGAACCTAAGTTAAGGGAAAAACTGAATTATACCTATTGGGAGATGGATTCCCAATGCAACCTCCAAATGTGATAAAATTGCCTCCAACTTGTAGATCATTGTTCCTCTTTGTAGATCATTGCTTTCTCCTTCTAGATCATTGCTCCACTAGTCTTTAATGGTAATTTGGGAAGGAATTGGAATAAAATTTGGTAGGAAAATGAAGTGGGAATGAAGGAATTTGGTTGAGAAAAATTCTAGATTTAGTTTTGAAATAAAAAGAGGAGAGAGAATTTTCTCCCCCTCTTTATTATAGGCCAGTCCCCTTTTCCCCTTCCTCAAGTTACTATAAATTGTCCAATATACTCCTTGGGGCCTCTCATGAAAGAATAATTAAGGAGGGAAGCTTCTAGTCTAATGGTTTAATTAATTTAATCCATCTCCTTAACAATGGGCCTTCTAATTGGGCTAAATTCTAACAATTAATTCATGTTGGTCCATGAGTCTAAACTAAACTAGTTAGGTCCACTAACACAAGTTCAAAATAAATAAATAATATCTAACAATAATTAAATAATACAACAAATAATTATTTATCATGCACAATATTTAATTAAATATAAAATTACTAAAATACCCTTTCCTATAAAATATGGTAGTGACAAGTCTACCCTCGTTAAAATAATTTCGTCCTCAAAATTCAAAGACGAAAACTACCCCCAAAAAATAACAGAACATAACAAAAGAACAGAACTAAAGAATCATAACTAACTATGAAAGAACATACCAATGAACAGAACATAACTAGGAAATAATATACCTCAAGGCACAAACAAATATGGATAACGCTCTCGTATTTCATCCTCTCTCCCAGGTAGACTCCCCCGGAGAGTGATGCCTCCATGCGACGTGTACCCAAGGAATAGTCCGGTTCCTCAGCACCTTCTCTCTCCGATCCAGAATCTCAACTAGCTACTCTGGATAGCTAAAGAGTAGGGCCCACATCTATCTTCGAGTGATCCAATACATGACTAGGATCTGCCACGTATCGTCTCAAATATGACATGTGAAACACGTTGTGCACTCCCTCCAATGCAGGTGGTAAGTCTAGTCTATAAGCAACTGCACCGACCCTCTCTAGAATAGTAAAAGGTCCGATGAATCACGGACTAAGCTTCCCGCCTCCACTGAAGAGAATCGTGCCTCGTATCGGAGAAATCCTCAGAAACACCAAACCACCCACCTAAAAAAAATACCACCTTAATAACTTAATCTATAACAAACAACCAATAACAAGCACAAAACAAAATCTAAACTATACCTCGAACTCCAAAGGTCTCCGGTGGCTATCGGCCCAATACCGTTATATGTCCTGCACCACACGAAGTCTGTCTCTGATCAACTGAACCTTCTCTACTACATCTACAACCATCTCTGGCCCAAGCAAAACTCTCTCTCTCCAACATCATCCCAAGATAAGAGAGTACGACACCTCCGACCGTACAGAGCTTCAAAAGGTGACATCTCTATACTAGCCTAGTAACTGTTGTAAGCAAACTCTACCAAATGGAGATGGTCCTCCCAAGAACTCCCAAAATCTAGTACACAAGTGTACAACATATCCTCGAGAGTCTGAATAGTCCTCTCTGACTGCCCATCTGTCTGGGGATGATATGCAGTAGTGAACTTGAGCTGAGTGCCCAAACTCTCCTGCAAACTCCTCCAGAAAAGAGAAGTGACACGACTGTCCCGATCTGAGACTATGTTGACGGAAACTCCATGTATCCTAACGATCTGCCTCACATACATCTCTGCCAGCTTCTCCTTAGACAAACCCACTTTGAAAGGCAAAAAGTGGGCCGACTTGGTCAACCTATCAACGATGACCCAAATTGGGTCTTTCCCTCTTAGAGATCGTGGAAGTCCGGACACAAAATCTATAGTAATGTGCTCCCACTTCCACTATGGAATGGGTAATGGCTGAAGTAAACCTCCTGGCCTCTGCCTCTCGGCCTTTACCTGCTGACACACTATGCATTTGGATACAAACTGTGCCACTTCCCTCTTCATGCCATACCACCACACACTCTCTCGTATATCTCGATACATATTGTTAGCACCTGGATGCATGGAATACTGAGGGTGATGCGCTTTCTCCAACACCTTCTCACGCAGCTCCCCACTAGGCACACACAATCTAACTCCATGTCTCAAAGATCCATCCTCAGCAATAGTAAAATCATCCTCCAATCCTACTCTCACCTGAGCTCTGATACTCGTTAGAGATGCATCCTCATACTGTGCTGCCTTGATCCTGTCCATCAAATCTGAATGTATCTGCAATCCCCACATATGTATAGCACAACCAGGAATTATCACCTCAATGCCCAAGCTCTCCAAGTCCTCCAACAAATATTGGTCCTACGTCAAGAACATAGCTACCGGATACCTACTCAAAGTATCGGCAACTACATTAGCTTTCCCAGGATGATACTGCAACAATATATAAAAATCTTTCATCAGTTCCAACCATCGACGCTACCTTATGTTCAACTCCTTTTGCGTAAAAACGTACTTCAAGCCCTTATGGTCTGTGAAGATCTCCACACGCTCTCCGTACAAATAATATTTTCACGACTTCAGGGCGAAGATGACTGCTACCAATTCCAAATCATGGGTAGGATAGTTCTTTTCATGAGAACGCAATTGCCTGGATGCATAGGTAATTACTTTCCCATTCTGATGAAGAACACAACCCAAACCTTTCTCCGATGCATCACTATAAATAGTGAAACCTCCAAACCCTGATGGCAATGTCAAAATAGGAGCAGACGTCAACCTTTTCTTCAATTTCTCAAAAGCAACCTGGCAATCCTCCGTCCAAACAAACTCTACATCCTTCCTGGTGAGTCTGGTCATCGGCTCGACAATCCTCGAAAAATCTTGCACAAACCTCCTATAGTGCCTGCTAAACCCAAGAAACTCCTGATCTCTGCTACCGAACTCAAGGTCTTCCAAGATTCCACTACTACGATCTTCTTCGGATCCACTGAAATACCAACACCAGTCACAACATGCCCCAAGGTCTCCACCTTGTCTAGGAAAAACTCATATTTGGACAACTTCCCATACATCTTCTCCTTCCTCAGCACATCCAACACAATCCTCAAATGCTCCTCATGCTCCTCCGGTGTCTTTGAGTATATGAGTATATCGTCGATGAACACCACCACGAACTTGTCAAAGTACTGATGGAACACTTTGTTCATCAAGTTCATAAATACTACCGGTGTATTAGTCAAACCAAACGGCATCACCATAAACTCGTACTGACCATACCGAGTTCTAAATGCAGTCTTCGGTATGTCTACCGGCTTGACCTTCACCTGAAGGTAGCCTAATCTCAAATCTATCTTAGAAAACACCTTGGATCCACTCAACTTATCGAACAGATCATTAATCCATGGCAAAGGGTACGTATTCTTAATGGTGAGATTATTCAAAGCCCTATAATCAATGCACATGCACACCGATCCATCCTTCTTCGGTACAAACAATACCGGGGCTCCCCACGGTGAAGAACTCGATCTGATAAACCCCTTATCCTATAATTCGTCCACTTGCTTCTTCAGCTCGACCAGCTCGCTGTTGTTTACTCTGTAGACATGTTGCAAAATTGGTTCTGCACCTGGCACCAAGTCTATAGATAATTCAATATCTCGATCTGGCGGCAATCCTGGTAATTCCTCAGGAAACACATCCAAGAACTCTGCTATCAAAGGATGTGGCAACTCCTTGTATTCTACCATAGCTCCACAAATAATGCCTTCTCCCTACTCTGCAGCTCCTCTAGCAAACTCGAACTCTGGCTCTCCTGGCAGCCCAAACAAAACTCTACCTCCTCTATAATCTATGCTAGCACGGTGCCTACTCAACCAATCCATCCCGAGTACAATGTCTTAGCTCGGAAGTGGCATTACAAGTAGACACGCACTCAACTCCCGGCCTCCAAGAGTAACTCTCCGATCATTGCAAAAATCATTAACCAGGATAATGCCTCCCCCGGTCATGATCTTGCAAGTCCTAAGCAAAGACTCAACTACCAAACCATGCTTCAGAGCAAAAGAAACAGATACAAAACCATGGGAAGCACAACTATCAAACAAAGCTAAAGCTGGAATGGAATCAAGAAGAATAGAACCTGCGATGACATCTCCGGTGGGTTCGTTCTCCTCGACGGTCATAGCAAACGCTCGTCCCTGACGTACACCTCCCTGCTGCTGATGTTGGACAAAATGTTGTTGCTGTGTGGGAAGCGGTCTCCTCGGCTGTACTGCAGGTGGTATTGCCTGTGCCCTCGGAGCTGAAGCTGCTCCCTGAACTGCACGGCGAGGACACTCTCTCAGCTGATGCCCTTCAGTACCATAATACAAACAAACTCCTAGCCTCCTCCTTCAAACTTTCCAGATGTGGCTGGTCTTCTTGCAAAAATGGCAGAAAGATTGTTGTAACTGTCTCTACTGCTGTGGTGCCTGGTAAAATGGTGCCCTAGCTGGAGTCTGGTGTTGTTGCTACTGCTAGAAAGGCCAGGACTGGAAATGAGGACATTTTGTAGATACTGCACTGCTGTTTGCCCCCAAGAAAGAATCACGGTCTGTCTTGGTCTTCAAATCCAACTCCCGCTCAACCTTGCATGCCTTCGCAAGTATCTCCGAGTATGTCTCATAAAAAGATGGAATGAGGATCTTCACTTCCCAGTTTAGACCCTCACGAAAATGAATAGCCCGAACCTCTGGCTCTCTCACCAAATACTCTGTAAATTGGCTCAACTTGTTGAACTCCGCAGCGTACTCCTCCACAGACATGCTCCCCTGAATGAGACTCTCGAACTGCCTCCCCAAGTCTAGCCTGTCTGCCTGGGCGAAGAACTTCTTTTTGAAAAGGTCCTTGATTTCCTCCCAAGACTGTCCTGCGTCAACTAGAATAGGCTCATTCCTGAACCAAGTACGAGCGACGTCGAACAGTTGAAGTTCTACCACCTTAACCTTCAGATCCTCAGAAAGATAGGACACCCTCATAAGACGCTCAATGTTCTCGAGCCAATCATCAGCATAGACGATGCCCTCCGTCCCCTTGAAGACCCTAGGCTCCAGTTTCTTGAAGTCCTGAATGTTGCCTGGCCGAAGCTGAGCAACCTGAGGAGCAACTTACTGCTGGACCAGAAGTCCTCTCTCGACTACGGCACAAGCAAGATGATGAGCACTCTCGATGCCCTGTCGTAGATCGTCGGTCTGCCTCTGATGTGCCTTTGACTGAGCCCTCTGTGCCTCGAGCATCTCACAAAACAGTGTAAACATCTGTGTCGCCTCTGTTGGCACAGGAGGTGGAGGTGGAAGCCCCTCAAATACAGCTGGCACAGTCCTCTGAGTAGGTGGTGGACCTCCGAAAGCAACTGACACTCCAATCACCGAAGAAGTGACTGGTGTAGGCCCTCGGGATATCGCAGACCTCTTAGAAACTGCTCTCCCCTGCTGCGATATAGTCTTAGGCGGCATCCTGAGACAAAGCGAAAGAAAGAATCAATATGACACAAGATGTAAGATACTCAAGGAAAGGACAGTTTAAGAGATCAAGTATCAATATCAAAGGAGAACAGTTGAATCAAAAGAATTTTCCTAGATGTGATTGAGTATCTCAGCCTATATCCTATATCCTATCGCAGGCTCGCAGTAGTACAACTAAATCGTCGCACTACCACGACATCGCATAACTTGTGAAGCTTGACCTGTATGGGCCACCACTAAAAATATGTCACGACCCACACCCGGTGTGAGGGTACAAGTCAGAAACAACGCCCAGCCTACGCCGCATAACCGGTGGTAGAACGTTGTCTGGGTAATCTATCTAACAATATAATGAACCACCAACAATGATAATATACTCAATCACAAATCTAAGATGGAAATGAGCACGAATCAGATAAAAGAATAGAAAAGTCACATACAACTCATGAGTCTAAAATAATACATCAATGAGCCTGAAAGAATACTAACAAATAAGCTGGAGACAAATCCAGTACAAAGAATACTAAGAAGCTACTAAACTCGGGTCATCTGTCTCAGTTGGGATAAGTCCCTCCTGAACCAGGATCTCAGACTCTAAACCCACAACATCCTGAGGTCCATAATGTGTAGGGTACCAGTCCTCAGTGTCATTTGGGAAAAATATATCCAGTCAGGAAAGGAGCAGAGTACATCTCTAACAGTAGTTCTAATCAATGATAAAGACTATGTAACAGTAAATAGATATGAATATACAAGATGCACAATAGATATAAAGAGATATATATAATAAGGAATACTGGAATAAATACAATAATGAGCAAAATGCCAATGAACAAGAATACTAATGACTAAGTGTATGAGTACTAGCTTTAACATGTGATCGACTTGGAAACATGATACAAGATAAAAGATTTATGGCCTGGCTAACCATGTGTGTTGTGTATGATTAACACTATACAAGATACAAGATGGTTACGATCATATATCTACACTACATACTCCCCACCTCCGACTGGTATAATAGATCCAGACATGGTACGCTATGGCACGGGATTCCCCAAGAAGATAGCTAGTCTTCCCGAGAATCAGTGTCTGTACATGTACAAGATAATCAATGAAATAAGGCTTGCACAAAATACACCAAATACCAAGGAATAACATCTCATAACGTGATTCGGATATACCAATCCGTATAACCATCGTGTCAAGAAAATATGGATATCTACACTAGATATAATGAACATAGAGGATATCATAAATGAGAAACTATCAGAGAATATATTCGTCTGAAGTCCAATGAATAGTGTCACCGATGTCTGACACGGTGCCTCGAAGACCTAGATATCGAATACAACATCAATACAAGGTTTCGGAAGAAAATAAGTCAAACTAATCAACTTCTAGGTCAATAAGTTAATTCTAAGTCAAAAGTCAAACTAGGTCAACTCTAAGTCAACTATGGTCAACTATAGCCAAACTATGTACAACTACCTATTTCTAGGTTGCACGAGTCTAACACCAAAATATTGGTTCAAATACTAAAGTCTAGGTCACAAAACCATATCTTAAATATTAGGATACTGTATCTCCGGATACGTAAATCCATAGGTAATACATCAACATAAGTCAAACAATTATTAATAATATAGAATCCTAATTACAAATATTCAATAGGTACCAGGAGTTTTGAACCAACTTGGTATCACAACATGAAACCATAATCTTAATACCCCAAACCCAATACCTTGGCTGCTGTTGCTGATATATATATATATATATATATATATATATATATATATATATATATATATATATAATATATATATATATATATATATATATATATATATATATACCATATGCATGATTACTAGCAATAATTATACAAACACCCTCACATAGTATTATGTACATAATACACATAGTAACATATACACACATACATATTAATATGTATATATAACTATACATATATATATATATATATTATATATATATATATATATATATATATATATAATATAAACATACATATAATCATTCATCATATATAACACACATTATATAATTATAATTATAACAACCCATAAATATCTATTTACATATGCATATTCATACATGCTACCATATACAATTATATATACATATATAAGAATAGCTACATACAATATACATAATAATACATAGATCTAAGACACAAGAAGCATAATTATATATACCATATTATATATATATATATATACCTATATATATACAATTACATCTCCAAGAACACAAGAAATAGATCTACAATATAATTTGTACAAACACATGGAGAGTATCACGCCGTATCCCACTAGATCTAGGATACGCATGTGACACAAGTCCACCACACATCCAAATGTACCCCAAAGGACACGAACAAGTCATATATATTATTTATGAACAATACGAAGAGTCAAATACAAATCTACGTGTCCGTGTCAAAATATGACATGTACAAAGTCCCGTGTCGGAGGAAAACTCCCAAAACAACACGTATCACCAAATTGTTGGGATACGACCTACACGTACCCAATTTTGGACACGACACTAGCTAAAAACACACAAGCACATGCCAAAATGATCTATAGGACCAATTGGCACACACAATAATTGTCAATCTCGAAATTTCTCCAAATTGACACAAAAAGCAACATAACTTTCTCAATATGCCTCCTATAAACCCAAACCAAATCATATGGGTAGCCTATGCATATGGGTTGATTTTCTATGGTTAAATCTTAGATTTAGAACCTAAATTAAAAGGAAAAAACTGAATTGCACCTATTGGGAGATGGATTCCCAATGCAACCTCCAAATGTGATGAATTGCCTCCAACTTGTAAATCCTTGCTCCTCTTTGTAGATCATTGCTTCCTCCTTCTAGATCCTTGCTCCACTAGTCTCCAATGGTGATTTGGAAGAAATTGGAATAAAATTTGGTAGAAAATTAAGTGGGAATGAAGGAATTTGGATGAAAAAAATTCTAGATCTAGTTTTGAAATGAAAAGAGGAGAGAGAATCCCCTCCCTCTTTATTATAGGTTGGCCCCCTTTTTCCCTCCCTCAAGTTACTATGAATTGTCCAATATACCCCTTGGGGCCTCTCCTGAAGGAATAATTATGGAGGGAAGCTTCTAGTCTAATGGTTTAATTAATTTAATCCATCTCTTAACAATGGGCCTTCTAATTGGGCTAAATTCTAACAATTAATTCATGTTGGTCCATGAGTCTAAACTAAACTAGTTAGGTCCACTAACACAAGTCCAAAATAAATAACTAACATCTAACAACAATTAAATAATATAACAAATAATTATTTATTATGCACAATATTTAATTAAATATAAAATTACTAAAATACCCTTTCCTAGAAAATGTGGTAGTGGCACTAACATAAGTCCAAAATATAATGTAACATGCTAAAAATATTTTAAATACTACAACAAATATAACATGTACCATAACTAAATAATTATAAAATACCATTTAATATAATAAATTTTGGAATGCCAATATTACAATATTACCAATAATAGGAAAAGACAAAAATATTCCTCTCCGGAAAAGCGGTAGTGACATCCCCAGTTAGAGAAGTAGAGTTTTGTATAGACTTGATACCAGGAATAGAACCAGTATCCCAGAAAGTTTATCCAATGTCACCATAAGAACTTGACCAGTTATACCAACACATGGAAAAACTAAAGGCGAAGAAGTTCATCGAACTAGTGGATCACGTGGGAGCACCAGTGGTATTGGTGAAAAGAAAGATGGAATCGGACATGGTTGTGCATTGATTATAGACAGTTGAATGCAGTGACAGTAAAGAACAAGTATCCCATTTCCAGGATTGATGATTTGTTTGACCAATTGAGTGGAGCAAGAGTCTTCTCCAAGTTAGATTTATGATTAGGATATCATCAGGTGCGAGTGCGGGAGCAGGATATACGAAAGACAGCTTTTAGGTCACGATATGAGCATTACGAATTCTTAGTTATGTTATTCAGGTTGACCAATGCTCCAGCGGTGTTTATGAATTTGATGAACCATATCTTAATGTCGTACTTAGACCAATTTATGGTAGTATTTATCGACGACATCCTTGTATATTCCCATAATGAGGAAGAGCATGAAGGACATCCTCTGGATAGTATTGCAGACCTTAAGGGAGCATCAACTATATGCAAAGCTTAGTAAGTGTGAGTTTGGGACCACATATCCTTCTTGGACACAATATTTTTGGAGCACAAGTATTAGTGGATCCTAAGAGAGTAGAGACAGTAGAGAACTGGCCAAGCCCGAAGACCGTGGCGGAGGTACATAGTTTCCTTGGGTTGGCAGGGAGACTATAGAAGAATTGTTTTAGACTTTGCTAAGATCTCGGTACCATTGAATCGGTTGACGTGCTAGGAAGTTAAGTTTGTATGGTCAGCAGAATACCAGACAACCTTTGAAAAATGGAAGAAGAAGTTAATCTCGGAGTTCTCATTCTTGAGAGGTACAGTAGAGTCACCGGAGGTTATATTGATAATGACAGAGGCTGAGGAGGCAAAGTTTTCCAGGATAGTTTGTAAGTTTCCTGACTTATTTCCGACGAGTTACCAGGTATACCACCAGTTAGAGACATGGAGTTCTATATTAATTTGATCCCGGGAGCAGAGCCAGCATTAGAGAGAGTTTATAGGATGTCACCATCTGAGTTGGAGATCTTGTACCGGATGATTGAGGAGGTGAGGGCCAAGGGATTCATTAGACCTAGTGCATCACCTTGGGGAGCCCCGTTACTTAGACCTAGTGCATCACCTTGGGGAGCCCGTTACTTCTTGTTAAAAAGAAGGATGGTTCATCGTATTTAGTCAGTGATTATAGAACACTAAATGCGGCAAATATAAAAAATAAGTATCCCTTGTCCATGATAGATGACTTGTTTGATCAGCTTAGTAGGGTGACTATAATTTCTAAGATCGATTTACGGTTTGGATGTCATCATATTATAGTCAGAGAGCAGGACATACCCAAAATGATGTTCAAATCTATATATGGTTATTGGGAGTTCCTAGTTATGCCATTTGGAGCAACCAATGCACCAGCTATATTTATGTCTCTCATGAATAGCATCTTTATGCCTTACTTAGACCAGTTTGTGATAGTGTTTATTGATGATATCTTTGTCTATTATCGGAGTGGGGAAGAGCGTGAGCAGCATCTTCGCGTAGTTCTTCAGATTCTTTGAGAGCAGCAGCTATACGCGAAGTTCAGCAAGTGTGAGTTATGTCTTAATCGTATCTCATTCTTGGGATATATTATTTTTGGTGATAGAGTCGAGGTGGATCCCAAGAAGGTGGAGGCTATTGAGAGTTGGCTAGTACCCCGTACAGCTTCAGATGTACGTAGTTTCCTGGGTCTAGCAGGTTACTACAGGCACTTTGTGGTAGACTTTGCGAGGATCTCCGTACCCTTGACACGACTGACATGTAAGGATGTGCACTTTGAGTGGTCAGACGCTTGTCAGACTCCTTTCGTGAAGATCAAGCAAAGTTTGATTTTGGCTCATATTCTGACACTTCCAGTAGGACCAGGTGGGTTCTCAATATATTGTGATGCTTCAGGAGTGGGATTAGGGTGTGTCCTTATGAAGCATGGAAAAGTGATAGCTTATGCATCTCGGCAGCTTCGATACCATGAGAAGAGTTATCTGACGCATAATTTTGAGTTGGCAGCAGTAGTTTTTTTACTTAAGCTCTGGAGGCATTACCTATATGGTGATCGAGTGGAAATATTCACAGACCACAAGCGGTTGAGATATGTGTTCATATAGAAGGATCTCAACATGCATCAGAGGAGGTGGCTCAAGTTATTGTCAGACTACGATCTTGACCTTCAGTATCATCCAGGGAAGGCCAATGTCGTAGCAGACGCCTTGAGCAGGAGAGGATGAGCTTATTTCTTGACAAAGCAGCGCCAGATTTTGAAGGATCTGCAGGAGATAGGAATCGAGGTAGTATTACCTGGCGATATCGATTTTATAGTGAGTCTACAAGTTCAGTCTTCTATAGTTGAGAGGATCAGAGCAGACTGGTGAGGTTAGACTTCAACAGCTCAGAGTAGAGTGTGAGTCAGGACGCAGATCAGAGTTGAGCATTTATGAGAATGAGACTCCCAGGTTTGGGAGCCGACTTTGTGTGGCGAGAGAAGAGATCCGGCAGAAGATTATGTCAGAGGCCCACATTTTTTATAACTAAATGCATCCAGGAGGGACGAAGATGTATCAGGATATTCGTCAGTACTTCAAGTAAAATGGTATGAAGAGGGAGATAGCTCGGTTCATTTCTCGGTGTTTATATCAGTAGGTCAAGACTGAGCATCAGAGACCGGCCGGACTACTTCAGCCTTTACCGATTCCGGAGTGGAAGTGGGACCATATTACTATAGAATTTATGACCGGTCTTCCTAGATCCCCATCTGGCAGAGATGCCATATGGGTTATAGTGGATCGACTTACGAAGGTTACTCACTTTTTTTCTTTCAGAGTGGGCTAGTTTACAGAGCAGCTAGCCGAGATATACATTAGACAGATAGTCAGATTGCATAGCATACCAGTTAGCATAGTCTCAGATAGAGATTCACGGTTTATGTCTCATTTCCGGCAGAGCCTATAGCAGAGTCTGGGTACTAGGTTAAAATTTAGTTCAGCCTACCATCTATAGACAGACGGACAGCCGGAGCATACTATTCGTGTCATGATACCCACCCGATGTAAGAATGTAAGTCGGAAACAATGCCCAGCCTACGCCGGAGAATTAATGGTAGAATATTGTATGGGTAATCTATCTAGCAATAAAATAAACCACCAACAATGACAAAATACTCAATCACAGATCTAAGATGGAAATAAACGTGAATATGATAAAGAATAGGAATAGTCACATACAACTCATGAGTCTAAAATAATACATCAATGAGTCTGAAAGAATACTAACAAATAAGATGGAGACAAATCCAGTACAAGAAATACTAAGAAGCTACTAAACCCGGGTCAACTGTCTCAGTCGGGATAAGTCCCTCCTGAGCCAAGGTCTCAGACTCTAGACGCACAACATCCTGAGGTCCATAATGTATAGGATACCAGTCCTCAGTGTCATTTGGAAAAATATATCCAGTCAGGAAAGGAGCAGAGTACATCTCTAACAACAGTTCTAATCAATGATAAAAACTATGTAATAGTAAATAGATGTGAATATACAAGATGCATAATAGATACAAGAGATACGCAATAAAGAAATACTAAAATAAATATAATAATGAACAATATGCCAATGAACAAGAATACTAATGTTTAAGTGAGTGAGTACTAGCTTTAACATGTGATCGACTTGGAAACTTGCACAAGAGTATAATGGCCTGGCTAATCATACGTGCGGTGTATGATCAATACTCACAAGAAACAAGACATCCACAAGGAGGGTATGATCACATATCTACACTAAAGTACTCCCCACCCCCGACTGGTATAATAGATCCAACCATGGTACGCTATGGCACGAGATTCCCCAAGAAGATAGCTAGTCTTCCCGAGAATCAGTGTCTATACATGTACAAGATAATCAATGAAACAAGGCTTGCACAAGATACACCATATACCAAGGAATAACATCTTATGACGAGATCCGGATATACCAATCCGTGTAACCATCGTGTCCAGAATATGGATATCTATACTTGATACAATAAACATAGAGGATATTATAAATAAGAAACTATCAGAAAATATACTCGCCTGAAGTCCAATGAATAGTCTCACAAATGTCAGGTATAGTACCCCAAAGACCTAGATATGGAATACAATATCAATACAAGGTTCTGGGAAGAAAATAAGTTAAACTAGTCAACTTCTAGGTCAATAAGTTAATTCTAAGTCAAAAGTCAAACTATGGTCAACTATGGTCAACTACCTATTTCTAGGTTGCATAAGTCTAACCCAAAAATATTGGTTCAAAAATTAAGTCTAGGTCATAAGAACTATATCTTAAATACTAAGATACCGTATCTCCGGATACGTAATCAATAAGTAAAACATTACATATATATGTCAAACAATTATTAATTATATACAATCCTAATTATAACATTTATAGATGCTTTGGTTTCGAACCAACTTGGCATCACAATATTAACTGATAATCTTGATACCCAAACCCAATACCTTGGATATCCCCAATTACCTTTGTACTTACCTTGGTATCACAAGGTAATACCCCAAAACTTGTGTATACTAACTACCCGTAATTATATACATGCTATACTAATTATTATACATATAGTATACTAAAATACTATTAGCAATTTAGGAATATATTTACATATATATAAACACTATATATATATATATATATATATATATATATATATATATATATATATATATATATATATATATATATATATATATATATATCTAATATCTAATAATAGAAAATCTGCCAAACTGTCACTAATGACCTGTTGTTGACTGTCGCTGAAGCCACTGATACTCTGATACTCTGATATTTTAGCGACGGTTCTGCTGCTGTCAATAAACTACTGCTGCTGCTGTATGTTCTTGCTGCTGCTTTGGCGACGGTTCTGTTGTCGCTAAACTGTTGTCGCTGCTGCTGTTGAATGCTACTGCTGTTGTGCTATGCTGTGCTGTTGCGACGCTGTAATATATATATATGCAACTATATAATTATACATACATCTATAATTACTAATATATGTAATTACTACATATGAATATGCATACACTCATACTCCTTACATATATATATATATATATATATATATATATATATATATATATATATATATGTAGTAACATATGTATATATACAACACAATATCTAATTACATATATATAGCTTACAACTTATAAGATATATATATATATATATATATATATATATATATATATATATATATATATATATGTACACAATATTACATATTACAATATAGTATCATATATATACATAGTTACCACCATATAAAAAATGTACATAATAAACACATAGTAACATACACACATACATAGTAATATATGTATATATATAACTATACATATATGTTTACATATATATAATCATACAATGCTATGTAACACACATTATATAAATATAAATATAACAACATATAATTATCTATTGAACATATACATATCTATACATACTAATATATATAATTATACTTATATGTAGAAGAATAGCCACATAATAATATATACACATATAGTATATACATAGATACATAGATCTAAGACATAATATCACATAAATATAATTACACAATAATATATATATATATATATATATATATATATATATATATATATATATATATATATAATTTTACATCACAATGACAAGAAAAATAGATCTACAATTTAAATTACACAATACATGGATCGTATCACCCCGTATCCCACTAAATATAGGATACGCTTGCGACACGAGTCCACCACACATCCAAACATACCCCGAAGGACACGAACAAGTCATATATATTATTTATGAATAATACGAAGAGTCAAATATAAATTTACGTGTCCGTGTCAAAATGTGACATGCTCAAAGTCCCATGTCGGAGGGAAAACCCCCAAATCAATACGTATCATCAATTTGTTGGGATACAACCTACACATACCCAATTATGGATACGACACTAGCCCAAACACACAAGCATATGCCAAATTGATCTATAGGACCAATTGACACACACAACAAATATCAATCTCGAAATTCCCCTAAAATTGACACAAAAAGCACCATAACTTTCACAATAGGCCTCCTATGAACACAAAATCAAATCCTATGGGTAGCCTATGCATATGGGTTAATTTCTCATGGTTAAATATCAGATTTAGAACCTAAATTAAGGGTAAAAATTTAATTGTACCTATTGGGAGATGGATTCCCAATACAATCTCCAAATGTGATAAAATTGGCATCAAACTTGTAGATTCTTGCTCCTCTTTGTAGATTATTGCTTCCTCCTTCTAGATCCTTGCTCCACTAGTCTCCAATGGTGATTTGGGAAGGAATTTGGGATGAAATTTGGTAGGGAAATGAAGTGGGAATGAACGAATATGGTTGAGGGAAATTCTAGATCAAGTTTCCAAATGAAAAGAGGAGAGAGAAATTAATTCTCCCTCTCTATATAGGCCGGCCCTTCTTTTCCCTCCCTCAAGCTACTATGAATTATCCAATATACCCCTTGGGGCCTCTCATGAAGAAATAATTAAGGAGGGAAGCTTCTAGTCTGATGGTTTAATTAACTTTAATCCATCTCCTAATCAATGGGCTTTCTAAATGGGCTAAATTCTAACAATTAATTCATGTTGGTCCATGAGTCTAAACTAAACTAGTTAGGTCCACTAACACAAGTCTAAAATAAATAAATAACATCTAACAATAATTAAATAATACAACAAATAATTATTTATCATGCACAATATTTAATTAATTATAAAATTACTAAAATACCATTTCCTAGAAAATGTGGTAGTGACAAGTCTACCCTCCTTAAAATAATTTCGTCCTCGAAATTCAAAGACGAAAACTACCTCCAAAAAATAACAGAACATAACAAAGAACAGAACTAAAGAACAGAACTAACTATGAAAGAACATAACATAATTAGGAAAGAACATACCTCAAGGCACAAACAAATATGGATAACGCTCTCGTATTTCATCATCTCTCTCCTAGGTAGACTCCCCCGAAGAGTGATGCCTCCATGCGACATGCACCAAAGGAATAATCTGGTTCCTCAGCACCTTCTCTCTCTGATCCAGAATCTCAACTGGCTGCTCTGGATAGCTAAGAGTAGGGCCCACCTCTATCTCCGAGTGATCCAATACATGACTAGGATCTGCCACGTACCTTCTCAACAGTGACACGTAAAATACGTTGTGCACTCCCTCCAATGCAGGTGGCAAGTCTATTCTATAAGAAACTGCACCGACCCTCTCTAGAATAGTAAAAGGTCCGATAAATCGCGGATTAAGCTTTCCACCTCCACCGAAGCGAATCGTGCCTCGTGTCGAAGAAATCCTCAAAAACACCAAACCACTACCTAGAACAAAATACCACCTTAAGAACTTAATCTATAACAAACAACCAAGAACAAGCACAAAACAAAATCTAAACTATACCTCGAACTCCAAGGGTCTCGGGTGGCTATCGGCCCAATGTCGTTGTCTGTCCTACACCACTAGAAGTCTGTCTCTGATCAACTAAACCTTCTCCGCTGCATCCACAACCATCTCTGGCCCAAAAACTCTCTCTCCAATATCGTCCTGTCATGCCCCAGTCCCAAAATACGTAGGACTAGGATACGTAAGCATGCCAGCCGCATGTATATGGCAACTCCTATATATGGAAACCATAACACATGCGTACGTTGTATTATGAACAATAATTCACAAGTGGTAAAAACTATCACAAGTCACAGGATATAATCTAAATCTCATCCACAGAAATCAAATATAAATAAATAACCAATATCCATGAAACTAGATCTCAATTTAAAGTATCAAAGGATGATAGTCGGATGGAAACAAATCCACCACCGAACTACAATATAAAATAAACAAGACAAATATAATATAAGTATAACAACTATCAACCATTGAGACTCGAAGAGAAGACCTTCTCGAATGTCTGGATCTGCGCTCTTGCGAATACTCATGAACATCCACACCTGGAAAGGGACCAGGTCCTCAGAGGGACATAACAAGATACATAGAAGCATGCCATAAGATAAATACTGAATAAATAAAAGGGTGTGCTAACCATCTAAGTGAATGCAATTTGAGGACAACCTTGGTACATATGGGTAGGTGTAGGCATAGCGTCCACACTCCGAAGAGAGTGGCATATGTATAGTATATCGTCAATATCGCTCCGAAGAACGTGGCATCTGTATAGTATATCGTCTATATCGCTACGAAGAACGTGGCATCTGTATAAAGGAAGTGGGTGTCCCATACGCCTACTAGTCGTCCTCCCCATCCAATGTAGATATACAAGTCGTGAACACGACGTGGACATCTCATACTATAATGCAAGTCTCTATAGAAATAAACAACTAAGCTAAATACCGTCACACGTGTTGCTCACACCGATGGCCAGTCGAGTATGAGGCACACGTCCCTACATGAACTTACTCTGTGACGTACAATGATACGTGTCAAGGCCTGGGGAGTTATACTGATAACTCCACAACTTTAGGTGGGTCCTCTTGACACTATGTCAGACACAAATCCTAACGTCAACGCCTTCGTTGACTGCACCCGAGTCTTTCTCGGAAGCTCATAATTATATAATCTAAAACAATAAACATGCAACTAAAATAATAACTGAATTTAAACAGTACATCAAGGCAAGAAATACTTGCCTGGCAAGAAAGCTGTGTAGTACCAATAACCTGCTCCTGAAGTCGCGCAGAACTATCTGATATGTCCTATATACATATAAAATAATACAACACAATATCAATCATTACACTAGCACATACACAACCATAAATACATTGAACTTAGGGCATAGCTAGGTATGACACTGGTCAACTAGGGTCAAGTGTGTGTCTAATTGTACGGGTGTCACGTCTGTAATTGTTGTGCAAGACAGACAGTCAAAATGATACAGGTCTCGCCAGTACGTCAGTGTACATAATGGCAGTCTGCTAACAAGTCATATGGTCACAGGTCAATGGTAAATATGGGATATCCGTAATTACGCTCGGGTCACCTAGTACATTTATAATTTATACATATTATTATCTAGCATATATCATTAATACTTATAATATATATGTACACCAATTAAATACGTATACAATATATATATATATATATGTATGTACTATATATTTATATTAAATATATACTGGGGAATACATATACTATACGTATATATACCAATTATACATACTAACATATACTAAATACCTATACTAATACATACACTAAGTACATACATATACCTATTTAAATACCTATACACATACGTACATAAAGTTACGGAGGAGGGGACAGGTACGAACCTTGGCGGGCATGTACGGAGTTGACGATAACGGCGATGTGGTTGACGACGGTGACGATGATGATGATGGTGATGACGATTAGGGTGATGGTATTGATGGTGATGACTAGGATGCTGATGTGGATGATGGTGATGACTACGATGATGATGTGGATGATGGTGATGACTAGGATGATGATGATGATTGTAATGGTGGGTTGATGATGATGATGATTGTAATGGTGCTGACCAGAGTCTGATGGGGAGGTTCGGCCAGGGAAGGTGGTCTAGCAGGGAGGAGGAGGCTCGGGTTCAGGGAAGGGGAGGTGGAGGTCGATGGGAGGAAGGAGGAGGAGTTCAGGGAATGGTGGTGGTGATGTGCTGGTGGTGTGGTCGTGGTGCCGGCGGCGTTCAGGTGAGGGGGAAGATGATGGCTCGGGTAGTGAGTGGCGAAGGTCGAGGTATCGGAGACTATGATGGTGGTGGTTTATGATTTCGATGAGGGTGGAGGAAGGAGGACGAGGGAGAGAGAAGAGGTCGGGTGGCGGTGGTGTTGTTGGTGGTGTAATGGTGGTGGTGCGGTCGTCAATGGCAGAGGCTCGAGGTATCGTGGCAGCGGGGGGATAGCCAGGAAGGGGCCGGAGATGGAAGAGGACGACGAGGTAGGTTTGGGACTCCCGCGGGCTTCTGGGTGCAGCGGGGTCGACAGGGTACGGGATGGTCGAGATCGATGGCGGGTTGGTCATCGTATGGAGACGGGGATGGCAGCGTCGCCGGTCGAGTTTCAGCGGTCGGGACAGCAGGTTGGCAAGATTCTCGACAGCTTGGCGAGGTGAATCGGCGAGGGACTGGTCGGTTCTGGCGGGTGAAGTGGGTCGTGCAGAGGAAAGGGATGATGAAGATGAATGAACAGGATGGGGGTCGGCTGTGTATAGCTTTAGGTTAAGAAAAAGAGAAAAGGAAAAAGAAAGGATATTTATATACATGTGTAATATTGGGTTGACCTAGAATTAGGGCTTGGTAAAACCTCTTGGGGTTGGGCCTTGGCCTCACATGGGGATGTTTGGAGGGCAAGGATTTGCATTATTAAAATATAAGGCTAGGTTTAAATGAGGGACAATGTTGCGCGTTGCACATTCCGAAAATTTATGGAAAAAATTCACATGACCAAATAATGAAGATAAAATTGGGTTTCTTCATGTATTATCCAATGATGTGGACACCTCAATGCACTTTTGCATAAAAGTGCCCAATGATTGGAAAATTACACAAAGATGGAAATTGGGTTAAATTAATTAAAATTAATGCGCAAGGTGTTCTGGAATTTATTAGAGGTACATGGAGCTAAAATTAGGTGGGACACAAGTGTCATGGACATAAAGGACTCAGAATAAAATATTATCATAAATTGGGTTACACAAAATGGGTCAAGATTGTGTCTCCAATTTTGATTGGAACGCACAAGGATACAAAGTTAGAATTATATAGGATTAAATAATAAACGTCTACGACGAGTGTTGTGCGACTAAAATATAGCATAAGAGAGCACAATTATAAGTCACGCAAAAGTCAGAACAGAAGACAGGCATGTCTAGGGCAAGGGTGTAAAATTAGTAGGAAGGCAGTGGCTAGGGTAGTGCTCCAATTATCGAAGCAACGGTAAGATGCACTAAGTGATATAAATATCGTAAAATTAATTTAAACGCCATATTTTATTTCTAATTGGGTTCAACTAGCCCTAATTGCGCTATCTAAGCCAAGTAGGCCTAATTTTGGGTAAGGGGGTTTACACGTCCCATGACAAGGGAGTACGACACCTCCGACCGTACAGAGCTTCAAAAGATGATATCTCTATACTAGCCTGGTAACTGTTGTTATAAGCAAACTCTACCAAATGGAGATGGTTCTCCCAAGAACCCCCAAAATTTAGTACACAAGTGCGCAACATATCCTGAGAGTCTGAATAGTCCTCTCTGACTACCCATCTGTCTGGGGATGATTTGCAGTACTGAACTTGAGCTGAGTGCCCAAACTCTCCTACAAACTCCTCCAAAAATGAGAAGTGAAACGACTATCCCGATCCGAGACTATGCTGACAAAAACTCCATGTATCCTAATGATCTGCCTCACATACATCTCTGTCAGCTTCGCCGTAGACAAACCCACCTTAAAAGGCAAAAAGTAGGCCGACTTGGTCAACCTATCAACGATGACCCAAATCGTGTCTTTTTCTCCTGGAGATCGTGGAAGTTCGGACACAAAATCTATAGTAATGTGTTCCCACTTCCACTCTAGAATAGGTAATGGCTGAAGTAAACCTCCTGACCTCTGCCTCTCGGCTTTCACCTGCTGGCACACTAAGCATCTGGATACAAACTGTGCCACTTTCCTCTTCATGCCATACCACCACACACTCTCTCGCATATCCCGATACATCCTGTTGGCACCTGGATGTATGGAATACTGTGAGCGATGCGCTTTCTGTAACACATCTTCACACAGCTCCCCACTAGGCACACACAATCTAACTCTATGCCTCAAAGATCCATTATCAGTAATGGTGAAATTATCCTCCAATTCTGCTCTCACCTGAGCTCTAATGCTCCTTAGAGATACATCCTCATACTGTGCTGCCTTGATCCTGTTAATCAAATCTGAATGTATCTGTAATCCCCATATCTACATAGTAAAACCAGAAACTATCACCTCAATGCCCAAGCTCTCCAAGCCCTCCAACAAATATCGATCCTGCGTCAAGAATATAGCTACCGGATACCTGCTCAAAGCATCGACAATTATAATAGCTTTCCTAGGATGATACTACAAAGATATATCAAAATCCTTCATCAGTTCCAACCACCGACGCTGCCTCATGTTCAACTCCTACACTGTGAAAATGTACTTCAAGCTTTTGTGGTCTGTGAAGATCTCCACACGCTCTTCGTACCAATAATGTTTCCACAACTTCAGGGCGAAGATGACTACTGCCAACTCTAAATCATGGGTAGGATAGTTCTTTTCATGAGGACGCAATTGCCTGGATGCATAGGCAATCACTTTCCCATTCTGCTGAAGAATACAACCCGAACCTTTTCCCGATGCATCACTATAAATAGTGAAACCTCCAGACCCTGATGGCAACGTCAAAATAGGAGCAGACGTCAACCTTTTTTTCAATTCCTCAAAAGCAACCTGGCAATCCTCCGTCCAAACAAACTCTACATCCTTCCTGGTGAGTCTGGTCATCGGCTCGACAATCCTCAAAAAATCTTGCACAAACCTCCTATAGTAGCCTGCTAAACCCAAGAAACTCCTGATCTCTGCTACCGAACTCAAGGTCTTCCAAGATTCCACTGCTATGATCTTCTTTCGATCCACTGAAATACCATCACCAGTTACAACATGCCCCAAGAACTCCACCTTGTCTAGGAAAAACTCACACTTGGACAACTTCTCATACAGCTTCTCCTTCCTCATCACATCCAACATAATCCGCAAATGCTCCTCGTGCTCCTCCGGTGTCTTCGAGTATATGAGTATGTCGTCGATGAATACCACCACAAACTTGTCAAGGTACTAATGGAATACCTTGTTCATCAAGTTCATAAATACCGCTGGTGCATTAGTCAACCAAAACGGTATCACCATAAACTCGTACTGACCATATCGAGTTCTAAAAGCAGTCTTCTGTATGTCCACCAGCTTCACCTTCACCTGATGGTAGCCTGATCTCAAATCTATCTGAGAAAATACCTTGGCACCACTCAATTGATCGAACATATCATCAATCCGTGGAAAAGGAAACTTATTCTTGATAGTGAGATTATTCAAAGCCCTGTAATCAATGCACATATGCATCGATCCATCCTTCTTCAGTACAAACAATACCGGGGCTCCCCACGGTGAAGAACTCGATCTGATAAACTCCTTATCCTGCAATCCGTCCACCTGATTCTTCAGCTCGACCAGCTCGATGTTGTTTACTCTATAGACATATTACGAAATTAGTTCTGCACTTGGAACCAAATCTATAGAGAATTCAATATCTCGATCTGGCGGCAACCATGGCAATTCCTCAGGAAACACATCCAAGAACTCTGCTATCAATGGATGTAGTAACTCCTTGTCTTCCAACATAGCTCCACAAATAATGCCTTCTTCCTGTTCTGCAGCTCCTCTAGCAAACTTGAACTCTGGCTCTCCTAGCTGACCAAACAAAACTCTACCTCCTCTACAATCTATACTAGCACGGTGCCTACTCAACCAATCTATCTCGAGTACAATGTCGTAGCTCGGAAGTGGAATTACAAATAAATATGCACTCAACTTTCGGCCTCCTATAGTAACTCTCTGATCCTTGCAAATATTATTAACTAGGATAATGCCACCCTCGGTCATGACATCTCCGGTGGGTTCATCCTCCTCGACAGTCATAGCAAACGCTCGTCCCTGACGTGCACCTCCCTGCTACTGATGCTTGGCATAACGCTATTGCTGAGTCGGAAGCGGTCCCCTCGGCTGTACTGCTAGTGGTCTCGATTGTGCTCTCAAAGCTGAAGCTGCTCGCCGAACTGCACGACGAGGATTGGAAGGACACTCCCTCAGCTGATGCCCTTCAGTACCATAATACAAACAAACTCCTAACCTCTTCCTGCAAACTTCCCAGATATGGCCGGGCTTCTTGCTGAAATGGCAGAAAGATTGTTGTAACTCTCTCTGCTGCTGTGGTGCCTGGGGAAACGGTGCCTTAGCTAGAGTCTGGTGCTGCTGTGGCTGCTGGAAAGGTCTGGACTAAAAATAAGGACGTTTGAAAGATAGTGCACTGCTGTTTGCCCCCAAAAAAGAATCATGGTCTCTCTTGGGCTTCAAATCCAACTCCCGCTCAACCTTGTGTGCCTCCACAAGTATCTCCGAGTATGTCTCATAAAAAGATGCAGTGAGGATCTTCACTTTCCAGTTTAGACCCTCACAGAAATGAATAGCCCGAACCTCCGGCTCTCTCACCAAATACTCTGCAAATTAGCTCAACCTGCCGAACTCCGCAGCGTACTCCTCCATAGACATGCTCCCCTGAATGAGACTCTCAAACTGCCTTCCTAAGTCTAGCATGTATGCCCGAGCAAAAAACTTCTTCTTGAAGAGGTCCTTGAACACCTCCCTAGACTGTCCCGCGTCAACAAGAATCGGCTCATTTCTGAACCAAGTACGAGCGACGCCAAACAGTTGAAGTCCTATCGCCTCAACCTTCAGATCCTCAGAAAGATGGGATACCCTCATAAGACGCTCAATGTCCTTGAGCCAATCATCAGCATAGACAATGCCCTCCGTCCCCTTGAAGACCTTAGGCTCCAGCTTCTTGAAGTCCTGAATGTTGCTTGGCCGAAGCTGAGCAACCTGAGGAACAACCTACTGCTGGACCAGAACTCCTCTCGCTACCATGGCACGAACAAGCTGATGAGCACCCTCGATGCCCTGTCGTAGAACATCGGTCTGCCTCTGATGTACCTCTGACTGAGCCCTCTGTGCCTCGAGCATCTCACGAAATAATATAAACATCTGTGTCGCCTCTGCTGGCACAGGAGGTAGAGGTAGAAGCCCCTCGGATACAGCTAGAACAGTCCTCTGAGTAGGTGGTGGACCTCTGAAAGCAGCTGACTCCAATTACCAGAGAAGTGACTGGTGTAGGCCCTCGGGATGTCGCAGACCTCTCAGAAGCTGCTCTCCCCTGCTGCGATCTAGTCTTAGGTGGCATCCTGAGACAAAGCGAAAGAAAGAATCAATATGGCACATGATATAAGACTCATGGAAAGGATAGTTTAAGAGATCAAGTATCAATATCAAAGGAGAATAGTTGAATCAAAAGAATTTTTCCTACATGTGATTAAGTATCTCAGTCTACATCCTATATCCTATCGCAGGCTGGTAGTAGTACAACTAAATGGTCGTACTACTACGATATCGCATAACTTCCAAAGCTTGACCTGCATGGGCCACTACTAAAACCATGTCACAACCAGTACTCGATGTAAGGATGCAAGTCAGAAACAACATCCAGCCTACGCCGCAGAATCGGCAGTAAAACGATGTCTGGGTAATCTATCTAGCAATATAATGAACCACCAACAATGACAACATACTCAATCACAGATCTAAGATAGAAATAAGCACGAATATGATAAAGAATAGGAATAGTCATATACAACTCATAAGTCTAAAATAATACATCAATGAGTCTGAAAGAATACTAACAAATAAGCTGGAGACAAATCCAGTACAAGAAATACTAAGAAGCTACTAAACCTGAGTCAACTGTATTAGTTGGATAAGTCCCTCCTGAGCCAGGGTCTCAGACTCTAGACCCACAACATCCTGAGGTCAATAATGTGTAGGGTACAAGTCCTCGGTGTCATCTGGAAAAATATATCCAGTCAGGAAAGGAGCAGAGTACATCTCTAACAGCAGTTCTAATCAATGATAAAAACTATGTAATAGTAAATAGATGTCAATATACAATATGCACAATAGATACGAAATACGCAATAAGGAAATACTAGAATAAATACAATAATGAACAATATGCCAATGAACAAGAATACTAATGTCTAAGTAAGTGAGTACTAGCTTTAACATGTGATCGGCTTGGAAACTTGCACAAGAGTATAATGGCCTGGCTGATCATACGTGCGATGTATGATCAATACTCACAAGAAACAAGATATGCACAAGGAGGGTATGATCACATATCTACACTAAAGTACTCCCCACTCCCGACTGGTATAATAGATCCAACCATGGTACGCTATGGCACAAGATTTCCCAAGAAGATAGCTAGTCTTCCCGAGAATCAGTGTCTGTACATGTAGAAGATAATCAATGAAACAAGGCTTGCACAAGATACACCATATATCAAGAAATAACATCTCAAGACAAGATTCGGATATACCAATTCGTGTAACCATCGTATCCAGAATATGGTATCTATACTAGATACAATAAACATAGAGGATATCATAAATGAAAAACTATCAGAGAATGTACTCGCTTGAAGTCCAATGAATAATCTCACAGATGTCTGATACAGTGCCCCAAAGACCTAGATATGGAATACAACATCAATACAAGGTTCCGAAAAGAAAATAAGTTAAACTAGTCAACTTCTAGGTCAATAAGTCAATTCTAAGTCAAAAGTCAAACTATGGTCAACTATGGTCAACTATGGTCAACTACCTATTTCTAGGTTGCATAAGTCTAACCCAAAATTATTGGTTCAAAAACTAAAGTCTAGGTCATAAGAACTATATCTTAAATACTAGGATACCGTATCTCCGGATACATAATCAATAAGTAAAGCATTACATATACATGTCAAACAATTATTAATTATATACAATCCTAATTATAATATTAATAGATGCTTTGGTTTCGAACCAACTTGGCATCACAACATTAACTGATAATCTTGATACCCAAATCCAATACCTTGGGTATCCCCAATTACCTTGGTACTTACCTTGGTATCACAAGGTAATACCCCAAAACTTGTGTATACCAACTACCCGTAATTATATACATGCTATACTAATTATTATACATATAGTATACAATAATACTATTAGCAATTTAGGAATACATTTACATATATATAAACACCATATATATATATATATATATATATATATATATATATATATATATATATATATATATATATATATATATATATATATATATATATATATAATAATAATAATAATAATAGAAAATCTGTCAAACAATCACTAATGACCTGTTGTTGACTGTCGCTGAAGCCACTGATACTCTGATACTATGTTATTTTAGCGACGGTCCTGCTGCTGTCGCTAACTGCTATCGCTGTTGCTGTTGTATGTTCTTGCTGCTGCTGCTTTGGCGATGGTTCTGCTATCGCTAAACTGCTGTCGCTGCTGTTTTTGAATGCTATTGCTGCTGTGCTGTGCTGTGCTGTTGCGACGCTACTGCTGTTGTCGTCTTTGCTGCTGTTGCTAATGTGTTGTTACGACGTTGCTGCTGTCGCCTTTGGTGCTGTCGCTAAAACACTTATATATATATATATATATATATATATATATATATATAATTATACTTACATCTATAATTACTAATATATGTAATTACTACATATGAATATACATACACTCATACTCCTTACATATATATATATATATGTAGTAACATATGTATATATACAACACAATATCTAATTACATATATATAGCTTACAACTTATAAGATATATATATATATATATATATATATATATATATATATATATATATATATATATATATATATATATATATATATATATATATATGTACACAATATTACATATTACAATATAGTATCATATATATACATAGCTACCACCATATAAAATGTGTACATAATATATACATAGTAACATACACACATACATAGTAATATATGTATATATATATAACCATACATATATGTTTACATATATATAATCATACAATGCTATCTAACACACATTATATAAATATAAATATAACAACATATAATTATCTATTGAACATATACATATCTATACATACTAACATATATAATTATACTTATATGTAGAAGAATAGCCACATAATAATATATACACATATAGTATATACATAGATACATAGATCTAAGACATAATATCACATAAATATAATTACACAACAATATATATATATAATTTTATATCACAATGACAAGAGAAATAGATATATAATTTAAAATACACAACACATGGATCGTATCACCCCGTATCCCACTAGATTTAGGATACGCTTGCAACACGAGTCCACCATACATCCAAACGTACCCCGAAGGACACGAATAAGTCATATATATTATTTATGAAAAATACGAAGAGTCAAATATAAATCTACGTATCCGTGTCAAAATGTGACATGCTTAAAGTCCCGTGTCAGAGGGAAAACCCCCAAATCAACATGTATCACCAATTTGTTGGGATACGACCTACACGTACCTAATTATGGATACGACACTAGCCCCGAACACACAAGCATATGCCAAATTGATCTATAGGACCAATTGACACACACAACAAACATCAATCTCAGAATTCCCCCAAAAATGACACAAAAAGCACCATAACTTTCTTAATAGGCCTCCTATGAACACAAGACCAAATCTTATGGGTAGCCTATGCATATGGGTTAATTTCTTATGGTTAAATCTCAGATTTAGAACCTAAATTATGGGAAAAAACTGAATTGTACCTATTGGGAGATAGATTTCCAATGCAACCTCCAAATGTGATAAAATTGGCCTCCAACTTGTAAATCCTTGCTCCTCTTTGTAGATTCTTGTTTTCTTCTTCTGGATCCTTGCTCTACTAGTCTTCAATGGCGATTTGGGAAGGAATTTAGGATGAAATTTGGTAGGGAAATGAAGTGGGAATGAAAGAATTTGGTTGAGAAAATTTCTATATCTAGTTTCCAAATGAAAAAATAAGAGAGAAATTAATTCCCCCTCTCTATATAGGCCGGGCCCCTCTTTTCCCTCCCTCAAGCTACTATGAATTATCCAATATACCCCTTGGGGACTCTCATGAAGAAATAATTAAGGAGGGAAGCTTTTAGTCTAATGGTTTAATTAATTTTAATCCATCTCCTAATCAATGGGCTTTCTAAATGGGCTAAATTCTAACAATTAATTCATGTTGGTCCATGAGTCTAAACTAAACTAGTTAGGTCCACTAACACAAATCCAAAATAAATAAATAACATCTAACAATAGATAAATAATACAACAAATAATTATTTATCATGCACAATATTTAATTAATTATGAAATTACTAAAATACCCTTTCCTAGAAAATGTGGTAGTGATAATTCAGACTTTGGATATGTTTCGAGCTTGTACACTTGACTTCGATAGATCTTAGGAGAATCTCTTGTATTTAGTAGAGTTCTCCTATAATAACAGCTTCCAAACGAGCTTTCAGATGGCACCCTTCGAGGCTTTATATAGTAGGAGATGCAGATCACCATTAGCTTGGGATGACATTGGCGAGAGGCAGATGTTTGGTCCAGAGATGATTTCTCAGTCGGTTGGAGTGATCATGCAGATCAAAGAGCATCTCAGAGTGGCTCAAGATCACCAGCATTATGGGGCAGATCATCACCGTCATCATCTTGAGCTCTCTATTGATGACCATATATTTTATAGGATTTTGTCTACCCGTAGAGTAATCAAATTTGGAGTACGAGAAAATATAGTCCCAGATATATAGGCACGTTCGATATTATCGAGCGAGTTGGAGACGTATCATATTGTCTAGCTCTTCCACCATCGTTTTATGAGGTATATGACATATTTCACGTATCTCAGTTGCGCAAATATATTTCAGACCCGAGCCATATCCTGGATCATTCTGAGTTGGTCGTTTGTATCGACCTATCATATGAGGAGAGGCACGTATCTATTTTGGACCAGAGGGAGAAAGTTCTCAAGAACCGGACTATCAGGTCAGTTCGTGTTGCTTGGGGGCATCACTCACTGGGCGAGTCAACTTGGGAGCGCGAGGATGATATGCGTACACGTTATCTATTTCTCCTCGACTTGGGAGGTATACTTATTTGAATACCTATGTCCTATCTTAGGCTGTGCATGTAATTAATTTTTTATTTTATCTGTTATGCCTGTTATTTTTATTTTCTGATTTCTTGTTGTTGCCCAGGAAATTTCATGCTCATATGAGTTCCTGCTTATTTTTGATTTAGAGCTGGCTTTCTTGGATTTTCTTGTTAATGATTTTTGGATTCTTATGGAAATTTCGAGGACAAAATTTTTCTAAGGAGGAGAGATTTATGAGACTCGTCTCACAGTATTTGTATTTTATGCGAATACGTATTTTGTGCTAGTTATTGCATTCTATTGGATCTCGAGAAAGCCCAAAAAATTTTAAAATTAAAACTTTACTACCTGACCGGTATATCGACGGTATACTATAGTATACTGACGGTATACTGCCCTGCAGATATTTGTTTCACTTTCGAGATATTTTCAAGATATTTTCTCTATAAATAGTACTCGAGATATTTTATTTTCATCTCTCTCTTCCTCTCTTCTCTCTTCTTCATTTTCTCTCAAGCTTGGAAGCGTGGGCTTGAGACATGGAGTGTGCTTTCTGAACCCCTTCGTGGTGGTGGATTAGAAGGTTTAGGCTGGGAGCTCGCGTTAGGCAAGTACACCTTACCAATTTCGTAAACTTCTTTTATTTTCTGTTATTTTACTTTTCTGGAGCTTGGTTATAGCTTTTTAGCTTAGACTTGCTTTTCTATTAGTATTTATATCGTGATTTCTAGCCTAGTGACCGTCTCGATTTTGATTTCTGGTAGAATCTTTTTTTTCCTTTTTGGTAACTCAGTAACGGAAATGGTACCGGAGTTGTGACCGTAAAATTTTGTCCATATTATGATATGAGACTTACCCTAGACTTGACTTCCTGTTAGACTTGGTTCTGATAATTTTTGGGGTTTGATTTGGGTCCCAAAAATCAGACTTGATTTAACCATGTTTATTCTTGGAAACCGGCATACCGACGGTATACCAATTTCAACCGACTTGATTTTTAGTTATTTTGGATGAATCCTATCGGCATACCGGCGGGATACTGGGTTGTGCCGACGGTACACCGATCTTCGCGACATTGTTAGATATTTGTCTTGACCGGCATACCGACGGGGTACTGGGCTGTATCGACGGGGTACTGGGCTGTATCGACGGTATACTGAGTTGTGGAACTTTATTTTCCAGTAACTTTTTGCCTACTTTGAATGACATACCGATGGTATACTACAGTATACCGACGGTATACTACAGTATACCGACGGTATACCGATTTATTGGAATCCAGAACTTGCTTTATTTTTCTTATCTCTGGACCGGTGTACCGACGGTGTACTGGGTTGTACCGACGGTATATCGATCGTGCACTTTCTTTAGGAATTCTTAGTTTTTTGTAATTTTATGTTAAAACTTCTGGCTTTTGCTTGGACACGTGATGACTTGACCAGATTTTGGACATGAACTTATATGGCTTCAGATGACTTGACTTGACTTGACTTGACTTGACTTGACTTGACTTGACTTGGCTTTACTTGATTTCACCCGGCTTTGCCCAGCTCCACGTGAAGACATGATTGACTAGACTTGACTTGGCATGACTTTATATGGCTTCATCGGACATGGCTTGACTTGGTTTTACTTGATTTCATCTAGTTGGACAAGGCTTCACATGGTTGTACATGGCTTTACCTGGTTTCACATGGCTTTACCTGGCTTCACCTGGATTCACCTAGATTGACATGGCTTCACTTTGCTTTACCTGGCTTCACTTGGTGACATGTGGCTTGGTTGTTGTCGTGACTTACATGAGTTCGGTTGTGCAATGTATATTAAACCTATTTATATTACTATTAAAATTTAATTTGTCGATATCATGTCTAGGATGGATTCTGTGAAATGCCACATACGGATTCATACAAGAAACTGTTAGGAGTTTTATAACTAGAGATTCACTTAGTACATGGCTAGGAATTTTCCTAGATTGTATGCAGTCCCAGTTATTCATAGTGTTATCTTGAGGAGTATCCAGTGGTTTATATTGTGGCGTATCTTGAGGAGTATCCGGCTGGTTGTGTGTATGGATAACACGAACGGACTGCAGGGGCATGCGATCAGAAGGAACTCTAGCATCACGTTGTATTATAAAGTTAGTAATTAAGGATTATGATAACCCTAGTTAGTTAAAGGTATCAAGCCATACTTATGTGATTTGCCGTGATTGATGGTTAGTCTAGGCTTTACATGATCACCTTTACTTTCAGTACTTGTTATTTTCTTATTGATTATCAGATCCGTATATATCTTATTATAGGTTTTACAGTATTTATTATCCTGAGATCTTTTAGTCTATACATTCCAGTATTTGTATTGCTTGTGTTGTTGGTTTAAGTTCCTAGATTGGCTTCCTTTGTGGTACTTGGTATTTGGGGGTCTGACCCTACTGGTTTTGTATGGCCAGGTCCAGTAGCAGCACAGGAGGATCTTCCGTACTATCCTGAGGATGGTGGCCAGGTCCAGTAGCAGCACCGGTTGAGTGGGTTTTCTTACTTTTCTACCCTGATGTACATTCTATTTTATGGGCGTTTAGCCACCGAGCACGTGTTTAGCTCTTATTTTTTATTTGATCAGTTAGCCTACGGGCATTAGCATGATTGACATATCCTAGGGTTAATCATGCATAACTTAGATTCTGGCTAGTCTATTCATTTTGTATTCACTAGCTTCATGATCATCTGTATATTATAGTTTGGACACTTTACTATTATATTTCAGTTGATCTTACATCTTGTTATTATTCATGTTGTTCTTGTGATTGAGATACTAGGTTTTGTTGTACCTAGGCTTGACTGATGGTTTGTCGTAGTGACCCCTCATGTCTTACAGCTTCACCGTATATGCAGAGTACTGGAGTGCTCTAAGTATACGTAGCTGGCATTGTCAGCCCCACTCTCCAGTATTTGGTTCTGGTGCATGACAGGTTAAGGACAAAGAACTCTGTGGTGCTACATCCTGCGTGACGATTCTTATTGGGTGTTGGTTTGGTGCCCAGTATGTATCGTAGTGCTGTTGGAGGCCGAGACTTAGTATTCCCAGCTTGGAATTCTACGGCGGGTTGCGCCAGGTAGTTTTTTTGTTTTGTAGGTTATGTTTTGTCATAGAAATATAGGGGGGGTTGTCACGACCCGCACCCGGAATTTGGGCATGAGACGTGGGTACGTCCAGCCTACGCCGCAGCATCGGCGGTAGAACGCTGTCTAGGTCTAAACATAATATATCCTGTCAATAATCTCAACTCCGTACGGAGGACAATAATAATAATCCACAGTTCTATGATATACTCAATCACAAGCTAATAGAAATCATAGCACGATGAGAATAGAAAAGAGTTCTAATAAAAACCAACCACAATAATCCAACTCAAATCCTGGGTCTAAATGACCTCATAAAGTCACAAAATAATAAATACATCTCAGTCTCAGTCTAAAGCAATGATGCAGAAAAAAATAGTCTAAGAGCAGCCAGGTACGTTCTCCTCTAGTCTAGGCAACTCCTCTGGGGTTTCTGGAGTGAAATCACCCTCTAATCCTGGGCCGTAATGAGTGGGGCAAAGATCCTCCAGGTCCTCTGAAAAATGTTATCTAGTCAGGATTGGAGCGAAGCACAAGCACTAACAGCAGTTTCATTAAATTGACAAAGTCTATAAACAGTGTAAGAGATACAAGATGGAAATAAATGCTGAAAATGAGAAGTACAGGAGAAAATGAAATAGACAATAGAGCATCTAGCAATGAACAATAAACAGTGAATGCTAGAACAAGTAAATCTGAATAAAGATAAAACATCTAGCTAAGTGTTTGAAATATTAGTTTATCATGTGATCGGCTTGGGACTAGATCAGGCTGGTTATATATGATTAGCTATGATTCTTGGAGGTCAGGCTAACCATATGGTTAGCTATGATGCATGATAATGGTCAGGCTAATCATATATAACAGCTATGAAGCATGATGATGGTCAGGCCGCACCCGACGTGAGAAGTGGGGTGAGCTATGATGCATGGTAAGTTTGGATATGATCACATAATCTACTAATAGTTCCCCATTCCCCCAGCTAGCACGATGGATTCCAATCACGACTCCTCATGATGGGGATCTAGGGTGCTAACTCGTGTATCCATAGTGTCGGAATCAAGTATGTAATACACTACAATTTATAGAAGTAATCAACAATGAAAACTGTCAGAGAATGTACTCGCCTGTGGTCCTGAGCAAGGTGTGAGGATCGATGTCCAAGATGAAATCACAAGGACCTAATTATGGAAATTCAATGTCAAAATATGTATAAGTGGAAAATGGATAAAATATACTAATGAATGCTTCTAGGTTAATTTCTAAGCCATTCTAGCTCAACCAAGTCATACTAGGTCCAAACTAAGTCAATTGGTCTAAATTGGCCACTAACTAGCTAACACTAGCTATTCTAGGTATTTACCTAAGTTTCTAAGTGATACTAGCTATTATATAACTAACATTCCCTATTAACTACTAATACTAACTGATATTCTAATTTGCTAACTGGTACTTAATATATATACTAACTATACTAAATGATCACTAACATCCTAAATAATATTATAGAAGATACTACTTATAGTTATATACTCACTGGCATATAAATACTGACTGTTATCTAACTTAACTGATATCAAGCATCTAATCAAGATAATGTAACCAACCACTAACTAAACTCTAATTATCTACTTATATACATAACTCTAACTGACTCTCTTTTGACTGACACTCCAATACCTACACACACATATTACCTCAATGTACCCACTGACAGCAACACACTCACACAGGTTGAATACTATTACACAGAGACACATAGGTTCAAGTACTGTCATATACACACAGAAATTTAGTTCACAGGTTCTGAAATAAACCCACACACACAGTACACTCTATTAAAACTGGGACAACTCTACCCAACATGCACACACACTGACTGTTCCCCCTTACTGAGAACACACAGGTAAACTCCCCTCTAACTAATTTTTATGTGCAGGAACTATACCCACATACTGCAGATCCTTATCTGTTTTGCATACTAACACATATCAATACACAAGCATATGCACTCCCCTCATCCAACCTGACACTAAGTATCAACTAAAGTCTGATACTCACACACTGAACCCTCACATACATCACTGCCTCACCCATCAACCATGCTGCACTGTGGAAACCAACACAGCTAGTTCAACATTGGCACACACTGGCACATAAACATAGCCACACATTCACTCACTGGCACCCTAATACACACACACACAGTTTGCTTTAACCACAGTTTCTGAACTGCTAATACATCACTCACACACACAGTTTGCTGACACAGGTTTCCCCCTGCTCTAATACCTCACATACACTCACTGATACTCAATCCCCCAATACCTGAAGCACTGATGCATGAACACAGCAGCAGACTCTCTGACACAGCATCTAAACCCATAATTCCTACCTATTAACACATACACAATAGTTCTCATACTGATACATAATCACTCACTGCTGCACACCACATCACTGACACATAAAACTCAGTGCACACATACACACTGCACACCTCAGAATTCCTCACTCAGAATTTCACACAGCCACATGTACCCACTCACACATGCTGCTACACACTGAATCACATAGATACACCCCCTGTTCACTGCACATACACACATAAATATACACACTGACAGGAACTCCAATTCATACACTGAAGTTTACTGATGCATAACTCACAGTTCACTGCACACAGCCAATTAAACCCCTATGCACAGAATTACACACACAACACAAGTTGCAATATACTGATAACTAATCCCCAACCAAGAATACCCCAACACACACAACCAAAACCTAGACACTAATGCAAAGACACTGGTTCACAGAATCAGGGAGACACTGCCCTGAATTCCCTCAATGCACACTCAGTTCATTCCCATAGGCAATACTTCCCAGGCCCGACTGCACATAACCTATTAACAACACAATAGATATATATATACATATAGATTCATATATCAACTATGCAGAAATTAAATAAGTTAGATAGGTAAACCTTAAGGAACATTTCATCAAACACTAGGAGTACAGAAAAGTGGTTTTGCATAAGAACCCATAATTCCTCTAATCCAAACCCTAAAATCGGGTTCAACCTACACATATGAGATGAAATCAGTCTCCCTACAAATACCTAGGGTTAGGGTTCCTGAAAAATTGGGGGAAACCTATGTGGGTCACCAAAACACTAGTTCCTCCTAGGTTTTCACCTAGAATCCCTAAATTTCGAGATCTACACAGCAAGGGTGTTTCCTAATGGGTATGAACAACAGAAAACAGAATTAAAATGAATAGAAATAGGGTTTTACCTGCAGGGATGGTTTCTCCAATGGAAGTTCTTCTTCCCCAAGGCTTTTTGACCCAAGTTCCTTGCTTTCCTTGCTTTGGAGGAGGAAGATGGAAGCCCTAGGGTTAAATCTCGAAAATTGGGTGGGGAGATGGTTTCTCTTGATGGAGGCTAGGGTTTCTTCTACTATATGAAGAATGGTGGCTCCCTTTTATATAAACAACTAGGTTAGGGTTTCCAAGCTTAGTTTTAGGTTAAACCTTTATGTTAAGTCATGTAGAACCTAGTTACTAAGGTTTGGTCAGTCCAGGGTTTGAGGTCCAACCTAAAGTTTGAATTCTAGGGTTTCTCTAGAATTGGTCTTCAAATTAGGGTTTAGTCATTAGGGTTTGACCTAATGGGTTCTAGGGCTTGACCTAAAACCAAAAATCACTAACAATATGAATAGTTTATATAACTCAGCAGATTAATTAAATAAATAATTATTCAAAATGGTAAAATTACACAAATGCCCTTGCCTGGAAAAGTGGTAGTGACAAGTCTACCCTCCTAAAAGAAATTTCGTCCTCGAAATTGGACTGAACTAGAACAAGAATGAAATCAGAAAAGGAATACCTCAAGTCTAGAAGAGATACGGGTATTGCTCGCGCATTTCGTCCTCTCTCTCCCAGGTCGACTCCCCTGGAGAGTGATGTCTCCATGCAACATGAACCAAAGGAATAGTTTGGTTCCGCAACACCTTCTCTCTGCGGTCCAAGATCTCTACGGGCTGCTCGGGGTAGCTGAGCGTCGGACCAACCTCAATCTCCGAGTGATCCAGTACGTGACTAGGGTCTGCCACGTACCGTCTCAGCTGCGACACGTGGAACACATCATGCACTCCCTCCAATACAGGCGGCAAGTCCAGTCTATACGCCACTGCACCTACCCTCGCAAGAATACCGAAGGGTCCGATGTAGCGTGGGCTAAGCTTCCCGCCTCTGCCAAAACGAATCGTGCCACGCGTCGGAGAAATCCGTAGGAATACTAGGTCGCCAACCTAAAACAAAACAGTCTCAACATGCAGTCTAACAAACAAACACAAACCAAAATAACAATCTATACCTGAAACTCAAGGGGTCTACGGTGGCTGTCGGCCCAATGCCGCTGTCTGTCCTGCGCCACTCGCAGTCTGTCTCTGATGAGTTTTACCTTTTCTGCTGCATCTACGACCATTTTTGGTCCTAGCAAGGCTCTCTCTCCAATGTCGTCCCACGATAGCGGTGTACGACACCTCCGTCCATAAAGAGCCTCAAACGGTGACATCTCGATGCTGGCCTGATAGCTGTTGTTGTAAGCAAACTCTACCAGGTGCAGATGATCCTCCCAAGAACCTCCGAGATCTAAAACGCAAGTACGTAGCATATCTTCGAGAGTCTGAATAGTCCGTTCAGACTGCCCGTCTGTCTGGGGGTGATATGCGGTACTGAACTTGAGCTGAGTGCCCAAGCTAGTCTATAGACTCCTCCAGAAGTGGGAAGTGAAACGACTATCCCGATCCGAGATGATGCTCACAGGAACTCCATGAAGCCTAACAATCTGTCGCACGTACATCTCTGCTAGCTTCTCTGTCGACGTGCCCACCTTAAAAGGTAAGAAATGGGCTGATTTGGTCAACCTGTCCACGATGACCCAAATCGCGTCCTTCCCTCCTGGAGAACGTGGAAGCCCTGAAACAAAATCCATGGTCACGTGCTCCCATTTCTATTCTGGAATCGGTAAAGGTTGAAGCAAACCACCTGGTCTCTGCCGGTCTGCCTTTACCTGCTGGCACACTAGACACCGAGATACGAAGCGTGCTACCTCGCGCTTCATTCCATACCACCATACGTGCTCCCTCAAGTCTCGATACATCTTGTTGGCCCCGGGATGCATCGAGTACTGAGAGCGGTGTGCCTCCTGTAAAACCTCCTCGCGCAGCTCCCCGCTTGGTACACATATCCTTGTGCCGTGCCGTAGAGAACCATCATCTGCGATAGTAAAGTCGTCCGATAATCCCATCTGAATCTGTGCTCTGATACTCCTCAGAGTCTCATCATCGTACTGCGCAGCTCTGATCCTGTCCATCAGCTCGGACTGTATCTGCAATCCCCACATCTGAATCTCAGTACCGGGAACTAACACTTCAATCTCCAAGCTCTCCAAATCAGCCAACAAATGCCTATCTGTCGTCAAGTACATAGCCGTCGGATACCTGCTCAAGGCATCGGCGACTACGTTAGCCTTCCCTGGGTGGTACTGCAATGAGATGTCAAAGTCCTTCATCAACTCTAACCACCTCCTCTGCCTCATGTTCAGCTCCTTCTGTGTGAATACGTACTTCAAGCTCTTGTGGTCTGTGAAGATCTCCACACGCTCTCCGTACAGATAATGCTTCCACAGCTTTAGAGCGAATATAACCGCTGCCAACTCTAAGTCGTGGGTGGGGTAGTTCTTTTCATGAGGGCGTAACTGCCTGGAAGCATAGGCAATTACCTTCCCGTGCTGCTGAAGAACACATCCCAGACCCTTCCCTGAAGCATCACTGTAGATGGTAAAACCACCTGTCCCTGATGGCAACGTCAAAATTGGAGCTGTCGTCAACCTCTTCTTCAGCTCATCGAATGAGGCCTGGCACTCCTCCGTCCAGACAAAATCCACATCCTTCCTAGTCAGTCTGGTCATTGGCGCTGCAATCTTGGAGAAGTCTTGTACAAACCTCATGTAGTATCCTGCTAGCCCGAGAAAACTCCTGATCTCAGCTACCGAACTGGGGGTAGCCCACGACTCCACTGCCTCGATCTTCTGTGGGTTAACCGAGATTCCGTCACCCGATACCACATGCCCAAGAAATTCAACCTTGTCAAGGAAGAATTCACACTTAAAGAGTTTCCCGTACAGCTTCTCCCTCCTGAGAGTCTCTAAGACCAACCTCGGGTGCTCTTCGTGCTCCTCCGGAGTCTTGGAATACACAAGAATATCGTCGATGAACACCACCACGAACTTGTCAAGGTACTGGTGGAACACCTTGTTCATCAAGTTCATGAATACTGCCGGTGCATTGGTTAAACCAAATGGCATCACCAGGAACTCAAACTGGCCGTATCTGGTCCGAAAGGCTGTCTTCGGCGTGTCTTCCTTCTTTACCTTCACCTGGTGATAGCCTGACCTCAAATCTATCTTTGAAAATACCCTCGCCCCGCTCAACTGGTCGAAAAGATCATCTATCCTCGGCAGCGGGTACTTGTTCTTGATAGTGATATTGTTCAAAGCTCTATAATCAATGCACATGCGCACCGTGCCGTCCTTCTTTGGTACGAATAATACCGGAGCTCCCCATGGTGATGAACTGGATTTGATGAAGCCTTTGTCCTGCAGCTCCTCAACTTACTTCTTCAGTTCTGCCAGCTCGCTGTTGTTGACTCAATAGACATGTTGTGAAATGGGCTCCGCTCCTGGAACCAAGTCTATAGAGAATTCAACATCTCTGTCTAGCGGCAAGCCTGGCAACTCCTCTGGAAATACATCCAGGAACTCCGCTATCAGAGGATGTGGCAACTCCTCTTCTTCCGTCCTGGCTCCGCAAAATGTGCCCCTGCTCTGTTCCGCTGCTCCTCTGACGACCTCAAACTCCGGCTCTCCTGGTGGTCTAAACAATACTCTGCCTCTATGACAATCTATAGTAGCATGATGCCTACTCAACCAGTCCATTCCGAGTACAATGTCATACCCCGAAAGTGGCATGATGAGTAAGCTCACGCTTAACTCTCGGCCTCCTACTGACACTCTCCGGTCCTTGCAGTAATCACGGACTAGTATAATACCTCCACCAGTCATGATCTTGCAAGTCCTAGCTAATGGTTCTGTGTCTAAATGATGTCGAAGTGCATATGATACAGACACAAAACTATGGGAAGCGCCAGAGTCGAATAAGGTAAATGCGGGAATACAATCGAGAAGAACCGAACCTGTGATCAAGTCTCCTGCTGGCTCGATCTCCTCGACTGCCATGGCGTATGCTCGCCCCTGGGGTGCACCTCTCTGCTGCTGATGCTGGGCGAACTTCTGATGTTGCGGTGGAAGTGGTCCCCTCTGTTGTTGGCCTCCTGGTGCGGTAGGCACCCTGTCTGATCCTCTCTGGGCGGCTGCTCCACCCTGACCTGGACGAAAGGTAGGACAATCCTTCAGCTGGTGTGTCGTCGATCCGCAGGATAGACATGAGCCCAATCTTTTTCTGCAGATATCTCTAGTATGTCCCATCTTCCCGCAGTACGCACACTGGATAGCGGGCTGGTTCTGTCTCTGTTGCTGCTGCTGGACCTGCCCTCGGGCTGGTGCCTGATGCTGCTACTGAAAGGGTCTCTGCTGTTGCTGCTGAAAGTGTGGACGCTTGCCCGGTCCCGTACTACTGTTTGCTCCTCCGGAACCATCGCGTCCCCTCTTGGGCCTGAGGCCCAAGTCATCCTCGGCTACTTAGGCATCCATCAATATGCCCTCGTAGGTAGCTGTGCGACGTCCCGACGTGCGAGACTTGATCTCCCTTGTCAGCCCCTTTCTGAATTTTCGGGCCCTGTCCCCCGGATCTCTAATCATCGATGGCGCGAAGCGGCTCAGGCGGGAAAACTCTGCGGCATACTCATCGACGGACGAGCTCCCCTGGGCTAAGTCATGGAACTGACTCTCCAAAGCTCCCAGGGCAACATCAGGAAAGAACTTTTCTTTGAAGAGTTCCTTGAAATCCTCCCAAGTGAGTCCCCTGCGCAAGAGTCTCGGCTCCGTGCGAAACCACATCAAGGCAATATCGAACATCTGGCTGCCCGCGGCCTTGATCTGGAGGGCCTCCGGAAGCTGTGCCAAGCGTAAGTTCCTCTCGATGTCCTCTAGCCAATCATCGGCGTAGAGTATCCCTTCTGTTCCCTTGAACTCCCGAGGCATCATCCTCTTGAAATCCACAATGGTGCCCGGCCTCTGGTGGTGCTGATCAGGACGCTGCTGCTGCTGAGTGACTCTCTCCACAGCCTGGAGAGCCACTTGGTGAGCATTCTCCATGTTCACCCTCATCATCTCTGTCTGGGCCTGATGTGCCTCAGCCTGCACTCTCTGGGCCTCTGCCGACGTCCTCTGGGCATCGACCATGCCCTGAATCAAAGCGAACATCTGTACTCCATCGACGGGCATACCTCCTGGATGCTGAACTGGTGGTGGTGGTGCCGTCGTAGCTGTGGGGACCCTCTGAACTGGTGGTGGAGGACCCCCGAATGCTGCAGACACTCCCACATGTACTGGAGATGTAGGAGGTGCTGCGAATGTCTGTCCGGCAGGGCGAGAGGTGGCAGACCTCTCTGAATCTGCTGCTCCGAGTCTCTGGGACCTTCTTGGCGGCATCCTGAAGACAGATCGAAAGAATCAATTAAAGTAATAAACACGATATCATCAAGGAAGGACAGTAAATTTCTAAGGAAAAACATTAAGAGTAGTATTATGAGAATCGAAAATTCCTAATTGTGATTGAGCATATCCTCGGCCAAATTCCTATTTCCTAAAACAGGCTCGTAGGAATACTCTAAGCGAGCACCACTACGATATCGCTCTAATGCGGTTCTAGGACTCGACTACTGACCTGCATGGGCCACCACTAAAAACGTGTCACGACCCGCACCCGGAATTTGGACATGAGACGTGGGTACGTCCAGCCTACGCCGCAGCATCGGCGGTAGAACGCTGTCTAGGTCTAAACATAATATATCCTGTCAATAATCTCAACTCCGTACGGAGGACAATGATAATAATCCACAGTTCTATGATATACTCAATCACAAGCTAATAGAAATCATAGCACGATGAGAATAGAAAAGAGTTCTAATAAAAACCAACCACAATAATCCAACTCAAATCCTGGGTCTAAATGACCTCACAAAGTCACAAAATAATAAATACATCTCAGTCTCAGTCTAAAGCAATGATGCAGAAAAAAATAGTCTAAGAGCAGCCAGGTACGTTCTCCTCTAGGCTAGGCAACTCCTCTGGGGTTTCTGGAGTGAAATCACCCTCTAATCCTGGGCCGTAATGAGTGGGACAAAGATCCTCCAGGTCCTCTGAAAAATGTTATCCAGTCAGGATTGGAGCGAAGCACAAGCACTAACAACAGTTTCATTAAATTGACAAAGTCTATAAACAGTGTAAGAGATACAAGATGGAAATAAATACTGAAAATGAGAAGTACAGGAGAAAATGAAATAGACAATAGAGCATCTAGCAATGAACAATAAACAGTGAATGCTAGAACAAGTAAATCTGAATAAAGATAAAACATCTAGCTAAGTGTTTGAAATATTAGTTTATCATGTGATCGGCTTGGGACTAGATCAGGCTGGTTATATATGATTAGCTATGATTCTTGAAGGTCAGGCTAACCATATGGTTAGCTATGATGCATGATAATGGTCAGGCTAATCATATATAACAGCTATGAAGCATGATGATGGTCAGGCCGCACCCGACGTGAGAAGTGGGGTGAGCTATGATGCATGGTAAGTTTGGATATGATCACATAATCTACTAATAGTTCCCCATTCCCCCAGCTAGCACGATGGATTCCAATCACGACTCCTCATGATGGGGATCTAGGGTGCTAACCCGTGTATCCATAGTGTCGGAATCAAGTATGTAATACACTACAATTTATAGAAGTAATCAACAATGAAAACTGTCAGAGAATGTACTCGCCTGTGGTCCTGAGCAAGGTGTGAGGATCGATGTCCAAGATGAAATCACAAGGACCTAATTATGGAAATTCAATGTCAAAATATGTATAAGTGGAAAATGGATAAAAATATACTAATGAATGCTTCTAGGTTAATTTCTAAGCCATTCTAGCTCAACCAAGTCATACTAGGTCCAAACTAAGTCAATTGGTCTAAATTGGCCACTAACTAGCTAACACTAGCTATTCTAGGTATTTACCTAAGTTTCTAAGTGATACTAGCTATTATATAACTAACATTCCCTATTAACTACTAATACTAACTGACATTCTAATTTGCTAACTGGTACTTAATATATATACTAACTATACTAAATGATCACTAACATCCTAAATAATATTATAGAAGATACTACTTATAGTTATATACTCACTGGCATATAAATACTTACTGTTATCTAACTTAACTGATATCAAGCATCTAATCAAGATAATGTAACCAACCACTAACTAAACTCTAATTATCTACTTATATACATAACTCTAACTGACTCTCTTTTGACTGACACTCCAATACCTACACACACATATTACCTCAATGTACCCACTGACAGCAACACACTCACACAGGTTGAATACTATTACACAGAGACACATAGGTTCAAGCACTGTCATATACACACAGAAATTTAGTTCACAGGTTCTGAAATAAACCCACACACACAGTACACTCTATTAAAACTGGGACAACTCTACCCAACATGCACACACACTGACTGTTCCCCCTTACTGAGAACACACAGGTAAACTCCCCTCTAACTAATTTTTATGTGCAGGAACTATACCCACATACTGCAGATCCTTTTCTGTTTTGCATACTAACACATATCAATACACAAGCATATGCACTCCCCTCATCCAACCTGACACTAAGTATCAACTAAAGTCTGATACTCACACACTGAACCCTCACATACATCACTGCCTCACCCATCAATCATGCTGCACTGTGGAAACCAACACAGCTAGTTCAACATTGGCACACACTGGCACATAAACATAGCCACACATTCACTCACTGGCACCCTAATACACACACACACAGTTTGCTTTAACCACAGTTTCTGAACTGCTAATACATCACTCACACACACAGTTTGCTGACACAGGTTTCCCCCTGCTCTAATACCTCACATACACTCACTGATACTCAATCCCCCAATACCTGAAGCACTGATGCATGAACACAGCAGCAGACTCTCTGACACAGCATCTAAACCCATAATTCCTACCTATTAACACATACACAATAGTTCTCATACTGATACATAATCACTCACTGCTGCACACCACATCACTGACACACAAAACTCAGTGCACACATACACACTGCACACCTCAGAATTCCTCACTCAGAATTTCACACAGCCACATGTACCCACTCACACATGCTGCTACACACTGAATCACATAGATACACCCCCTGTTCACTGCACACACACACATAAATATACACACTGACAGGAACTCCAATTCATACACTGAAGTTTACTGATGCATAACTCACAGTTCACTGCATACAGCCAATTAAACCCCTATGCACAGAATTACACACACAACACAAGTTGCAATATACTGATAACTAATCCCCAACCAAGAATACCCCAACACACACAACCAAAACCTAGACACTAATGCAAAGACACTGGTTCACAGAATCAGGGAGACACTGCCCTGAATTCCCTCAATGCACACTCAGTTCATTCCCATAGGCAATACTTCCCAGGCCCGACTGCACATAACCTATTAACAACACAATAGATATATATATATACATATAGATTCATATATCAACTATGCAGAAATTAAATAAGTTAGATAGGTAAACCTTAAGGAACATTTCATCAAACACTAGGAGTACAGAAAAGTGGTTTTGCATAAGAACCCATAATTCCTCTAATCCAAACCCTAAAATCGGGTTCAACCTACACATATGAGATGAAATCAGTCTCCCTACAAATACCTAGGGTTAGGGTTCCTGAAAAATTGGGGAAAACCTATGTGGGTCACCAAAACACTAGTTCCTCCTAGGTTTTCACCTAGAATCCCTAAATTTCGAGATCTACACAGCAAGGGTGTTTCCTAATGGGTATGAACAACAGAAAACAGAATTAAAATGAATAAAAATAGGGTTTTACCTGCAGGGATGGTTTCTCCAATGGAAGTTCTTCTTCCTCAAGGCTTTTTAACCCAAGTTCCTTGCTTTCCTTGCTTTGGAGGAGGAAGATGGAAGCCCTAGGGTTAAATTTCGAAAATTGGGTGGGGAGATGGTTTCTCTTGATGGAGGCTAGGGTTTCTTCTACTACATGAAGAATGGTGGCTCCCTTTTATATAAACAACTAGGTTAGGGTTTCCAAGCTTAGTTTTAGGTTAAACCTTTATGTTAAGTCATGTAGAACCTAGTTACTAAGGTTTGGTCAGTCCAGGGTTTGAGGTCCAACCTAAAGTTTGAATTCTAGGGTTTCTCTAGAATTGGTCTTCAAATTAGGGTTTAGTCATTAGGGTTTGACCTAATGGGTTCTAGGGCTTGACCTAAAACCAAAAATCACTAACAATATGAATAGTTTATATAACTCAGCAGATTAATTAAATAAATAATTATTCAAAATGGTGAAATTACTTAAATGCCCTTGCCTGGAAAAGTGGTAGTGACAGGGGTTCTGCCAAAATTTTCTAGAATTTCGATCGGTAATTTAATTTAGGATTTTGATTTAGGAATTTGATTCAGGGATTTGATTCATGGATTTGATTAGGGATTGATTGTTCGAGGACTTGATTTAGAATTAAGTGGAGAATTTATTCAGGAATTTAATTTGTAATTTGGTTTAGTAATTTGATTAGGTGATTTGATTTTCTAAGGATTTTATTCAAAGATTTGATTCATAATTTGATTAGTTATTTGATTCGGGTTATTGTTTCGGCAATTTGATTGGGGGATTTGATTCAGGAATTTGGTTCCAGGATATGATTCAGGAATATCATTCATAATATGATTCAGGATTTGGTTCATGATTTGATTCGAGAATTTGATTTGGGGATTTGTTTCGGCAATTTGATTTGGGGATTTGTTTCGGCAATTTGATTTGGGGATTTGACTCGGGATTTGATTTAGGATTTTGGTTTAAGAATTTGTTCGTGGATCTTGGTAGAGTTATATCCTGTGGACTTGTTGTATCATACCTTATTTTGTTTAGTACTGCATAGCTGACCCAGTACCTGCTAGGTAGACTCGGGCTAGTAGATTAGACATGTAGTTATTATTTTACCCTTGTTCGTCGAGTAGAGTAAGGGGTGTAGTTATACTCGGGAGACCGTTTGCGACCCCGGTCCTTGTATGGTTTAAGGGTCGTAGATCTGCTCCAGAGTGGTTCATGTATTTCCATACCACTGTCCGGCGGCATTAATTATTAGGTTTCGGTTTTCTTATCATTTTTTCCAGGTGTTGTTCTAGATTAACTAATTAGACTAGCAGTTGCCTTATATATCGGGATTTTGAACTTTGGATAAATTCGAGGATTGAATATTATTTTAAATTGAAAGTATGATCTTGGGATATTGACTTGGCAAAGCTCTTGTATACTATATCAGACTTTGCTGGCCTGGGCTAGAGGCATAATATTGTTATTATTGAATTTCTCAGACTTGGATTTTTGTGTGAGTATTTTGCGGAATGAATCAAATATCGCGGTTATCAATATATGATTTTATCCGACTTTCCAAGTGCCCAATACCTGTTACCTCTATAATTTGGTAGATCTCAGTGATCTTGTACGGTTGAGTAGTGCAGTATTTAGAGGTTTTGTCCCTTATTTGAGAGGGATATATACATGTGTACGGTGGATCAAAGAGTTGTGTACATGACATGGTGGATCAAGGAGTATTTGTAGAAGAATAAAAATCATGTAGGTTGCATAGAGCTTATGCCCATTCAAAATGATAGCAGGCCGCAAAGAAGTCACATAGAGCCCCATGCGGGAATAGCCAAGGGATAGGAAAATCGCATAAGAAGATCCTATGCGAAATATACAACCATGAAGTAAGGGTGGCCGCATGAGATCTCCTGACACGATATTCAATGCCCGTCAGAAGTTATGACACACCACTCATCACCCTAAGCGCCTCGAGAATCGTGAGAGACGACAGCTCATAAAAAGATGAAAAGTCACATTAGTTCATTAATAACTTCGTCAGATGTGCCATGCCACGTGTTCCCTCATATGCGGCTACGGTCCTATGCGACCTTGTCATTATGCGGCCAAAGTGTCCAATCGACCAAGGCTAGACAAGAGCTTGCATACGGCCATAACGTCATATGGCCGAAGTGTCCATAAGACCAAGGCCAAAGGAGAGCACATATGCGGCTAAGATATTATGTAGCCAAGATGTTATGCGGCTTTTAGCTTGCAAGATCTGTCCGTTGCAATCGAAAAGATCTTCAAATAATCAGTGTTGACTACGTGTCCCGCTGACCGAGTCACACATATAATGGAGTTAAAAACAACCTCGAGATCCTATCAAAAGTATATCCCAACCAAGGCCATATGGCAGCATGCCTGTGGTATGCAGCTACAGTTGCAACAAAATTCTGTTGAAGAAGCCCTATGTGGCCACCAAACAGAGGCATATGCGACACCTATATCCCATCAGCAGGATGGCTATAAATAGCAAGGGTAGTATATATAACGCCCCACAATCGCACGGTATGTTACGCTGAGTCGGATTGAATAAAGAAATAGCTGGTTACATTTTTTATTTGTTGGATTTGAGAATAAGTATTGATTGAGTTGGTTTCATGTGCAGATCGCTAGTGGAGTTCGATGAAAATAGATGTCCGTTCAGAGCAGTACTGAGATAGCTGGATTAGAGCGATATGCCGTCTTCCTTAGTCTGATCGGTCGGATGATTTGGAGAAGCATGGCCTGCTCGCACAGTCATACCAATTGAGTGGATCGTGTTTTGCATCAGACCACGGGTTCAAGGGATCGGCCGTATCGGCAGGACAGGATGCTTAACGGAATCAACTTAGTGAGTGGGCTTTGTCCCTTCTCCTCTACTCCTTCATGCCTAATAATATGGAACACACGTAAAGGCTTGAACACTTGGACTGGAATTTGGGAATCAAATTACTGTGGCGTGCATAGAGTATACGTCGTTTGCTTGGATAGGTTTGTGGCTTGATTTGGTTTCGCGTTGGATAGTTGGAGATAGAGTTGGAATATATATTTGGGGCAGTTGGATAAATAGTTGGAATATCTTGGTTGGAACATCGGAAATTTGGGAGAGCGAGCGTGCATCCGTGCACGAGTATCACTCGGGCGCTTTGTCATGCAAAACGTGCAGTTGTGGTTCAAAACCGGACAACTGCATCGGCGAGGGCATTGTGCCACGAGATTGTTTTGAGCGAGGGGTGTTGCGCCAATTGGAAACACTGTGTCGAGAAGCGGCATTGTGCCTTTGGGGATAACTTGAGATTTGTACCTTAGGCTATATATTGAAGAATGGTTATGGATAATTGGTTGGATAGTTGGTTGGATGAGTCTAGGATCGTTTGGTGGGGTGAGAATGTTCGATCCTCTCGTCATACCTACTTGGTGTCTGCATTGGTCACGGATAACCTGTGTTGCACGGGGTTTGGTCTCCTCGAACGGGAAGGCTCCGGGGCACCGGGACCGTTCAGCCATGGGGGAGACAAATTGGTAACGTGCCTCGGGCACGGTGTCGACGGTTTAATGCGATTCAGGCGGGCTCGCTACTTAGCGTTGTTTCGAGTAGAAGTACAATTGATCATTCTGATCAAAGTCCTTTATGGCTTTGCCAGTGACTTCATATAGATAAGAGTTGGTTTGCTTTACTTTGGTTTGGTTTATGCTTTTTGCGTAGGCGGAGGCCACCTTGCCTCGGCAAGAGTGTGCATATCGAGATTGGATTATAAGTTTTGGTTTGAGGATGGATATTGAGGCTTGGATAATGGTTCGATAGGTTCTCGAGTTGCTTGGGTTTGAGTAGGACGGTTTACATGCTAGTTTCCTTCGAGTTGGTTATATTTTGCTTGTCTATTGGCTTGAGTTGAATGCTTGCATGCTTAACTTGATTTACAGCTTTCCTTAACATGTCATACCCTATGCCATGAAACGAATCTAGGATTCAACTAGAAAGATCACCATATAACTGTTTGCATTCACTATTTTACTTAGTGTCGGCTTAGACGAGTGGGTTACCCCGCTCACCAGTACGACTGTGTACTGACCCACGTTTATGGGCATTATTTCAGGTACGCAGGTATAGTGGCGCTGCTTGGATATACGGGACATAATGTATGAACGGTAAGTACCTTTGTGGGCTAGAGAAAAAAGCAAGAGTATTACATCGCCTTTGTGGCAATCGCTTTTGTGGCATTTTATTTGGACCCTATCGAGAGCTTCACTGCGTATACTCTATTGTGTGCTTAGTACACAATACTTGACTTTCGCTGCAACTTGGTCATTTCGATGATAACTTTGGTGTTTGACAACATGGCCTTGTGCGAGCGCAACTCCAGGCTCGTACGGCATCACATCCCGATGAGAACGATTGTCCTGCGGGAGCGCTGCAACATGGTGATTCATATTCAGCGGGGACTATTGAACTAGCGGGAGATTGGGGCATGACATATTGGTATCAGAGCACCTGGTTTATTTTCTCGGACTTGGTCCTTCACTTCATCACAAACTCTAAATAGCTTCCGTGTGTCATTTAGCTCTTGGCTCTACTCAGTGCCTTATTGGATGTTTCATGCAATAAGTCTATATATTATTGGTTGTGGCTGCATATTGTTCTTGGTTGCATTGCTTTTGTTGGTTTTCGGTAGATCGCTTAGCATCATTAGGCGTTGTTGCATTCATGCAGCAAGTTGGGTGGCGTTATTTTATTTTGTGTAGCAAGTTGAGAGGGTACCATTGCTTGGCTTGGCTTGTCGTTTGAGGAGTTTCTGATTGCATTAGTGGATCAGTTGGTTGGTAGACAAGATTGGTTTTGTGGCATGTTGTGAGTAGAAGCATCGATTGAGAATGGATCGTTGCACTAGTTGCTCGTGTAGCGAAAGTATCAGACGGTTTAAGAATAGCTGAAAGTATTAAGAATGGAACATAGCACAAGTTGCCTAACGAGATTGATGGAAAGAGTTAGATGGTTCGTGCATTGGCTGAGTTTCGTGTCAGACTTGAGTTGGGAATGGCAGGATTCACGCATAAGGGATGGTTCAAACGGATCTTGGATCAATGCAAAAGAATTATGATGCGAGTAGCGACTTGATTCGGAGTGGTATATGGGATAACATATAGTGAGCAAGGCATTAAAATATTTTTGATAGACATCAATGAAAATTGCCTCAACGGACTCGGATAATAGGAATATAAGTTGGTTGGTGCACATCGGCTGAGTTAGGAAGAATGAAAAATGGAGCAAGCGAATGTGAGTTGAGCAATCGAGAATGGACTTGTGCAAATGGAAGTATCAATGGACTTGAGAAATGGACGAAATCGGAACGAGCAATGAGAAAGAGTGTTTAGAAAATTTAAAAGATTGAGGCAGACAAAGTATTTAAAACAGTTGAGATAGTCATATGGGAAGCTGAATATCTGAGTTCACTTGCACGAATTGGAAGTTCGGTGGAGCATTCATGAATACAAAAAGAGAATTGAGCATGAGGGAACGAATAGTTGGGATACGCTTGAGCAAGCGATGGGTGAATCGAACTATAGCGAGCACGGACTACGAATTTTGGAAACATATTAGAGCTATTGGTTGAGCAATGAAACACGATTTGGTTTGGAGGGGCAATGCAATGGATTCACACAAACTTAAAAGAATTTTGGATATTGGTGCTCGGAAATTTTGACTCAGGTTTAGCAAAACTAAAAATTTGGCAAAATGGTGCAACAATGGCAGACGGATTCTTCGGAAGACATAAACGGACATGAGGCAAGTACTGTGGCGGATTGAGGCAACAAGTAAAGGCAATATGGATTTATGATTTATGTTGGAACTTGTGCACGAGTTATTGAGAGTGTGTGGACTAATCAGAATATAGTGAAAATCAAGACAGGCTAAGAAATGTAACGAGAGCAAGGATTGTGGCGGATGGACTTTTGAAGATAGCTAAACGAGAGAGCAACATTAGAGCAAATTACTGTACTGCTCAAGCAAGTTGGACGTGCACTGTGAAATACGACAAACGAATAAGAATTGGAGCAAGTCTTTGGTTTCGGAAATTATTGCAAGTGGAAGTGCGTAGAGTCGAACATGGCAGTTCAGAAATTTTGATGGATTCAGGGCAGAATGGCGGATTGATGGAAGACGGTTTCAACGAGCACAGTTCTCAAATTGTAGCTTGGATAGATAGAAAGACTCTAGGTGGTTAAGCAGCATTTGGTTGACAGATCATCAAGAGGTAGTGCATGAAGTGCTCGAATTCGAAAGTTTGTTCGGATGGAATGGCAGGATTATGGCTCAGATTTGCAGAGAAGATATAGCATAGTTCGTAGTAACTGTCCATCGTGATGACTTATAATTATCGAGCGTAGCTCCGGGACAGCTGACCCTAGCGACTTGACCACCAAATCAGAGGTGAATATGGAAGACCCATAGAACGACCCTTGCGGCGGCGCATTTGGAAATGCGTCGAAGGTAGATGTGAGTAGAGTGTGTTGGAGATTAGCCTAAGTGACTGAGTATTGGATTTGAGAGATCCTTGGGATAGCTTCAGCTGAAGATGCAGCCGCGAAAGATCGAAGCGATGGTGGAAATGGCCTAAGTCAACTGATGAGATTCGGAGTCACAGACTTTTGAAGATAGCATCGCCTCTAACTCGTCGTGCCCCGGAAGGGAATATCATTCATATGAATTGATGACTGTGAAACTAGCTTGTGAAGTTAAAGCAGCGGCTCATTCAGATCAAATCATTGCAATACTAAAAGGGACAGATGTGCCTCAAATCTACAATATGCATCGTAACTTAGTCTGGGATGCGTGCTCCTATAGAAGGCAAAGGTGATATCCTGTGCTTCGAGGCAGTAAAAGCAGCGCAAAGAACTATTCCATGCGCAACCTAGAAATTATGGCGAGTGTGTCCACGTTAAAATTGTGGCAACACTATCCCTTTGGCGTGGCGGCAAAATCTTCGTAGATCACATGAACCTCAATATAGATATTCACCCAATGAAGTATTGAGATTGAGAAAGAGGTGTTCAGCTGAGCTGATCTAAAAGACAAAGTTTGATATTTGGGTAAGTCGCCTAGCTGGGGTAGTATCAATTGAGATGATCATTCGGTACAAGAGATAAAATTTGGAGATGGTGCTTGCAGAACATGGTACAATTTAGAATTATGTTAGAGTTTTGATTAGTTGAGTTTGGACGGTGCTAGTGCGGATTCAGAGATAGTTGGATGGATTAAGTTGGAACACGAACTGATTGAGTCGGTGGGAAATCGTCATACTTGAGGATAAAGCTTGTGCGAATATGTTGGAATGAACGTCAGGATTGGTTCAATTGGGAGTAAAGCGAATTAATGCCTCGGACATAAAGATATCCTTGTAACTTGCCCAAATTCGCTATTGCTTAGCTCGGCTGAAATATATGTATTTCAGGAACGCCTTAAATATGTGTATGATCCAAAACTAAGCGATATGAGGAATTCATATTGAGCTACAAGGAGGATGTGGGAACATGGAATTTGTGCGAGAGTTCAGCACGGAATAAGATACTGAATCGGGATAAAGAGAATATGAGTTGCATGGAGTAGAGTTATGAATTAGGCAAGCGGTATACTAGTAAAGAATAGATACTAGTATGGTTCGGGATGAACCTGAATCTAAGTGGTACATTATGTAATGTCCCGCAACCGCACGGTACGTTACGCTGAGTCGGATTGAATAAGGCAAAAGCTGGTTACATTTTTGATTTATTGGATTTGGGAATAAGTATTGATTGAGTTGGTTTCATGTACAGATCGCTAGTAGAGTTCGATGGAAACAGATATTCGTTCAGAGCAGTACTGAGATAGCTGGATTAGAGCGATAATACCGTCTTCCTTATTCCGATCGGTCGGATGATTTGGAAAAGCATGGCCTGCTTGCATGGTCACACCAATTGAGTAGATCATGCTTTGTATTAGACTACGGGTTCAAGGGATCGGCCGTATCAGCAGGACAGGATGCTTAACGGAATCAACTTAGTGAGTGGTCTCTGTCCCTTCTTCTCTACTCCTTCATGCCTAATAATATGGAACACACGTAAAGGCTTGAACACTTGGACTATGTCACGCCCCAGTCCCAAAATATGTAGGACCAGGAATACGTGACATGCCAGCTATGCATTCGACCAGACTCTGGTCTGACTCGAATACGTATAAGCTGTAATATAAAAGGGCACTATCTAGATATCCCCTAAATGTAAACCTCTATGTCTCAATCCACAATGTACAACAGTATACAAGAAAGAGCTATATGTGCTAGAGTCGGCCGTCCCATAACACACTAACTCGAATAGACTCGAGAAGAAGTATGAGTCTATAAAACTAGGCTACAACAGCAGATGAATAATCAATGTACAATAACCATAATGTCGGTAGATAAGATGTGAGTACCTGGTACCATGCTCGCCAGACAAGCGTCTCCAACAGCAACTCCAAATGCTCCGTAATCATCTATGCTGCAAAACTGGCAGGGAACCATGTCCTCAGAGGGACGTAACAAGGTACAAAAATGCAACATGCCAAGTAAACAGAAAATACAAGTGCACGACAGGGTACTCTATCATAACCAAACAAGTGTGACACAGTTTAAAGACAATGTTCGACGCGTGGGCTGTCTAAAATAAAACCGTAGCTCCGAACACAGAGACACACGGGGCGTACCATAGCTCCGAGCACAGAGACACACGGGTGATACACTAATCTAGAATACAGGATCACTACATATACATATATAAGTGCGTGCATAGGAGCCCAAACGTCTAGTAACTATCTTCCCCTTCCCAAGCGGTCAACGATGGTGCGCTGAACCTGAACCTCTATCTAACAGTCTCGACTCACGAAAGTAACTCAACAAACGCGACCCTAAGGTTGTCCCAGTCTCCGATCATGATGTCAGTATCAGGATACAGGAATCTGGCACGATCACAGTGTATGAGTGTGTCCTGGGGTGTCGATGTACTCAGGTACGTGTATCAAGGTACTACAAAGCATCTAACAATTATTCTAAGACGTTACGATGAACGTCAGCACCCGGTTGTGATCCGGACGCGAGTTATCGAACGTCAACATAAATACGTGCACAATGTATATAACGAAACAATAAATATCTGTAAACTGAAATACAGGATGGCAAGGTACACTTGCCTGCGTGCGGCTACTGATGACGGGGTCCCGGTACCACGTCCAAATCCTCAGATCCTGTAGTACCTGAAATCCTTGGAACTGCTATTTTCTATATGAAGCCTTCTCTTTCTGGCCCATGCTAGCCCACACATCTGAATAAACCACATCAGCCACCTTCACTGCTTCTTTGGGATTATAGCTAATCTCAATTTTGCTGATTCCAGTACTCCGTGCCTTCTCAATGGTTTTTACATCTGGTTCAAATCCTTTTGGGCAAGCACATACAAAATGAAAAGGTATCACAGATGCCAATAGAAGCCATGAGTGTACAATATTGTTGCCATCTCCAACATATACAACCTTTGTTCCTTCCAATTTTCCAATATGCTCAATAATTATAAGTGCATCAGCCATTATCTGGATATGATGGTTATAGTCTATCAGGCCATTTATGACCGGAACTGATGCATATTTTGCCAAGTCAAGCATGTCCTGATGGGCAAATACACGTGCCATAATTATGTCATTATACCCAGAAAGCACTCGAGCAACATCTCGTGTTTCTTCTTATTTACCCATCTGGATATTATCAGGACCTAAGCATACGGCATGTCCACCAAGCAAAAAGAAACCCGTCTCAAATGAAACGCGAGTTCTCATGGATGGCTTGGCAAAAATCATGGCCAAAGTCTTTCCTTTGAATGGTTGAAAAGATCTGTCTCTTGATTTCAACTGGGACTTGACATCAGATGCACTATGAAGGATCTTCATAATTGTTTCCTTGTCAAAATCACTTATATGAAGAAAATCCTTCAGCGCCGTTTTTGGAGGGGCCGCGGCGGAAGCTCGGTGGGAGATCCTGCGAGGAGAGGAGGCGGCAACGAGCTGCGACGATCGCCGGAGGAATATGGCGGCGGTGGAGGAGCGGGAAGAGGATAAGGAGAGGAAGGAGACGTCGTTTCGGAGAGAGCAGCCGCTTGAGAGAGCTGCCGCCATTGTTGAACACTGCTCTTCTTCTTCTTCTTCTTCTTCTTCTTCTCGGTGCTGGTAGTGAAATGGAGAGTGAGGAGATCGGATGAGGGAAGGGGCAGAGCAAGGTGGTGCTGGCCGGATGGGGGAGGCCGCACAGTGGTCGGCGGAGAATCAGGACGGCGGTCGGGGAGCACCAGGGCCGGCCAGAGTAACTCCTTCAGGGGGAAGGATGGGTGAAGAAGAATGAAAGAAGAAGAAGAAGAAGAAGAAGAAGAAGAAGGAGGAGAAGTTGGCTGTGGTTATTATGAGGAAGGAGGAGAGAGAAAGTATGGGGGGTTTTCCACACCTAGGGATTAGGGCCGGCCTTGGGGGTTGTGTGAGGGTGATGTGATGGTTTTATAGGGAGGGGTGTTGTAGATTGAGTGGTGAGGATACTTCCAAAATTGAATGAGTGGCTAGGATTAGTCATGAGGGAAAATTATTCATTCATGAGGAATGGAGGGTGTAGATTAGTCCATTTAAAAATAGAGGGCTAGGATTTCACATAAGTAAAAAAAGTATTTCTTAATGAGGAATGGAGTGGGGGCTCTCCATATGGTCATGGCCAATAGGGTGAGGACACCTAAATTAATAAATTGCAACTAAGCCCCTTAAATTCGGGAAATTGCACGAACACATAAAATAATGCTAAAATTATGGAGAAAAATACGGGTGATGATTTGCAAGGTGAGGGGATGTTGGGGGTTTGGCACGTATTTAATTTAGTGGCCATCAGGATTTATTAAGGATTAAAATAGGATTAGGCAAAATTGGTATTCCCGATTTAAATAGAATTAAGGTGTCCCGCGCTTTTAAATTAAATGGGGGCACTTGGGGTCAAAATTCGGGAATGACGCAAAGGTCAAAAATGGTGGGGGCTTGGAGTCAATCTTGGACCCTTTAGTTGGTCCGGCTCGACGGGTTAAGTTGGTATCTCAAAATTTAGGGTAATGACACAGGTGTCAACACGGAATTAAATATGGATTACGGTTTTGAAAATTTGTGCAATTAATTTAGAGCACAACGAAATCTGATTTTATGAAGACGAAAAAGTCCAGTGCCTAATTTGGTGGGTCAAGTCAGAAGTACAATAATCCGATGGAATTTATGGGCTGATATTGGACTCCGAATAATCAAGCAATGATAGGGCACGCCAAGGGTTTAAATTAAATGAATTAAAATACCAGGCAAACTTAACTCCACTCTAAACCTCAACATCTGCTGCTAAATCCAAAATTTTCCAAATCCAACCTGACTATCTACAGAATAAATTGAGGGGGTTTACATTCTTCCCAACTTAAAAAATTTTGTCCCCAAAATTAAAAATAAGCACGATAATATCTAAAAGAATTTTAAAACAACTAGTAATCAAGTTCCATACGTAAATTCGTACCTTGCTCCTCAAATAAGTAAGGGAACCGCTGCCGAATAGAATCTTCGCGCTCCCAAGTAGACTTGTCTGGTGAATGGTGTTTCCATGCAACTCTGACCAGTCGAATAGTCTTTCCTCTTAAAGTCTTCTCGCTGCGATCGGGGATCTCAACTGGCTGCTCTACGTAAGACAGACTGGGACCGACTGTAATCTCCGAATGATCCAGCACGTGGCTAGGATCTGCGACATATCTCCTCAATTGTGATACGTGAACCACGTCATGCACTCCTTCCAATGATGGAGGCAATGCAAGACGGTAAGCCTCTTCGCCAACTCATTCCAAAATATCAAAAAGGCCCGATGTACCTCGGACTCAGCTTGCCTCTGCCTCCGAATCTGATGGTACCACGAGTGGGCAATATCCTCAAAAATACATGGTCACCCTCCTTGAACTCCAATGGCCTGTGGTGCGCATCTGTCCAATGTTTCTGTCTGTCCTGTGCTGCATGCAGGTGGCTCTGAATCTGCTTGACTTTCTCCACTGTCTGTGTCACCAACTCTAGACCAAGTATCTGATACTCTCCCATGTCACTACAACATACCGGTGACCTATACTTCATGCCATACAGTGCCACATAAGGTGCTATCTGTATGCTAGCCTGGTAGCTATTATTTTAGGTGAATTCTACCAAGTGTAGATGGTCCTTCCAAGATTCTCCAAAATTGATCATGCACGCTCTTAACATATCCTTTAATATCTGTATCATGCGCTCTGACTGGTCATCAGTCTGTGGATGATATGTAGTTCTGAATTTGAGACGAGTTCCTAGGCTCTCCTGCATACTCCACAAAAATGCGACGTGAATCTGGAATCACGATCCGATACGATGCTGACAGGCACTTCATGTAATCGTACTATCTGCCTCATATACATGTCAGCTAGTATCTCTGTGGATTACCCAACTCTGAAGGGCAAGAATTGTGCAGACTTGGTGAGTCTGTCTACGATAACCCAAACTGCATCATTTCTGCTAGGGCTTCGCGGGAATCCTGTGACGAAGTCCATGGTAATGTGTTCCCACTTCCACTCGGGAATGGAAAGTGGCTGCAATAATCCTGCAGTCCTCTAATGTTCAGCCTTGACTTGCTGACAAACTAAACACTTCGCTACAAATCTTGCAATTTCTCTCTTTATCCCATGCCACTAGAAATGCTGCCTCAAGTCTCGGTACATCTTCGTACCCCCGGGATGAATGGAATAAATCAAGCTATGAGCCTCGGTCATCAACTCTTGGCATAGCTAGCCACTCTGAACATATAGGCGATCTCCATACCTCAATGTTCCGTCTTCATGAATCCTGAGTCATGTCTGCATGTCAGCCTCTGTTCTCTCTCACAGACATCAAAATCCCGTATCTGTAGGCAATGCTGCCTTGATCCTCTCAATGAACATCGAAACTGGCCATCTGTCCATCCATGTCTGGCAATATATTCTCAATTCTGAGTTCCTGAAAATCCTCTAACAACTGGCGACGAGTCGTAAGCTACATTCGCCTTGCCAGGGTGGTACTGCAACTTGATTTCATAATCTGTCATCAATTCCAGCCAGTGTCTCTGTCCCATGTTGAGCTCCTTCTTTGTGTAGGCATACTTCAGACCTTTGTGTTATGTATAAATCTCAACACGCTCTCTATAAGGGTAGTGTCGCCATAGCTTTAGTGCAATATCACTGCAGCTAGCTCTAGACTATGCATCGGATAGTCCTTCTCATGAACTCTCAGTTGTCCTGATGCGTAGACTATCTATTCCATCTGAACATATCTTCTATTTGCGGAGTTTGGCGTACAGCCTTTCTGTCTTAACATCTCCAATATGATCCTGAGATGTCTCTCATGCTCCTCCTGACTCTTGGAACATACCAATATGTCATCGATAATTATCACCACGAACTTATCTAAGTACTGGTGGAAAATACTGTTCATTAGGCTCATACTTACTGCTGGCGCGTTGGTTAAACCAAACGGCACGACTAAAAACTCATAGTGGTCGTACTTCGTCCGAAAGGCCATCTTCGGGATGTCCTATATCCGTACCTTGATCTGATAATAACTGGATCTGAGATCGATCTTCAAAATACATATGCGCCACTTAGCTGATTCAAATTAATCTTCGATGCGCGTCAAGGGTACTTGCTTTTTTTTTATCGCTACGGCATTTAATGCCCTGCAATCGTTATGCGACGTACCGTCCTGTCCTTCTTCGATACTTTACGATGGGTACTCCCCATGGAGAAACACTAGCCCGACTGAAACTCTTGTCTAAGAGGTCCTCTATTATGGACTTTCAACTCAACCAAACTCTGTCGGTGCTAGTCTGAAGACAAAAAAATAATCGGCTCGGCTCTTGGATTCAACTCTATAACAAACTTTTTCTGTCAGGTGGCAGGCCTAAAAGATTATCTAGAAATACATCCTTATATCCTGATATAAGGCGGGGTACACTGATTCACTTTCTGCAATGTGTGAATCTAAAGTAGATGAGCACCATACTCCCAGGCTCCCTGAAACTCAGGTAATCTGGTGGTCTAATTAATGTAATCACGTCGACAACTCTTGTATCGCGTGGTATTGGCTCAACCAATCCATTCATAGGATAAGGTCATAGTGTAGACCAAACCTCAAAATAAATTCTCTTATTCTATTTTCAACATCAATCCCCAAAAGAAAATGTTTCCTTACCTAATATAAAATTTCTCTTCTCCTCAAGGTTTTCCTTAAAATTTTATTCCTCGAATTTCTTCTTTTCGTTATTCATCTCTCCAAGTCATAATTACAATTATAATAATGATGTCACCCAAGCACATACTAAAATTTCTGGTATTAGATCATCATCTTCCAAGTGAGAGCTTAAAATTTTATCTCCTCTAGTCCATAATATCATTCCTGATATTGCTATCATATCCAACCACTAGTTTCCATCATCAGGCTATGCATTCCCATAAATCATTCTAGGTCATGATCAACAATCCTTCTAGCTCTCAGTGCTTCCAAGATTACTGTTACCTCAAGCACGGGTAGGGTACTAGTGGGTCCAACTCTCTTGCCAACCTTTCCTACTAGATCTAGAATCCAAAGAACCCATCAATCTATCCTGATAAGGTAACAATCTTCTCAGAGAAAGGTATACGAATTATGTCTTCTGTCGTCTGGTCTTCTATCTTCTTCTGGAAGGAAATCATCAGTCACAAGCATTCGTCTCCCCGAACAATAGGGGACGAGAAACAAGGATAGCGATATTGACGAAGATTGAACGAATGCAAATAGGAAGTCCAAGGGCGATAATCACATACAAAGAGATTTTAAAATCGATTATGGATTGAGATCCTATTCAACAATCATAATATTTTTGCCTAATTTACAGGCTCGCTTGGCACAGTCAGGTGACCAAGACGATTTAAATCGGACCTACATGGGCTACCACAAAAATATGTCACGCCCCAGTCCCAAAATACGTAGGACCAGGAATACATGACACGCCAGCTACGTATTCGACCAGACTCTGGTCTGACTCGAATACGTATAAGCTGTAATATAAAAGGGCACTATCTAGATATCCCATAAATGTAAATATCTATGTCTCAATCCATAATGTATAACAGTATACAAGAAAGAGCTATATGTGCTAGAGTCGGCCGCCCCATAACACACTAACTCGAATAGACTCGAGAAGAAGTATGAGTCTATAAAACTAGGCTACAACAGCAGATGAATAATCAATGTACAATAACTATAATGACGGTAGATAAGATATGAGTACCTGGTACTATGCTCGCCAGACATGCGTCTCCAACAGCAACTCCAAATGCTCCGTAATCATCTATGCTGCAAAACTGGCAGGGAACCAGGTCCTCAGAGGGACGTAACAAGGTACAAAAATACAACATGCCAAGTAAACAGAAAATACAAGTGCACGACAGGGTACTCTATCATAACCAAACAAGTGTGACACAGTTTAAAGACAATGTTCGACGCGTGGGCTGTCCAAAATAAAACTGTAGCTCCGAACACAGAGACACACGGGGCGTACCATAGCTCTGAGCACAGAGACATACGGGTGATACACTACTCTAGAATACAGGATCACTACATATACATATATAAGCGCGTGCATAGGAGCCCAAACGTTTAGTAACTGTCTTCCCCTTCCCAAGCGGTCAACGATGGTGCGCTGAACCTGAACCTCTATCTAACAGTCTCAACTTACGGAAGTAACTCAACAGACGCGACACTAAGGTCGTCCCAGTCTCTGGTCATGATGTCAGTATCAGGATACAGGAATTTGGCATGATCACAGTATATAAGTATGTCCTGGGGTGTCGATGTACTCAGGTACGTGCATCGAGGTACTACAAAGCATCTAACAATTATTCTAAGACGTTATGACGAACGTCAGCACCCGGTTGTGATCCGGACGTGAGGTATCGAACGTCAACATAAATATATGCACAATGTATATAACAAAATAATAAATATCTGTAAACTAAAATACAGGATGGCAAGGTACACTTGCCTGCGTGCGGCTGCTGATGATGGGGTCCCGGTACCACGTCCAAATCCTCAGATCCTGTAGTACCTGAAATCCTTGGAACTGCTGTTTTTTATATGAAGCCTCCTCTTTCTGGCCCATGCTAGCCCACACATCTAAATAAACCATATCAGCCCCCTTCACTGCTTCTTTGGGATCATAGCTAATCTCAATTTTGCTGATTCCAGTACTCCGTGCCTTCTCAATGGTTTTTATATCTCGTTCAAATCCTTTTGGGCAAGCACATACAAAATGAAAAAGTATCACAGATGCCAACAGAAGCCATGAATGCATAATGTTGTTGCCATCTCCAACATATACAACCTTTGTTCCTTCCAATTTTCCAATATGCTCAATAATTGTAAGCGCATCAGCCATTATCTGGACAGGATGGTTATAGTCTATCAGGCCATTTATGACCGGAACTGATGCATATTTTGCCAAGTCAAGCATGTCCTGATGGGCAAATACACGTGCCATAATTATGTCCTGATCGAGCAACATCTCGTGTTTCTTCTCATTTACCCAACTGGATATCATCAGGACCTAAGTATACGGCATGTCCACCAAGCAAAAAGAAACCCGTCTCAAATGAAACGCGAGTTCTCATGGATGGCTTGGCAAAAATCATGGCCAAAGTCTTTCCTTTGAATGGTTGAAAAGATCTGTCTCTTGATTTCAACTGGGACTTGACATCAGATGCACTATGAAGGATCTTCATAATTGTTTCCTTGTCAAAATCACTTATATGAAGAAAATCCTTCAGCGCCGTTTTTGGAGGGGCCGCGGCGGAAGCTCGGTGGGAGATCCTGCGAGGAGAGGAGGCGGCAACGAGCTGCGGCGATCGCCAGAGGAATATGGCGGTGGTGGAGGAGCGGGAAGAGGATAAGGAGAGGAAGGAGACGTCGTTTTGGAGAGAGCAGCCGCTTGAGAGAGCTGCCGCCATTGTTGAACACTGCTCTTCTTCTTCTCGGTGCTGGTAGTGAAGTGGAGAGTGAGGAGATCGGATGAGGGAAGGGGCGGAGCAAGGTGGTGCTGGCCGGATGGGGAGGCCGCACAGTGGTTGGCGGAGAATCAGGCCGGCGGTCGGGGGAGCACCGGGGCTGGCCGGAGTAACTCCTTCAGGGGGAAGGATGGGTGAAGAAGAATGAAAGAAGAAGAAGAAGAAGGAGGAGAAGTTGGTTGTGGTTATTATGAGGAATGAGGAGAGAGAAAGTATGGGAGGTTTTCTACACCTAGGGATTAGGGCCGGCCTTGGGGGTTGTGTGAGGGTGATGTGATGGTTTTATAGGAAGGAGTGTTGTAGATTGAGTGGTGAGGATACTTCCAAAATTGAATGAGTGGCTAGGATTAGTCATGAGGGAAAATTATTCATTCATGAGGAATGGAGGGTGTAGATTAGTCCATTTAAAAATAGAGGGCTAGGATTTCACATATGTAAAAAAAATCATTTCTTAATGAGGAATGGAGTGGGAGCTCTCCATATGGTCATGGCCAATAGGGTGAGGACACCTAAATTAATAAATTGCAACTAAGCCCCTTAAATTCGAAAAATTGTACGAACACATAAAATGATGCTAAAATTGTGGAAAAAAATGCGGGTGATGATTTGCAAGGTGAGGGGGTATTGGGGGTTTGGCACGGGTTTAATTTAGTGGCCATCGGGATTTATTAAGGATTAAAATAGGATTAGGCAAAATTGGTATTCTCGATTTAAATAGAATTAAGGTGTCCCACGCTTTTAAATTAAATGGGACACTTGGGGTCAAAATTTGGGAATAACGCAAAGGTCAAAAATGGTGGGGGCTTGGAGTCAGTCTTGGACCCTTTAGTTGGTCCGGCTCGGCGGGTTAAGTTGGTATCTCAAAATTTAGGGTAATGACACAGGTGTCGACACAAAATTAAATATGGATTACGGTTTCGGAACTTTGTGCAATTAATTTAGAGCACAACGAAATCTGATTTTATGAAGACGGAAAAGTCCAGTGCCTAATTTGGTGGGTCAAGTCAGAAGTACAATAATTCGTTGAAATTTATGGGCTGATATTGGACTCCGAATAATCAAGCAATGATAGGGCGCACCAAGGGTTTAAATTAAATAAATTAAAATACCAGGCAAACTTAACTCCACTCTAAACCTCAACATCTGCTGCTAAATCCAAAATTTTCCAAATCCAACCTGACTATCTACAGAATAAATTGAGGGGGTTTACAGACTAGAATTTGGGAATCAAATTACTGTGGCGTGTATAGAGTGTACGTCGTTTGCATGGATAGGTTTGTGGCTTAATTTGATTTCGCGTTGGATAGTGGGAGCTAGAGTTGGAATATATATTTGGGGCTGTTGGAGAAACACTTGGAATATCTTGGTTGGAACATCGAGAATTCAGGGCGAGCGAGCGTGCATCCGTGTACAAGTATCACTCGGGCGCTTTGTCATACAAAGCGTGCAGTTGTGGTTCAAAATCGGACAACTGCATCGGCGAGGGCATTGTGCCACGAGATTGTTTTGAGCGAGGGGTGTTGCACCAATTAGAAATACTATGTCAAGAAGCGGCATTGTGCCTATGGGGATAACTTGAGATTTGTGCCTTGGGCTATATGTTGGAGAATGGTTATGGATAATTGGTTGGATAGTTGGTTGGATGAGTCTGGGATCATTTGGTAGGGCGAGAATGTTCGATCCTCTCGTCATACCTACTTGGTGTCTACATTGGTCACGGACAACCTGTATTGCATGGGGTTTGGTCTCCTCGAACGGGAAGGCTCCGGAGCACCGGGACCGTTCAGCCATGGGGGAGACAAATTGGTAACATGCCTCGGGCGCGGTGCCAGCGGTTAAATACGATTCAGGCGGGCTCGCTACTTAGCGTTGTTTCGAGTAGAACTACAATTGATCAGTCCGATCAAAGTCCTTTATGGCTTGGCCAGTGACTTCATATAGATAAGAGTTGGTTTGCTTTACTTTGGTTTGGTTTATGCTTTTTGCGTAGGCGGCGGCCACCTTGCCTCAGCAAGAGTGTGCATATCGAGATTGGATTATAAGTTTTGGTTTGAGGATGGATATTGAGGCTTGGATAATGGTTCGATAGGTTCTCGAGTTGCTTGGGTTTGAGTAGGACGGTTTACATGCTAGTTTCCTTCGAGTTGGTTATATTTTGCTTGTCTGTTGGCTTGAGTTGAATGCTTGCATGCTTAACTTGATTTACAGCTTTTCTTAACATGTCATACCCTATACCATGAAACGAATCTAGGATTCAACTAGAAAGATCACCATATAACCGTTTGCATTCACTATTTTACTTAGTGTCAACTTAGACGAGTAGGTTACCCCGCTCACTAGTACGATTGTGTACTGACCCATATTTGTGGGCATTATTTCTGGTACGCAGGTATAGTGGCGCTACTTGGATATACGGGACATAATGTATGAACGGTAAGTACCTTTGTGGGATAGAGAAAAGAGTAAGAGTATTACATCGCCTTTATGGCATAGCCTTTGTGGCAATCGCCTTTGTGGCATTTTATTTGGACCCTATCGAGAGCTTCGCTGTGTATACTCTTGTAGAAGCATAAAAAATATGCTGCAGAGTTATACGCAGTATTTAAGTATTGTGTGGCGTAAGACTTGACTTCAGAGCCATCGGCGTACAACAGAGCTTCATCGCTAGTACAGCGTAAAATATAAGCTCCAGGACAACCCCGCATAATACAGTATTTTCAGGCTGCTTCGGCGTAAAAAGGTTGTTACATCGCCACTTTGGCGTAAAACCTACTCGCTTTTAATGCGGTGGAAAGTTGTACGGGGAACTCTTCGTATTCCTCGAATGAACCTGTCAGATCACGTAGTGAACCTGACTCCTGACAAAGAGTACTGCACAACTATCTAGTCGACGGTTGTAATGATGGTGCGGCACTGAGACCCAAATCGTCGTTTAGTGATATTTCCTTGATACAAAGTGCTTTTACGCATACAAGAGAATATGTTGCCTAGTTTTACACAGGCAGATGTGAGCTTTTACGCTCAGCAAAAGACAAAACGAACCGCCACGTCAAAAGCTGCTCTTCGTACAGAGCTCGAGGCACGTCTCGGCAGTTAATGCGTATGATGGGGGCAGATCTCTGCATTTAATGCATGAGATTTGGTTCTATTTTCAAAGACTGGGCGAGCCATAATTACGGCTAATACGTCCACATCATCACCTTTGCACATTACGCCATCAGGCTATTTTCAGCTGTAGGAGTACGTTGTACGCTATCTCCTTGAAATACGCCGACCGGGCTATTTTCAACTATAAGGAGTACGCCGTATGCTATCTCCCCGGAAAATGCCAACTCAGGCTATATTTGTATTGGTGCGTGATAAGACTATTTGGTCCAGAATACGCTCAAGACCTCAGTCAAGGAAGGAGGATCGGCTATCTTTTACGCTAGCTACCTATCCATGCAGCATCAGGCTTCTATACCTACAAGACTTCTACGCCTATTTGGCTTCTATGCTGACTCAACAACCACTTGGCTTCTACGCAACTTGACAACTATTTGGCTTCTACGCCATGGTGACAGTTATTGGCTTCTACACCAACCTTTTCTACGCAAGGGGCAGTTACCTACGTGGCTTGTATGCCGTGATCTTCGCAGCAGTTATATGCATTATCTCATCATGGGACATGCGTCATACGCAGATTCAGAAGATCATTTATACGTGGGTGGCAGTTATTATAACCGCCACATAAAAAGTGCCATACTCTCCACTATCCGGCTTCTACGCCGACTGGACGGTTACTGTCGCCAAACCCTATAAATAGAGACCTCTATTGACAGAGATCCGGGGTCGAAGAATTAAGGTCGAAGGTCGAAGATTTGGAGCTGGAGAACTTAAGGTCAGAAATTGATTTTCTTTGAGAGAGAAGAATCTAGAGCATAGACAGTGAGTAGTGATCGACGATTTTAGTATCGAACATCCACTCCTTCTTGCAACCCTTGAAGCTTCTCCGTCTTCTACAGCACTTCTTCATCATCGTGTGGTCCAAGGGACAAAGTGATCGACCGCAGATCAGACTCCTATAGCAATATTTACCCAGATTAAAATTTGTACTTGACATCCTCGTATAGGATTAATTGTACTTCTTGTTTGTAAACCAAAGAGAGGGTTTCGTATAAACCTTGTTTCATTTCTTTCGTTTATTATCAAACAACTCTGTTGTGTGCTTGGTACACAATACTTGACTTTCGATGCAACTTGGTTATTTCGATGATAACTTTGGTGTTTGACAACATGGCCTTATGCGAGCGCAACTCCAGGCTCGTACGGCATCACGTTCCGATGAGAACGATTGTCCTACGGGAGTGCTGCAACATGGTGATTCACGTTCAACGAGGACTATTGAGCTTGCGGGAGATTGGGGCATGACAGTATACCCCACAAGCCCCTCCCCCCCCCGGAGAGCTACGTACGTGCACACAAGCTCAAAAGAGAGAAAAAAGAATAGAGCATCCTCATTACCTCGTCGGACCGTCAACGGAGTAAAGGAATCTCTGCAGTACTCGATCTCCATCATCACATTCCCAGATCAAAAATATTGTACTTAGATTTTCTGTCTTGGATTTCCTCGTACTTTTTGTTTGTTGTTAAGCAAAAGTTTCCCAAACTTACACTGATGAAAAATAATATGTGTGGTTGATTTACTACCCTAGTGACTTCTAGTACTAGAACTTATAAATGGCTAAGCTTAATAGGTGGGATCTATATTTTATATCCCGGATGTTAGGGGACTTATCGACTGATAACATATGATCACCGATTCGGTGGACTTTGTGAGATAGAGGATCTGATATTGTTCTTGGTGATTAGTGGTTGGTGATCGTATATTTCCTGATCTGATATTTATATTTCATTGTGAATGGAAGGACTATGGATAGATTGATTCAGTGTATAGACCGACTTGACAGTTATATTTGTTTGATTCATTGATTGTCCCTGTTTCCTGACTTGACTACCTGTACTAGTGCTATTGACTACCAGGTTACCCTTTGAGGTACTGGCCCTATTATCGTACCGAGGTGCTTCGTGTTCATTTTTCGTACTACGGTGTTATCCTTGATTTTAGCGCACCGATGTGCGAATACATATTATACTTGTTCACTGAGGTACTTACCATGTTCCTGTTATTATAGTATATTATATTGATACCTTGCATGGGTACCTTCGTAGTTTGTCAGTGATCGTAGCTTAGTGTGGTTGGATAATGTGTATTGATTATTGTATTACGCTCTAGATGAACCTAGATTGTAACCGACGTAAACCAACATAGGTTCGCACACAACGTATCCGTACTGCGGTACGACATTCTAGGGTAATGATCGTGTGACCACGACACGAGATTGTATATAACTATAGGGTTAATTAGGTAACTAAATTGGTAGAAGCATTGGGAGGAAACGGAATCCCAAGATCGTGCATGCGGGCCATCCATTGTGATGTAAGGCTGGTCACCACAGATATTGTATATCATCCGCACTAGTAGAGTACAATATCTAATTATTATATATTATATAATCGAGCCAGTATCTTCCTATAGGAGAGCTGGAACCGTTATTGGTCTATTTAGCACGGTGGCCTTACGAGAGACCAGTGCATTATTATCTCTTGCTCGTATATTATTTGGTTCGGCTGGCCCTACTCGGATATAGTACGATCTGAGGATTCCTATCTATTGCATTACTGGGAAAACCCATACTTCACTTAGCAAGTCATAGATATTTGAGTGGCCGTTTATTCATATAATTGTATGGTGTGCTACTTACTAGTCGGCTAGTACGTGATACTTTTTCGGTGTAGTGATTCATTCCTTTATCCTTGTTTGGTGTAGGGGTGGATTACTGTCCTGATGACATATTTTAGATTTTAGTTAATGACACAGATATTAGTAGATGTTAGGATGATTGTGATTGATTGTTGATTCCTTATCTAGGGGTGTTGCTTGCTAGTTGGCTGGTACGTAAGCTATCCTGGTGCAATGATTCATTCACTTGTCCTTGTTTGGTGTAGGGGTGGATTACTGTTCTGGTGACAGGTTATAGATTCCAGTTGACAATGTAGGTATGAGTATATATTGGATGTTACGCTATGGTTGTTGTTTAGTTGATTTCTTTATACATTATAATCGTGCGTTGGTACCGCACGATTCCTTTACCCTGGTTATTGCTATTTCTATATTTATTGCCATGCTTCTTGTTGTGTTTTTTTTGTCCTTCCTTGAGCCTTCCTTTCTGGTACTTGTTGTGGTTGGCCTGACCAACCCTGGATTATTCCAGATTGCTTGTGACCAACCCTATGGATCTTCCAGACCTGGCTTGGAGGATGAGGTTTAGTTCCAGATCATATTTGTCATGACCCGCACCCGGTGTAGGGGTACAAGTCAGAAATAACGCCCAGCCTACGCCGCAGAATCGGCGGTAGAACGATGTCTGGTAATCTATCTATCAATATAATGAACCACCAATAATGATAATATACTCAATCACAGATCTAAGATGGAAATGAGCACGAACCAGATAAAGAATAGAATAGTCACAGTACAACTCATGAGTCTAAAATAATACTTCAATGAGTCTGAAAGAAATGACAAAATAAGTTGGAGACAAATCTAGTATAAAGAATACTAAGAAGCTACTACTCCAGGGTCAATTGTCTCAGTAGGGATAAGTCCCTCCTGAGTCAGGGTCTCAGACTCTAAACCCACATCCTGGGGTCCATAATAGGTAGGATACCACTCCTCAGTGTCATCTGAGAAAAATATATCCAGTCAGGAAAGGAGCAGAGTACATCTCTAACAGCAGTTCTAATCAATGATAAAAACTATGTAGCAGTAAATAGATGTGAATATACAAGATGTACAATAGATACAAGAGATACATACAATAAGGAAATACTGGAATAAATACAATAATGAATAATATGAAAATAAACAAGAATACTAATGACTAAGTGTGTGAGTACTAGCTTAGCATGTGATCGGCTTGGGGCAAGATACAATATATATGGCTCAGCTAATCATACGTGCGGTGTATGATTAACACTATTCAGTAATCAGTACTTGATACAATAGGGGTATTGATCACATATCTACACTAATATTCTGTCACTACCACATTCTAAAACAGGGGTATTTTTGACTTTTTATATGTATTTAATATTACGTGTATTTAATTTAAATAATTGCATAAGATGTGTATTTATAATATTATGTACAGTGTTCTTAATGTTTGAGCTAGTAGACTTGACCTAGAAGCCCACTAGATAAACACCTGACCGAATTATAGGGTTGTGAATTAATTTGTATTATTTAGAACTTAATTATTTGAGGTTGTAATTATTACCGTAATTTTATTAAATTGTTGCGCCTTACCGTTGCTTTGATATTTGGAGCACTACCCTAGCTTTTGCCTTCCAACAAATTTTACAACCTTGCCCTAGACGTGCCCGCCTTCCATTCTGACCTTTTTGTAACTCACAATTATGTTCTCTTGTGCTTCATTTTAGCCGCACAATATTCATCGCAGACGTTTATTTAATTTCTAAATAAATTCTAACTCGGTATCGTTGTGCGTTCAAATCAAAATTGGAGACAACCTCGACCCATTTTTCGTTCAACCCAAATTAGGGTAATATTATGTTCTGAGTCTTCTTCATTAATGATATTTGTGTCCCAACCTAATTTTGGCCCCATGTAATTCTAATTAATTTTAGAACACTGCTTGCATTTATTTCTAATTAAATTAGGGATACCATTTTGACTAATCCCGTTTAATCCCGACTTAATCCAAATACTCCACTAAGCAAGCCCATACCAAACACACAACACCCCCTCACCCTACAAAATACCAAATACCAATTCCCCCATCAATTTTTTATCATTTCATATGTCTGTACAAATACCCAATTTAAGGGGGCTCATTTGCAAATATTGTATTAGGTGTCAACACCCCCATTGGTTCAACCAAATGGAGAAGCCCAAATTTGACTAGTCAACTCAACGCTCTCCATGTATAAATGATTTTCTCCATGACGAATCCTGGCCACCCATTCAAAATGGGGGCTCATCATCACCACACACCTCTCATCACTTTTTCTATAAAATGTCACATCTCCTCCCTCTTTCCCAAGCAAACCTTAATCTCCAAACCTAGGGAAGCCCCCATCTTCTCTCTCTCCTCTTTCCTCACAAACACCAACGTAGCAAAATTTTTCCATTTCCTTTTTCTTCCCTTTTTCTTCCTTCTTCTTCTTCTTCTTCTCTTCTTACTATTTTTCCTTTCTTTTTAAAAAACCAAACTCCCCACCCCTATCACCTAGCCCGGCCAACTCCGGCCCGACCACCCGATCCGCCATCACTCCAGCCCGGTCGAGCCTTTTTCCTACGGCTGCCACTGCAACCTCCCTCGCTTGAGTTCGACTCCACGAGCCGGATCCCACCGTGACTCGACCGAAACCAACTCGACGAGCAGCCCGAGCCTCCCCAAGCCGCCGGAATGCTGCACCCCGCTTGACTGAACCTCGCCGAGCCCACCATTGCCTGAAGCCGCAGTCCCTCAATCGAGCTCCTCGACCAGCCTCCCCCTCCGGCCACTGCACCGACGAGAACTCCTCCAGTCGACCTGTCCCCCTACTCCGATCCAACCTCGGCTGCTTCAACCCGATCTCCTCCGTTCGACAGCCCCGGATCCACCGCTCTCCCCTTCAGTCGAGTCCCCCGCCGCATCCCCTCCGGCCACTGCTTCTTCTTCAACCGCTTCTCTTCCCCGATCCGGCCGTCCCCTCAATGAGTCGTCGGCCTCCTCCAATACACAGCTCCACCACCATCATCAGCAGCTCTACGACCATCATCAGCAGCTCCACCACCATCATCAGCAGCTCCACCACCAATACCGTAGCTCGGCATCACCACCATACTCTACCCCTCGAGCCACTGCTCGACCAGCTCCCTCGACGAGCAGCGGACACCGGCCAACCTGAAGTAACACCACCACCTATACTCGACATCCCACCCTGGCGCTGCCACTGACCAGCTCTCCGGCCGACCTCCCCTTCTCCACCTCCATCACCACCATTAGAACCACCAGGACCACCACCTCCTCGTCGTCGTCATCGTCTTTGCCGTCGTCATAGACGCGTGTAGGTACGGTCCTCCCCCTCGTGTACATATGTATGAGTGTACGTATGCATGTAGGTATATATGTACGTATTTGGTATGTATTGAATATATAATTGGTATATATGTATATATATATTTTGTATATGGGTGTTATTTAATTGGTATAGTATACGTATGTATTTATTCATTGGTATATGTATATATATATATATATATATATATATATATATATATATATATATATATATATATATATTGTATATGCATTTAGTATATTCTTAATATATATATAATTGGTATGTATATATATATACATATATATATAGTATAAACTCAATTGGTGTATTAGTATTAGTATATTTTAATATTAATGTTGATAATATATATACATATATATATATATATATATATATATATATATATATATATATATAGTATATGTATTTATCTGGAATATGTACTAATATATCTATATTTAAATATATTTTTGGCATACATATGATGTATATATATATATATTGGTATATGGGTATTGTTCAATTGGTATGGTAAGTATGTACATATATTTAGTATGTGTACATTATTCAATATGATATGTATATATATATATATATTGTTCAACTAATATATATATTATATATGTAATTAATAGGTATACATATATTGTATATGTATTTAATTTGGTGCATGTATATATTGTAAGTATTAATGCTAGTTAATAATAGGTATAATATGTTTTATGTGTCTACCTACTAGATGACCCAAGTATGACCACATAGCATGTTAGCAGACTGCCATATGTACATTGACGTGCTGGCAAGACCCGTATCATTGACTATCTGATTACACAGCAATTTCAGACGCAACGCCCGTGCAACTTGATGCACACTGACCCTAGATGACCAGTGACATACCTAGCATAGCCCTGAGTCCAGTGTATTTATAAGGGTGTGTTAGAATAATGTCTGATGCAATGTTGTATTATTTTATAATATGTCTATAGGACTGTTGGATCATCCAGACGAAACTCTGGAATAGGACATTGGTGTTACCAGCTAAGGACCCAAGGCGAGTACATTATCTGATAAATTCTAATTATTTGATAATATCTATAATTCCAGTATCTAGAAATATTACATCTGATTCTTGACACTGTGCTACATGGACTAGTATATAGATTGGATCTGCAGTCATGAGATGTTACATTGATTATCGTATTGACATTGTACACGACATTGATATTTAGACCTTGTACATGATATATTGGATATTGCTCGTGTATCGTGATGTGTCGTGATTGGATCTACTATACTAGTTGGGGGCGGAGGAAAATATTAGTAGATTATGTGATCATACCCAACTCTACATGCATCATAGCTCACTCCACATCTCACGTCGGGTGCGGCCTGACCATTACATGCCTCATAGCTGTTATATATGATTAGTCTGACCACTACTAGCATCATAGCTAACCAAATGGTTAGCCTAACCTTACATGAATCATAGCTAATCATATGTAACCAGCCTGATCTTGTCCCAAGCTGATCACATGATAGACTGATATTTCAAACACTTAGAATAGTTACAGTTCTCTACTTTAGATCATATACTACATCACCGTATATGATATTGTACCTCATTCTCTTCGTTTTATATATGCATTGCCTATTTCATATTATCTATATTGCCTGTTTCTTTACATTGCATGTCTCTTTATTTTACCATTGTATTTATTCACTGTCTTCTCTCAGTATACAGCTTTATCTGTTTATTGTTTTATAGCCCTTATCAATTAAATGGAAATGTTATTTGAGATGTACTTTGCTACTTCCTGACTGGAAAAATATTTTTTCAGACTATGCCTTAGAGGAACTGGTGTCCGACATTTATGGACCACAGGGTGAGTAGCTGCAGTCTTGGACTTGGTAGTTCAGTTGTGATTCTGGGAGGTTTAGCCGGAATTACTAATTATCTAGTTAGTTCTTTTAGCAGATTATTTTTGGTACCGGATTTGTCTCCGGCATACTTGTTGAGACTTGGATTATATTGTTGAGTTAGATTATTTCTATTTAGACTTGTGTTACATTTTATCTTATTTCTTCGAGATCTTATCGTGCTATAGCTATGTGATTGAGTATGTTGTTCATATTATATTATGATTATCCGTGTCTCCGTATGGAGTTGGATATCCATGTGATATTGATTAGATAGTCTCATGACCTAGACAGCGTTCTACCGCCGATGCTGCGGTATAGGCTGGACGTACCCACGCTCTCATGCCCCTATACCGGGAGCGGATCGTGACACATTTTTAGTGGTGGCCCATACAGGTCAGACTTCGCAAGTTATGCGATGTCGTGGTAGTGCGACGTCATAGTTGTACTACTGCGTGCCTGCTATAGAATATAGGACATTGGATACTAGGATGAGAGAGGATACTCAATCACAAAATTCTTGAGAGATTCCTGGGACGACCCCTTGAGAATCTTATTGTAATTTCTAATTTTAATCCTTCGCCCTTGTTTTCGTCCGTCCTCACTCGTTGATATTGAGTTTGATTTTTGTTGACCAGTTGTTAAATTTAATTCTTGGTATCGTTGTTGAGTTAATTTTATATCAAGATAAATTTTACGGGCTAAAATTTATGGTATCATCTGATGACATATGTTGATGAGGACAGTGGGAGAGGTAAAACATCTACTTTGGTTATGGAACCTAGAGTTTATCGCAGCCATATTAGCTGTCGTGACGAGAATGTAGGAACCTGACTTGGATGTACATACTGTAGTTATGAAACTTAGAGTCTCTCGCAGCCATACCGGTTGGTGTGGCAAAGATTCTAGATGACATGATTATAGAGTTGCATACCTTAGTTACGGAACCTGTCGTTTATCGCACCTATGCTTACTGGCGTGGCGAGGATTCTGAGTGTCATAATTTTGGACAGATGTGTATGATTATCAGGTTGTATCTTAAATTAGTTCTTAAAGTATCATCTCAATACTTATCTATTTCTGTTATTACAGGACTTTATTCCATCGCTTCTTTTGTTTGCTAGCAGTAGAAATACCTTTAGTCCTCAATCCAGTTCCTTTTTGAGCTTCTATTCTTTGAGGATTCCTTGTTAAGTATGATAATTAGTGAATTATAATTATGTCTGTGTCTTGAGTATTAGTATTGACTGAGTGTTGCTTGTGAGTTTGTAAGTGTTTCCTAGTTGGACATGTGAGCAGTAGGCATTAATCTAGAGTTAACCCATAACATAGTACCTTATAGCAATAGCTCTAGGATCGGTGTCATTATAGCACTATAAGTAGAAGGAGAGTATAGAGTATCAGTGATAGTTCCAAGAGTTAGTATCAGAGCCAGCATGCCCGTCCTGGCTAGTCATGAATTTATGTAGTTGGATGATCTATGTAAACAATTAAGTATCAAGGAATTGTGGAGCATGATGCTCAATTTGATGATTGATACTGGGGGTGTTAAGAATAAAGAAATGTATATGTATAAAGGGTTTTAATGAGATGTCATGAGTAGAGAAATATCGGGATTGGTAATGAAAGTGGTGAAGCATATCACAGATTAGTTTAACAGGCTGTAAGAGATTAAAGGAAAATACATATACCTCAATCGAGAAGAGGAACCATATACTTACCCATGAGAGTAAAGTAAAACATGGCTGTATAGAAGGTGCAAGTAATCGTGAGTTCTAATAAGTTTGATGAGATGATCCAATAATGAAGCTAGTGTTATCATACCAAGAGTACTAATGATTCTATATCGAGGATTAGTCGAGAATGATGCTAATAACAGTAAGCACTTTATGTGATGATAATTAGACTGATATACCAGTTAATATAGATAGAAACTCATTAGAGAAAATACGTGTGATGATAACTTTGATCATTTGGAAGTAATAGTGCAAGTAATTCGGGCAGTACAAATTTCAGTACACAGTTGAGAGTTGTAGACAGTGGGTGTATTTGAGTGCACCTTGAGTATTAGAGACCGTGAGCATTTATATGTATATTTGTGGGTTTGAAATTGAAGAGTGGAAATAAATTTCAATTTTTAAGAATTTTGAGGAGTTGAGATTCTATGTTATTGAATTTTGAGGATTCAAATTTGATTCAATAAACATAGTCAAAGCTATAAAGATTTTAGAAGTGATTAAAGTTTTATTTCGATATTAAGTGTTTGACTTTTGAGGAAGTATATGCCTCTTACTTTAAATTATTCGAGAAGTAAAATTTGATGATTTTATTTGTAGGATTAAATTTTTATGGTGGGTAAGAAATATATATTAGTATATGAGTGGATGAAGTGCATACGTAAGGATCTGTTGACTTGGACATGATTGAGATGGCACTGCAAATAGACTTGGGTGTCCGTCTAGAGTTGTATTAGAGAGAACAGTACTTAGTATGGTGTATTGCACTTGGTGTGCACTTGAGTGATAAGAACAACCAGTATGAACGATCATAGTAGGAAAGAGAACTAGCAGTGGGTGTACTTGTAGTAGAACAGAGGTACCTAAAGGGATAGGAGTATCAAACTTTGAATGCATCATTGACCTATGATTGTGTTAGAGGTTATTGGTATTGGATTTTGGTATTAATAGTCAGGTGTGTGCAATAAGGATGTATTCATGGATGTTGTGGACTAATAATTAGTTGATATGGGTACCAGTGTACAAGGATAGGAATTAGTTAGTGAATGTGCCAGAGTTAAGTGTATATTAGAGGATGAAGATATCCAAGTAATGGGTTAGAAGACTGTATTATGTTCTTCCTTCTGTTCCTTTTTTCGTATGTTTGATTGATTGCTTGATTCCTTAGTACCGTAGCATGTATCAATGATTCTCTTGCTAGAATATAGCTAGTAGTACACCCCGACAGAGACCGTAATACCATGACAAAGGAGACCATAACCATACCTATTTTCTCTAGATTGTATATTGTATGACTGTAGTTAGGATTTTTCTTAGACCTTGATTGTTGGGAGTTTGACCGTAGTGAAGAATCAATGAAGAGGTTATGACTTGACAAGTTGCCTTAAATTTCGAGGATAAATATTAATAAAGAGTTGAGAATTTAATATGACAGGATTAGGCAATCTTGTTAAAACATTGATTTTATGAGAAATTATGAAATGATTGAATTTGTCATTAAATTTTGAGAAATTTAAGAAGATTATCATTGTATTTATTTGACTGCAAGATATAGATTTATTTTGAATATTATAATTAAAATTTTTGCGATAATTATATTATTTGAGTATTGTGTGGAAAGAAAAGGGGAACTCGAGGATTAAGATCGCTAATGGATTAGTGTTGAATTCAAAATTTTGGGGATAAGATTTTTAAATTTTATAAATATGCATTGTTGGATTTAAAATTAGTGGATTGGATATTAAATTTTGGATTTTAATTACTAACATCAGATTCTGAGGAGATTATGATACAAATGGAATTCGATAATTAAATTTGAGGATTTTTTAGAAATATGATATCTGTAGAATTATGAAAGTTTGTGAAATAATAATGTGGGATTACTTCATAATTATGGGGTTCGATCATTTAAATTTTGATGAAAAATAATTTAATAAAAAAATACAACCATTGAGGAACTTAAATTTCGAGGACGAAATTCTTTTAAGGAGAGTAGACTTGTCACTACCACATTCCAAAACAGGGGTATTTTTTATTTTTTATATGTTTTTAATATTGCGTGTATTTAATTTAAATAATTGTATGAGTTGTGTATTTATAATATTATGTGCAGTGTTCTTAATGTTTCAGCTGGTAGACTTGACCTAGAAGCCCACTAGATGAACACCTGACTGAATTATAGGGTTGTGCATTAATTTGTATTATTTAGAACTTCATTATTTAAGGTTGTAATTATTACTGTAATTTTATTAAATTCTTGCGCCTTATCGTTGCTTTGATATTTGGAGCGCTACCCTAACTTTTGCCTTCCAACAAATTTCACAACCTTACCCTAGACGTGCCCGCCTTCCTTTCTGACCTTTTTGTAACTCATAATTATGCTCTCTTGTGCTTCATTTTAGCCGCACAATATTCATCGCGGACGTTTATTTAATTTCTAAATAAATTTCAACTTGGTATCGTTGTGCGTTCCAATCAGAATTGGAGACAACCTTGACCCATTTTTCGTGCAACCCAAATTAGGATAATATTCTGTTATGAGTCTTCTTCATTAATGATATTTGTGTTCCAACCTAATTTTAGCCCCATGTAATTTTAATTAATTTTAGAACACCGCTTGCATTTATTTCTAATTAAATTAGGGATACCATTTTGACTAATCCCGTTTAATCCCGACTTAATCCAAATACCCCACTAAGTAAGCCCATACCAAACACACAACACCCCCTCACCCTACAAAATACCAAACACCAATTCCCCCATCAATTTTTTATCATTTCATGTGTCTGTACAAATATCCAATTTAAGGGGGCTCATTTGCAAATATTGCATTAGGTGTCAACACCCCCATTGCTTCAACCAAATGGAGAAGCCCAAATTTGACTAGTCAACTCAACCCCCTCCATGTATAAATAATTTTCTCCATGATGAATCCTGGCCACCCATTCAAAATGGGGGCTCATCATCACCACACACCTCTCATCACCTTTCCTATAAAATGTCACATCACCTCCCTCTTTCCTAAGCAAACCCTAATCCCCAAACCTAGGGAAGCCCCATCTTCTCTCTCTCCTCCCTCCTCACAAACACCAACGTAGCAAATTTTTTCCTTTTTCTTCCCTTTTTCTTCCTTCTTCTTCTTCTTCTTCTTCTTCTTCTTCTTCTCTTCTTATTATTTTTCCTTTCTTTTTAAAAACTAAACTCCCCACCCCTATCACCTAGCCCGGCCAACTCCGGCCCGGCCAACCGATCCGCCATCACTCCAGCCTAGCCGAGCCTTTTTCCCACGGCTGCCACTGCAACCTCCCTCGCCTGAGTTCGACTCCACGAGCCGGAGCCCGCCGTGACTCGACCGGAACCAACTCGACGAGCAGCCCGAGCCTCCCCAAGCCGTCGGAATGCTGCACCCTGCTCGACTGAACCTCGCCGAGCCCGCCAATGCCTGAAGCCGCGATCCCTCAGTCGAGCTCCTCGACCAGCCTCCCCCTCCGGCCACTGCACCGATGAGAGCTCCTCCAGTCGACCAGTCCCCCTACTCCGATCCAACCCCGGCTGCTTTAACCCGATCTCCTCCGTTCGACAGCCCCGGATCCACTGCTCTTCCCTTTAGTCGAGTCCCCCACCGCATCCCCTCCGGCCACTGCTTCTTCTTCGACCGCTCCTCTTCTCCAATCCGGCCGTCCCCTCAACGAGTCGCTGGCCTCCTCCAATACACAGCTCCACCACCATCATCAGCAGCTCCACCACCATCACCGTAGCTCGGCATCACCACCATACTCCACCCCTCGAGCCACTGCTCGACCAGCTACCTCGACGAGCAGCGGACACCGGCCAACCCGAAGCAACACCACCACCTACACTCGACTTCCCACCCCGGCGCTGCCACTGCTCCAGCTCTCCGGCCGACCTCCCCTTCTCCACCTCCATCACCACCATTAGAACCACCAGGACCACCACCTCCTCGTCGTCGTCATCGTCTTCGCGGTCGTCGTAGACGCGTGCAGGTACGGTCCTCCCCATCATGTACGTATGTATGAGTGTACGTATGCATGTAGGTATATATGTACGTATTTGGTATGTATTTAATATATAATTGGTATATATGTATGTATATATTTTGTATATGGGTGTTATTTAATTGGTATAGTATACGTATGTATTTATTCATTGGTATATGTATATATATATTTTGTATATGCATTTAGTATATTCTTAATATATATATAATTGGTATGTATATATATACATATATATATATATAGTATAAACTCAATTGGTGTATTAGTATTAGTATATTTTAATATTAATGTTGATAATATATATACATATATATATAGTATATGTATTTATCTGGTATATGTACTAATATATCTATATTTTAAATTTATTTTTGGCATACATATGATGTATATATATATATATATATATTGGTATATGGGTATTGTTCAATTGGTATGGTAAGTATGTACATATATTTAGTATGTGTACATTATTCAATATGATGTGTATATATATATATATATATATATATATATATATATATATATATATATATATATATATATATATATATATATATATATATATATATATATATATATATATATATATATATTATTCAACTAATATATATATTTTATATGTAATTAATTGGTATACATATATTGTATATGTATTTAATTTGGTGCATGTATATATTGTAAGTATTAATGCTAGTTAATAATAGGTATAATATGTTTTATGTGTCTACCTACTAGATGACCCAAGTATGACCACGTAGCATGTTAGCAGACTGCCATATGTACATCAATGTACTGGCAAGACCCGTATCATTGACTGTCTGATTGCACAGTAATTTCAGATGCGACGCCCGTGCAACTTGACGCACACTGACCCTAGATGACCAGTGACATACCTAGAATAGCCCTGAGTCCAGTGTATTTATAAGGGTGTGTTAGAATAATGTTTGATGCAATGTTGTATTATTTTATGATATGTCTATAGGACTGTTGGATCATCCAGACGATACTCTGGAATAGGACATTGGTGTTACCAGCTAAGGACCCAAGGCGAGTACATTATCTGATAAATTCCAATTATTTGATAATATCTATAATTCCAGTATCTAGAAATATTACATCTGATTCTTGACACTGTGCTACACGGACTAGTATATAGATTGGATCTGCAGTCATGAGATGTTACATTGATTATCGTATTGACATTGTACACGATATTGATATTTAGACCTTGTACATAATATATTGGATATTGCTCGTGTATCGTGACGTGTCGTGATTGAATCCACTGTACTAGTTGGGGGCGGGGAAAATATTAGTAGATTATGTGATCATACCCAACTCTACATGCATCATAGCTCACCCCATATCTCACGTCGGGTGTGGCCTGACCATTACATGCCTCATAGCTGTTATATATGATTAGTCTGAACACTACTAGCATCATAGCTAACCAAATGGTAAGCCTGACCTTACATGAATCATAGCTAATCATATGTAACCAGCCTGATCTTGTTCCAAGCCGATCACATGATAGACTGATATTTCATACACATAGAATAGTTACAGTTCTCTACTTTAGATCATATACTACATCACCGTATATGATATTGTACCTCATTCTCTTCGTTTCATATATGCATTGACTGTTTTATATTGTCTATATTGCCTGTCTCTTTACATTGCATGTCTCTTTATTTTGCCATTGCATTTATTCACTGTCTTCTCTCAGTATATAGCTTTATCTGTTTATTATTTTATAGCCCTTATCAATTAAATGGAAATGTTATTTGAGATGTACTTTGCTCCTTCCTGACTGGAAAAATATTTTTCCAGACTCTGCCTTAGAGGAACTGGTGTCCGACATTTATGGACCACAGGGTGAGTAGCTGCAGTCTTGGACTTGGTAGTTCAGTTGTGATTCCGGGAGGTTTAGCCGGAATTACTAGTTATCGAGTTAGTTCTTTTAGCAGATTATTTTTGGTACCGGATTTGTCTCCGGCATACTTGTTGAGACTTGGATTATATTGTTGAGTTAGATTATTTCTATTTAGACTTGTGTTGCATTTTATCTTATTTCTTCGAGATCTTATCCTGCTATAGTTATGTGATTGAGTATGTTGTTCATATTATATTATGATTATCCGTGTCTCCGTATGGAGTTGGATATCCATGTGATATTGATTAGATAGTCTCATGACCTAGACAGCGTTCTACCACCGATGCTGCGGCATAGGCTGGACGTACCCACGCTCTCATGCCCCTATACCGGGTGCGGGTCGTGACACGTTTTTAGTAGTGGCCCATACAGGTCAGACTTCGCAAGTTGTGCGATGTCGTGGTAGTGCGACATCATAGTTGTACTACTGCGTGCCTGCTATAGAATATAGGACATAGGATACTAGGATGAGGGAGGATAATCAATCACAAAATTCTTGAGAGATTCCTGGGACGACCCCTTGAGAATCTTATTGCAATTTCTAATTTTAATCCTTCGCCCTTGTTTTCGTCCGTCCTCACTCGTTGATATTGAGTTTGATTCTTGTTGACCAGTTATTAAATTTAATTCTTTGTATCATTGTTGAGTTAATTTTATATCGAGATGAATTTTACGGGCTAAAATTTACGGTATCATCTGATGACATATGTTGATGAGGACAGTGAGAAAGGTAAAATATCTACTTTGGTTATGGAACCTGGAGTTTATCGTAGCCATATTAGCTGTCGTAATGAGAACGTAGGAACCTGACTTGGATGTACATACTGTAGTTATGAAACTTAGAGTCTCTCGCAGCCATACCGGTTGGCGTGGCGAAGATTCTAGATGACATGATTATAGAGTTGCATACCTTAGTTACGGAACCTGTCGTTTATCGCACCTATGCTTACTGGCGTGGCGAGGATTCTGAGTGTCATGATTTTAGACAGATGTATATGATTATCAGGTTGTATCTTAAATTAGTTCTTAAAGTATCATCTCAAGACTTATCTATTTCTGTTATTACAGGACTTTATTTTATCGCTTCTTTTGTTTGCTAGCAGTAGAAATACCTTTAGTTCTCAATCCAGTTCCTTTTTGAGCTTCTATTCTTTGAGGATTCCTTGTTCAGTATGATAATTAGTGAATTATGATTATGTCTATGTCTTGAGTATTAGTTTTGACTGAGTGTTGCTTGTGAGTTTGTAAGTGTTTCCTAGTTGGACATGTGAGCAGTAGGCATTGATCTAGAGTTAACCCATAACATAGTACCTTATAGCAATAGCTCTAGGATCGGTGTTATTATAGCACTATAAGTAGAAGGAGAGTATAGAGTATCAGTGATAGTTCCAAGAGTTAGTATCAGAGCCAGCATGCCCGTCCTGGCTAGTCATGAATTTATGTAGTTGGATTATCTATGTAAACAATTAAGTATCAAGGAATTATGGAGCATGATGCTCAATTTGATGATTGATACTGGGGGTGTTAAGAATAAAGAAATGTATATGCATAAAGGGTTTTAATGAGATGTCATGAGTAGAGAAATATCAGGATTGGTAATGAAAGTGGTGAAGCGTATCACAGATTAGTTTAACAGGCTGTAAGATATTAAAGGAAAATACATATACCTCAATCGAGATGAGGAACCATATACTTACCCATGAGAGTAAAGTGAAACATGGGTGTATAGAAGGTGCAAGTAATCGTGAGTTCTAATAAGTTTGATGAGACGATCCAATAATGAAGCTAGTGTTATCATACCAAGAGTACTAATGATTCTATATCGAGGATTAGTCGAGAATGATGCTAATAACAGTAAGCACTTCGTGTGATGATAATTAGACTGATATACCAGTTAATTTAGATAGAAACTCATTGGGGAAAATACGTGTGATGATAACTTTGATCATTTGGAAGTAATAATGCAAGTAATTCGGACAGTATAAATTTCAGTACATAGTTGAGAGTTGTAGACAGTGGGTGTATTTGAGTACACCTTGAGTATTAGAGACCGTGAGCATTTATATGTATATTTGTGGGTTTGAAATTGAAGAGTGGAAATAAATTTCAATTTTTAAGAATTTTGAGGAGTTGAGATTCTATGTTATTGAATTTTGAGGATTCAAATTTGATTCAATAAACATAGTCAAAGCTATAAAGATTATAGAAGTGATTAAAGTTTTATTTCGATATTGAGTGTTTGACTTTTGAGGAAGTATATGCCTCTTATTTTAAATCATTCGAGAAGTAAAATTTAATAATTTTATTTGGAGGATTAAATTTTTTTGGTGGGTAAGAAATATATATTAGTATATGAATGGATGAAGTGCATACGTAAGGATCTGTTGACTTGGGCATGATTGAGATGGCACTGCAAACAGACTTGGGTGTCCGTCTAGAGTTATATTAGAGAGAACAGTACTTAGTATGGTGTGTTGCACTTGGCGTGCACTTGATTGATAAGAACAACCAGTATGAACGATTGTAGTAGGAAAGAGAACTAGCAGTGGGTGTACTTGTAGTAGAACAGAGGTACCTAAAGGGATAGGAGTATCAAACTTTGAATGCATCATTGACCTATGATTGTGTTAGAGGTTATTGGTATTGGATTTTGGTATTAATAGTCAGGTGTGTGCAATAAGGATGTATTCATGGATGTTGTGGACTAATAATTAGTTGATATGGGTACCAGTGTACAAGGATAGGAATTAGTTAGTGAATGTGCCAGAGTTAAGTGTATATTAGAGGATGAAGATATCCAAGTAATGGGTTAGAAGACTGTATTATGTTCTTCCTTCTGTTCCTTTTTTCGTATGTTTGATTGATTGCTTGATTCCTTAGTACCGTAGCATGTATCAATGATTCTCTTGCTAGAATATAGCTAGTAGTACACCCCGACAGAGACCGTAATACCATGACAAAGGAGACCATAACCATACCTATTTTCTCTAGATTGTATATTGTATGACTGTAGTTAGGATTTTTCTTAGACCTTGATTGTTGGGAGTTTGACCGTAGTGAAGAATCAATGAAGAGGTTATGACTTGACAAGTTGCCTTAAATTTCGAGGATAAATATTAATAAAGAGTTGAGAATTTAATATGACAGGATTAGGCAATCTTGTTAAAACGTTGATTTTATGAGAAATTATGAAATGATTGAATTTGTCATTAAATTTTGAGGAATTTAAGAAGATTATCATTGTATTTATTTGACTGCAGGATATTGATTTATTTTGAATATTATAATTGAAAATTTTGTGAGAATTATATTATTTGAGTATTGTGTGGAAAAAAAATGGGAACTCGAGGATTAGGATCGCTAATGGATTAGTGTTGAATTCAAAATTTTGGGGATAAGATTTTTAAATTTTATAAATATGCATTTTTGGATTTAAAAATAGTGGATTGGATATTAAATTTGGGTTTTAATTACTAACATCAGATTCTGAGGAGATTATGATATGAATGGAATTCGATAATTAAATTTGAGGATTTTTCAGAAATATGATATCTATAGAATTATGAAAGTTTGTGAAATAACAATGTGGGATTAGTTCATAATTATGGGGTTCGATCATTTAAATTTTGATAAAAAATAATTTAATGAGAAAAATACAACCATTCAGGAACTTAAATTTTGAGGACGAAATTCTTTTAAGGTGGGTAGACTTGTCACTACCACATTCCAAAACAGGAGTATTTTTGACTTTTTATATGTATTTAATATTGCGTGTATTTAATTTAAATAATTGCATGAGATGTGTATTTATAATATTATGTGCAGTGTTCTTAATGTTTGAGCTGGTAGACTTGACCTAGAAGCCCACTAGATGAACACCTGGCCGAATTATAGGGTTGTGAATTAATTTGTATTATTTAGAACTTAATTATTTGAGGTTGTAATTATTACCGTAATTTTATTAAATTGTTGTGCCTTATCGTTGCTTTGATATTTGGAGCGCTATCCTAGCTTTTGCCTTCCAACAAATTTCACAACCTTGCCCTAGATATGCCCGCCTTCTATTCTGACCTTTTTGTAACTCATAATTATGCTCTCTTGTGCTTTATTTTAGCTGCACAATATTCGTCGTGGACGTTTATTTAATTTCTAAATAAATTCTAACTTGGTATCATTGTGCGTTCTAATCGGAATTGGAGACAACCTCGACCTATTTTTCGTGCAACCCAAATTAGAGTAATATTCTGTTTTGAGTCTTCTTCATTAATGATATTTGTGTCCCAACCTAATTTTGGCCCCATGTAATTCTAATTAATTTTAGAATACCGCTTGTATTTATTTCTAATTAAATTAGGGATACCATTTTGACTAATCCTGTTTAATCTCGACTTAATCCAAATACCCCACTAAGTAAGCCCATACCAAACACACAACACCCCCTCACCCTACAAAATATCAAACACCAATTCCCCCATCAATTTTTCATCATTTCATGTGTCTGTGCAAATACCCAATTTAAGGGGGCTCATTTGTAAATATTGTATTAGGTGTCAACACCCCATTGGTTCAACCAAATGGAGAAGCCCAAATTTGACTAGTCAACTCAACCCTCTCCATGTATAAATAATTTTCTCCATGACGAATCCTGGCCACCCATTCAAAATGGGGGCTCATCATCACCACACACCTCCCATCACCTTTCCTATAAAATGTCACATCACCTCCCTCTTTCCCAAGCAAACCCTAATCCCCAAACCTAGGGAAGCCCCCATCTTCTCTCTCTTCTCCCTCCTCACAAACACCAACGTAGCAAAATTTTTCCATTTTCTTTTTCTTCCTTCTTCTTCTTCTTCTTCTTCTTCTTCTCTTCTTATTATTTTTCCTTTCTTTTTAAAAAACCAAACTCCCCACCCCTATCACCTGGCCCGGCCAACTTCGGCCCGGCCAACCGATCTGCCATCACTCCAGCCCGGCCGAGCCTTTTCCCCACGAGCCGGAGCCCGCCGTGACTCGACCGGAACCAACTCGACGAGCAGCCCGAGCCTCCCCAAGCCGCCGAAATACTGTACCCCGCTCGACTGAACCTCGCCGAGCCCGCCATTGCCTGAAGCCGCAGTCCCTCAGTCGAGCTCCTCGACCAACCTCCCCCTCCGGCCACTACACCGACGAGCGCTCCTCCAGTCGACCTGTTCCCCTACTCCGATCCAACCCCGGCTGCTTCAACCCGATCTCCTCCGTTCGACAGCCCCGGATCCACCGCTCTCCCCTTTAGTCGAGTCCCCCGCCGCATCCCCTCCGGCCACTGCTTCTTCTTCGACCGCTCCTCTTCCCCGATCCGGCCGTCCCCTCGACGAGCCGTCGGCCTCCTCCAATACACAGCTCCACCACCATCATCAGCAGCTCCACCACCATCATCAGCAGCTCCACCACCATCACCGTAGCTCGGCATCACCACCATACTCCACCCCTCGAGCCACTGCTCGACTAGCTCCCTCGACGAGCAGCGGACACCGGCCAACCCAAAGCAACACCACCACCTACACTCGACTTCCCACCCCGGCGCTGCCACTGCTCCAGCTCTCCGGCCGACCTCCCCTTCTCCACCTCCATCACCACCATTAGAACCACCAGGACCACCACCTCCTCCTCGTCGTCGTCGTCTTCGCCGTCGTCGTAGACGGGTGCAGGTACGGTCCTCCCCCTCGTGTACGTATGTATGAGTGTACGTATGCATGTAGGTATATATGTACGTATTTGGTATGTATTTAATATATAATTGGTATATATGTATGTATATATTTTGTATATGGGTGTTATTTAATTGGTATAGTATACGTATGTATTTATTGATTGGTATATGTATATATATATTTTGTATATGCATTTAGTATATTCTTAATATATATATAATTGGTATGTATATATATATACATATATATATAGTATAAACTCAATTGGTGTATTAGTATTAGTATATTTTAATATTAATGTTGATAATATATATACATATATATATAGTATATGTATTTATCTGGTATATGTACTAATATATCTATATTTTAGATGTATTTTTGGCATACATATGATGTATATATATATATATATATATATATATATATATATATATATTGGTATATGGGTATTGTTCAATTGGTATGGTAAGTTTGTACATATATTTAGTATGTGTACATTATTCAATATGATGTGTATATATATATATATATATTGTTCAACTAATATATATATATTATATATGTAATTAATTGGTATAAATATATTGTATATGTATTTAATTTGGTGCATGTATATATTGTAAGTATTAATGCTAGTTAATAATAGGTATAATATATTTTATGTGTCTACCTACTAGATGACCCAAGTATGATCACGTAGCATGTTAGCAGACTGCCATATGTACATCGACGTACTGGCAAGACCCGTATCATTGACTGTCTGATTGCATAGCAATTTCAGACGCGACGCCCGTGCAACTTGACGCACACTGACCCTAGATGACCAGTGACATACCTAGCATAGCCCTGAGTCCAGTGTGTTTTTAAGGGTGTGTTAGAATAATGTCTGATGCAATGTTGTATTATTTTATGATATGTCTATAGGACTGTTGGATCATCCAAACGATACTCTGGAACAGGACATTGGTGTTACCCGCTAAGGACCCAAGGCGAGTACATTCTCTGATAAATTCTAATTATTTGATAATATCTATAATTCCAGTATCTAGAAATGTTACATCTGATTCTTGACACTGTGCTACACGGACTAGTATATAGATTGGATCTGCAGTCATGAGATGTTACATTGATTATCGTATTGACATTGTATACGACATTGATATTTAGACCTTGTACATGATATATTGGATATTGCTCGTGTATCGTGACGTGTCGTGATTGGATCCACTGTACTAGTTGGGGCGGGAAAAATATTAGTAGATTATGTGATCATACCCAACTCTACATGCATCATAGCTCACCCCACATCTTACGTCGGGTGCGGCCTGACCATTACATGCCTCATAGCTGTTATATATGATTAGTCTGACCACTACTAGCATCATAGCTAACCAAATGGTTAGCCTGACCTTACATGAATCATAGCTAATCATATATAACCAGCCTGATCTTGTCCCAAGCTGATCACATGATAGACTGATATTTCAAACACTTAGAATAGTTATAGTTCTCTACTTTAGATCATATACTATATCACCGTATATGATATTGTACCTCATTCTCTTCGTTTCATATATTCATTGACTGTTTCATATTGTCTATATTGCCTGTCTCTTTACATTGTATGTCTCTTTATTTTGCCATTGCATTTATTCACTGTCTTCTCTCAGTATATAGCCTTATCTATTTATTGTTTTATAGCCCTTATCAATTAAATGGAAATGTTATTTGAGATGTACTTTGCTCCTTCTTGACTGGAAAAATATTTTTCCAGACTATGCCTTAGAGGAACTGGTGTCCGACATTTATGGACCACAGGGTGAGTAGCTGCAGTCTTAGACTTGGTAGTTCAGTTGTGATTCTGGGAGGTTTAGCCGGAATTACTAGTTATCTAGTTAGTTCTTTTAGCATATTATTTTTGGTACCGGATTTATCTCCGGCATACTTGTTGAGACTTGGATTATATTTTTGAGTTAGATTATTTTTATTTAGACTTGTGTTGCATTTTATCTTATTTCTTCGAATCTTATCGTGCTGTAGTTATGTGATTGAGTATGTTGTTCATATTATATTGTGATTATCCGTGTCTCCGTATGGAGTTGGATATCCATGTGAAATTAATTAGATAGTATCATGACCTAGACAGCGTTCTACTTCCGATGCTGCGGCGTAGGCTGGACGTACCCACGCTCTCGTGCCCCTATACCGGGTGCGGGTCGTGACATACTCTCCACCCTCGACTAGTATAATAGATCCAATAATGGTATGCTATGGCACGAGATTCCCCAAGAAGATAGCGACTCTTCCCGAGAATCAGTGTCTGTACATGTACAAGATAACCAATGAAACAATACTTGGACTATATACACCATATACTAAGGAATAACATCTCATGACGAGATCCGGATATACCAATCCGTGTAACCATAGTCTCAAGAGAGCATGGATATCTACACTAGATTCAATGGACATAGAGGATATCATAAATGAGAAACTATCAGAGAATGTACTTTCCTGAAGTCCAATGAATAGTCTCACAGATGTCTGACACGGTGCCTTGAAGACCTAGATATGGAATACAACATCATTACAAGGTTTCGAAAAGAGAATAAGTTAAACTAGTCAACTTCTAGGCCAAAAAGTCAATTCTAAGTCAAAAGTCAACTATGGTCAACTCTAAGTCAACTATGGTCAACTATCTATTTTTAGGTTGCACAAGCCTAACACAAATATCGTGTCAAGATACTAAAGTCTAAGCCATAGAAACCTCATCTTAAAAGTTAGGATACCGTATCTCCGGATACGTAATTCCTAAGGTAAAACATCACAAAATAATTATCAAACAATTATTCATAATAATATAGAATCACAATTACAACTTAAATAGGTACAGTGGTTTCGAACCAACTTGGTATCTCAACAATAATCACAAACTTGATACCCAAACCCAAAACCTTGGGTATCCCCAATTACCTTGGTTCCTCAAGGTAATTCCCAATACCTTGGTATACTACTACCCGTATATATATATATATATATATATATATATATATATATATATATATATATATATATATAATACATATACTAATTATTATACATATAAAGAATTTAGCAAGTAATAATATATTACATCAATATAAATACATATATATATATATATATATATATATATATATATATATATATATATTTATTTATTTATTTATTTATAAGTATATAATCACATAAATATATAATCTGCCTACTATCGCTAAAAACTGTGCTGAAAACTAATATTCTGATACGTTGCTCATTAGTGACAGTTTCTGCCTGTCGCTGAAGATGATGTCGATGTTGCTGCTGATTCCCTTCACTGCTGCTGCTGCTGCTTTGGTGACGGTTTGCAACCGTCACCGATGCAACTGTCGCTGCTGTTGATCATTTTTCGCCTCTGCTGTTGCTATTAATGACAGCGGCTGCTGTCATTAATACCACCGCCCCTTGCTACAGCGGCTGCTGCTCAATTATGACAGTGGTTGCTGTCATAACTCACTGTCACTAAAAACCTGCTAATATGTATAACATATATATATATATATATACCAATAAAACTATAAATACACTGTCACGCCCAGTCCCAAAATACGTAGGACTAGGACACGTAAGCATGCCAGCCGCATGTATATGGCAAATCGAATATATGGAAACCATAACACATGCGTATGCTGTATCATGAATAACAATTCACAATTGGTATAAACTATCACAAGTCACAGGGCATAACTAAATCTCATCCACAGAAATCATATATAAATGAATAACCAATATCTATAACTAGATCTCAATATAAAGTATCTAATGATGGTAGTCGGATGGAAACAAATCCACTATAGGACTAGAATATAGAATAGACAAGATAAATACAATATAAGAATATCAACTACCAATCACGAGCTCGAAGAGAAGTCCTCATCGCAATATACATGGCAAGTCCGGATCTGCGCTCCTGTGAATACTCATGAACAATACACCTGGAAAGGGCCAGGTCCTCAGAGGGACGTAACAAGATACATAAAAGCATGCCATAAAGTAAATACTGTGAAAACTCAAGGGTGACCTAACCAGCTAAGTGAAATACACTTTGAAGACAACCTTGGTACGTATGGGTAGGTGAAAAGTATAAAGCGTAGCGTCAAGCCAGAGGCTATGTATCTGGCATTAGCTGTAAACTGGATGCCAGATGTATATGCTGACTACATCACCAATCATGATAGCGCGCAGCTAGTAACCTCTGCCGGATGTATCGACAAGCATATACTCCCATAACCGGGCAACACTGATCCCATACCCGGGCAATACTGAGGCTCACGGCCCCGCAGTTTACTCTAAAACCAAGGTGACCAAATTGTCTGTCCCATACGCCTACTAATTGTTTTCCCCGCCCAATGTCAATGTACAAGTCGCGAACACAACGTGGACATCTCATAATCTAATGCAAGTCTCTAAAGAAATGAACAACTAAGCTAATTACCGTCACACGTGCTGCTAACACCGATGGCCAGGCGAGAATGAGGCACGCGTCCCTACATGAACTCACTCAGTGACATGTAATGATACGTGTCAAGGCCTGGGGAGTCATACCGATAACTCCGCAACTTTATGTGGGTCCACTAGACTCTAAGTCAGACACAAATCCTAACGTCAACGCCTTCGTTGACTGCACCCGAGTCTTTCTCGGACGCGCATAGTTATATAATATAAACATGCAAATAATAATACAGAATTTAAACAGTACAATAAGGCAAGATATACTTGCCTGGCAAGAGCTACAGAGTATAATGTCCAGATGTCAAACACCAAGAGACAGAAACTACGGTCTCAGAATGAACGTCTCCGGCTGCTGAAATAAACATCACCAACGTTCCCAGAATAAGCAAAATAGCTAAAAAATACTTTTCTTTCGTCCAATTTGGACACAGGGGCAAAACGGTAATTTTGGGACAAAGTGGAGTCCATGTGTGGCCCTGGCCCACTTTGCACCGAAAATGTGCCAAGGGTAAAGGTCTCTAAATGAGATAAATTATAGGTCAAACAAACTCTAAATGTCAGTACGAACTCAATGGTATGTCCAAATGTGGATTCCGGTGAGCCGAACACAATTTCGCCCAAAAAGTCAACTGTAGGGCCCGCCAATTGGCGACTTGGTCAACTGTCTCTGAATTGCGTGAAAATTGGGTCACGGGACCATCATGTTACCACGAGTCCAGTGGCGTAAGTTTCGTCGCATTCTGACGAGCGTGCACAAAATGCGTAGGGTTTTCGCAAAAGTGTGACACGGGGATTGTCCGCGGATACGGGCTGATTCCGACGCGCACATGCGTTCGAATCAGTTTCCACGAAATCTCACATGTCCAGGTACACTGCGCGCACCTTTTGGTACACTTGGTACACGACGGGGCGGTCCCGTTTGGCGGGACGAGCTCCGTTTCGTAATTTTTGAAAATCTGGAAAAAATGGGTTTTCGGGATTTTCTAACGAATTTAATTCTACATACAGCAGTTAAAAAATTAATGTAATTAATAGAAATTAAACTAGGTCAATTGGTCTCCGCATACCAAAAAAAAAAATTGAATTGGATCTCTGTGGTGGGAGATACGAATCCGAAAACATAGGTGGTCACCTATCATACAGGTAATGAAGGGGGTTAAGGGGTGAACGTACCGGTGAAGACGGGGTCGAGTTTGGTTCAGCGAGGTAACGAGAAACAACGCTGGAACACAGGTAAGTTGTTGTCCAAACTGTCACGCGCAGTTGTGCACGGGGTCGCGGTCGTCGGGATTCGGTTCTGGGGGCTAGACTGGGCGGGGCGCGGTGGCTCGGCGGCGGCGCAGTCGGCGGTCTCGATGGGAAGATGGAGAAGAAATAGGGTTAGGGTTTTGGTTGGCGGATTTTATATATGTGTAGAGAGAACGAGAGAGGGGGTTTAATAGAGCAGGGGGGGAATATGCAGTGGGCCGATGCTGCAGCTGCTGCTACTTCGTATTACTCGTGGGTTGGTTTTTGGGTGGTAGCGGGTTTGTGGGAGCTAAAGGGTCGGGTTTGAGTAGACCCAATAGGAAATTTTCATTTGTTTTTCTTTCTTTTTTTTATTTCTTTTCCTTTTCCAATTCTTTTTCTTTTTTTTCCTTTAATATATATATATATATATATATATATATATATATATATACACTTAGAAAAAATCTAGAATTTGTATTAATGCATACTATTAAGCTAGCAACTGACCAAAGGGTCTCCTACATGAAATCAATTAGGAAAAATTTATAATGGCTCCATAAATCCCCTAAGTGCACGAACACCTAGAATAAAAATTAAATAAAATCTATTTCTCCTAATTAGCACATAATTACTACAATTAAATTAATAATTAATAAAAAAAGATTAATACGGTTTTTAGGATTAGGGGTTTTACATTCTACCCAACTTACAAAAATTTCGTCCTCGAAATTAAAACTATGCCACGGTAGATAGTCAAGGATAGTATAAGATAGAGATTTGCAGCTTTTTCTGTCCATTCCTCCATCCTAACCTCCATAATTTTCCAATTGTCATGGGAACGTTTGGAGGGCTATAATTTATATTGTTTAAAATGCAAGGCTAGGTTTAAAGGAGTGGACGATGTTGCGCGACCAAAATGTAGTACAAGAGAGCGTAATTATAGGTTACACGAAGGTCAGAATGAAAAATGGGCATGTCTAGGATAAGGGTATGGAATTTGTAGAAAGGCAGTGGCTAGTGTAGTGCTCCAATTATCGAAGCAACGGTATGGTACGCTAAGTGATGCAATGTTGTAAAATTAAATAAGAATACTGTGTTCTATTTCTAATTGGATTCAAACTAGCCTTAGTCTCACTATCTAAGCCAAGTAGGTCAAATTTTTTGGGTGACGGGTTTACAATCCAGCCAACTTAAAAACAATCTCGTCCTCAAAATTAAAATAAGGCATAATTTGTTAATCCTTCATGTACATAAGGCAAGTTAATCGCAATCTCTTTGTGATAATTAAAATCCTAATCATATCCATCGCAATCACTTTCCAAATTAAGGTAACCTCTGTTTAATCATATTGCAATATCTTCTCGATTTTAAATCATCAACATCCAAATTTAAATTAAATCCATATAACATCTTCAAGAATTAAATAACGCATATCAATTTTATATCACGAGCTCCAGCTATCATAATCTCCTTTAAAAAATATTTTTAATCAAATATTATTCCTATTTTTTTCACTTAAGCATTTTGTACTCTTCAAATTTTTAAATTCAATTCACATCCTCAATATTTTAAATACGTAATCCAACAATCGAATTTTTAACTCTTAATTCAAATCATCAAATTTGGAATTCAATCCGTCAATGTTCATGTTTTAGAGTTCTATTTATTTTTCTCAAGATTTAAATCAATGATTCAACCTTCAATATTCAAATTTTTAATCATGTACTTAAAGTATAAATATTTGGTCCTCAATATCAAGATTTCAAAATTTATTAATCCTCATCATCTTAGTCATTCTTCTAAAATTTTCAAAATTAAAATGGCTTGAACCTCTCCCAATCTAATCTTACTCGATCACAATCTATAAGAAATTCCTCTCAAGTTAACAATGCACTGCTACCCAACTTAGAATTTACCCATCTATCATATAAGGCTATATACTTTAAGAAAATATTCCTTAATTTATTTACTCACGTCATTCAATCCTCAAAAATTTAACACCAAATATATCATATATGATATGCCTTTAATTGCAAAAAAAAAAATTACCAAGTATTGTGATTGGCCTATGGGGTATATCTAGTACTCTCTGTGTATCAACTCATACCAAGCACGAGGTTTCGTCTTTCCGAAATAAGAGAAGACGGAGATCAATAATAAAGAGTTCAAGGGGAAGGTAATAGATTAGAAGTATGGGATCAAGGTGTTTAATGAATTCAAATAGGAATTGTCAAGGCAGTCGTAGATTGAAATCCTATTTGGTAAATCCTTATTCGCATGCTCGTATCAGTATAGTTATGTAACTGACACGATCCGCTCAGACATATCTAGAGGGCAAGTACATGTGTCTACTAGTCAACTATATATCTCAATCTATGTAAAGTAGTATTGCGAAGGGCGAATCAAGCGCACTATGGTTGATCAGACCATAATACACTGATTCTGAAATATATTATTATGGGCCCCCCAATAATACATATGTCATGAACAAGCTCGATAAAGAATAAGCTTGCAAAAACTAGGCTATAATAGCAGCATAAGTCAAGGTAGTACAGCAAATATAAATACGCTGGATTATGATGAAAGAAGGTACATAACAATTCAAGTTCATAAAAGATAAGACTCTACAATCTCTACAGTTGTCATACTAACTCCCATTTATTTTTTTATTTTTTTATTTTTAAGTCGCTAGTCGACCAAATAGGGCATGGGCCTCTAAATTCTACCGTCTGAATAAACACCGTCGTCTTTTGCTAGCATACAGGTAATGTCATTCAGTTACACTACATCGATGGGTCAAGAGGACTTTGTCATACTAGGTTATGAGGTATACTACCCAACTTATATCAATAAACTAATACTGTAATTGTCTTAAGGATACTGTAGAAACTCCTGTTAAGGTCGACGAGAAGGGGTCTTGGTACTTATTAGGGTATCCTATTACATTATATAGGTAACGGTCATCTTAAGTCTTAATCATGGTGCTTATAGGACAAGTGTCAATATTGAGAATGGAAAGTTACTAGCCGTCAAGGGGAAAGGGATCTAACTTGTATCGAGGTGGGGGTACAAATTACGTGATCGACAACTAGGGATAATCATTAGGTTATAATCTACAATAATAACTTAAATTGTCAAGTTCTAACTACCCAGCATAGAAATTCAAAATTTCAAAATTACAACTATAATCCTAGCAACCTATATATCCTAACATAGAATAAAATTACTTGCTCTATAATCAGAGGTGTTAGTTAGCACGAGTTGAAAGGTGGAGAAAAAAAAACATAATTTTAGTCGTCGCACAATTAGCGAACGTCAAGGTTTCAGAGGAACAAGGTATGAAATTAAAAATAGAGGGACTCTAGATAATATCATGGTTTTCTAAGGGGTGTGGTATGCTATTTGCTATGTTCGAGGTATGATCATGGAAAAGTGTTGTTTACATTCCTCTAGATTTCCTAAGGTGTTGTCTACTAATAATAAGACAATGATCTATGTTTGTAGTTCTCCAATACTATCTAACTATGAAGGTTAGGTTCAGTCCTAATATTAAATTTTGGTTTTCTATGGGTTCCTCAATACTAGGGTCAAATATTATGGTAAAACTTCTAGCTAACTCTAGTAATGTCTATACTACTCTCAAGTCTTCATAATACATCAAGGGGTAATGGTAAACCAATCTATAGATAAGAAATTCTAGGGTTCACTAGATATTTTAAACTTGGTGGTGTGTCTATATTCTCGTTGTATTCTTAATAGGTGTGCTACCCTAATTATCATCCTAATAACAGGGGTTCCTATATTCTAGCAGAAGGCTATACTCAAAGAACTATTAGGGAAATACAGGAATCAAGCAGGATGCAATTGTTCAGATAGAACGGATTGGAAGAATGCGAGTCATAGTCAATAGTGGATGAGATCCTATACTCTAATCCTATTTTGTAGGCTTGCTCGGTACAGTAACGTAACCGAGACAATATGCTCTCGACCTGCATGGGCCACCACTAAAAATATGTCACGCCCCAGTCCCAAAATATGTAGGACTATAACACGTAAGCATGCCAGCTGCATGTATATGGCAACTCCAATATCTAGAAACTATAACACATGCGTACGCTGTATCATGAATAACAATTCACAAGTGGTATAAACTATCACAAGTCACAGGGCATAACTAAATCTCATCCACAGAAATTATATATAAATGAATAACCAATATCTATAACTAGATCTCAATATAAAGTATCTAATGATGGTAGTCGGATGGAAACAAATCTACTAGCGGACTAGAATATAGAATAGACAAGATAAATACAATATAAGAATATCAACTACCAATCACGAGCTCGAAGAGAAGTCCTCATCGCAATATACATGGCAAGTCCGGATCTGCGCTCCTGCGAATACTCATGAACAATACACCTAGAAAGGGCCAGGTCCTCAGAGGGATGTAACAAGATACATAAAAGCATGCCATAAAGTAAATACTGTGAAAACTCAAGGGTGACCTAACCAGCTAAGTGAAATGCACTTTGAAGACAACCTTGGTACGTATGGGTAGGTGAAAAGTATAAAGCGTAGCGTCAAGCCAGAGGCTATGTATCTGGCATTAGCTATAAACTGGATGCCAGATGTATATGCTGACTACATCATCGATCATGATAACGCACAGCTAGTAACCTCTGCCGGATGTATCGACAAGCATATACTCCCATAACCGGCAACACTGATCCCATACCCGGGCAACACTGAGGCTCACGGCCCCGTAGTTTACTCTAAAACCACGGCGACCAAATTGTCTGTCCCATACGCCTACTAATTGTCTTCCCCGCCCAATGTTAATGTACAAGTCGTGAACATGACGTGGACATCTCATAATCTAATACAAGTCTGTAAAGAAATGAACAACTAAGCTAATTACCTTCACACGTGCTGCTCACACCGATGCCTATGTGAGAATGAGGCACGCGTCCCTATATGAACTCACTCGATGACGTATAATGATACGTGTCAAGGCCTGGAGAGTCATACCGATAACTCTACAACTTTATGTGGGTCCACTAGACTCTAAGTCAGAAACAAGTCCTAACATCAACGCCTTCGTTGAATGTACCCGAGTCTCTCTCGGACGCGTACAGTTATATAATATAAACATGCAAATAATAATACAGAATTTAAATAGTACAACAAGACAAGGTATACTTGCCTGGCAAGAGCTGCAGAGTATAATGTCCAGATGTCAAACACCAAGAGTCAGAAACTACGACCTCAGAATGAACATCTCCGGATGCTGAAATAAATATCACCAACATTCCCAGAATAAGCAAAATAGCTAGAAAATACTTCTCTTTCGTCCAATTTGGACACAGGGGCAAAACGATAATTTTGGGACAAAGTGGAGTCCACGTGTGGCCCACTTTGCACCGAAAAGTGTACCAAGGATAAAGGTCTCTAAATGAGACAAATTATAGGTCAAACAAACTCTAAATGTTAATACGAACTCAACGGTATATCCAAATATAGATTCCGGTGAGCCGAACACAATTTCGCCCAAAAAGTCAACCGTAGGGCTTGTCAATTGGCGACTTGGTCAACTGTCTCAGAATTATATGAAAATTGGGTCACAGGACCAGCGCGTTACCACGAGTCCAGTGGTGTAAGTTTCGTCACATTCTGACGAGCGTGCACAAAATGCGCAGGGTTTTTATAAAAGTTACGATACGGGAATTGTCCGTGGATATGGGCTGATTCCGACGCGCACACACGTCCGAATCAGTTTTCGTAAAATCTCACATGTCCGGGTACAATGCGTGCACCTTTTGATACACTTGGTACACGACGGGGCGGTCCCGTTTGGCGGGGCGCGCTCCGTTTCGCAATATTTGAAAATCTGGAAAATATGAGTTTTTGGGGTTTTCCAACGAATTTAATTCTACATACAGCAGTTAACAAATTAATGTAATTAACAGAAATTAAACTAGGTCAAGTGGTCTCTGCATACCAAAAAGAAAAATCGAATTCGGATTTCTGTGGTGGGAGATATGAATCCGGAAACATAGGTGGTCACCGCAGTTTTCTGCGATCCCAAAAGTGGTCTTTTTCCGTCAACTTGGACGCTATTTTTGCCTAGGGTTACACGTTGTTCGAGGTCAACTATCATACAGGTAATGAAGGGGGTTAAGGGGTGAACGTACCGGTGAAGACGGGGTTGAGTTTGGTTCAGCGATGTGACGGAAAACAACGTTGGAACACAGGTAAGTTGCTGTCCAAACTGTCACGCGCGGTTGTACGCGGGGTTGCGGTCGTCGGGATTCGGTTTTGGCGGCTGGACTGGGCGGGGCGCGGTGGCTCGGCGGCGTCGCGGTCAGCGGTCTCGATGGGAAGATGAAGAAGAATTAGGGTTAGAATTTTGGTTGGCGGATGTTATATATGTGTAGAGAGAACGAGAGAGGGGGTTTAATAGAGCGGGGGGGAATATGCAGTGGGCCGATGCTGCGGCTGCTGCTACTTCTTATTACTTGTGGGTTGGTTTTTGGGTGGTAGCGGGTTTGTGGGAGCTAAAGGGTCGGGTTTGAGTAGACCCAATTGTAAACCCCCTCGACCAGATTTCAGTATTTTTAGGATTATTTTAACAATTTAGGATTTATGGCAATATTTTAATTTATTTTTCCTACATATCCTGTTGACTTGTGCACCTGTCCGTCACCTAATTATTTGGAGCTTTACCTTGACTGTTATCCCCGAACAAAGTTCACATACCTGTCCTAGACATACCAGACTATTTTCCTGAACTTTGTGCAACTCACAGATGTGCTAAAATGAGCCTCGTTTGAGACGCACAAATATCGTTACAAACGTACGTATTTATTTCCTAATTAATTTCCTGCTCTTTACCCACCTCTGTACCAATAGAGATTTGAGGCCCAACCTGCACCTGTTTTGCCCAAACAAAAATATATTAATTTTCTACACCGAGTATACTACATTTAGTGTATTGACACCGTAGAAAAATTATGACCCTACCTGCCTCTAAATAATTAGAGAACACCGTGCGCAGTATTTATTAATTAATAAATACGGTGACCCGTATCACCTAGAAACTAGGTCCAACCCCTGCCCAGACTCAACCCCACTTCCCCCAAGGCCCTTACATAGCAATTTCCCTCAATTCTGTGAATTTTAGCATTTTCAGGAATCGGGTGTTTTCCCAGACAATTTCGTAATTGCGCAATCTCCCAAAATAGGGCCTTTACGTAATTTATGAAATTATAGGGACTTTTCTGCAATTATCTGTGTGAGGTGTCAGTCCCCTATTGGCCGGTGAACCTGCACCGTCCATTTGGAGGCGGGACTCACCCGAAAATATCCCGAAAATATCCCGAAAATATCCCAAAATATTCCCAAAAATATCTTGAGATATTTTACTTATTTAATTAATATTTTTTTTATAAAAGAAAACCAAAAGAAAATAAAATAAAAATCAAAAGAAAAAGAAAAACCCCAGCCCTAACCCGTCGACCGCAGCCCCCCCCCCCCCCACCGGCGGCGAGCCACGCCGGAGCCCCCGCCCGCGGCGGAGCCGACCCCCCCGCTCAGGCCGCTCTCTCCTTCTCCTCCCCGATTCTCCTCCTCCTCTTCTTCTTCGGCCCCATCTCCTTCCACTGCCCCAGCCCGCAGCCGACCCCCGACCTCGTCGGAGCCGCCCCTGGCCGGCGACTCCGCTCCGCCTCGCCCGGAGTTCTTCCCCCTGGCTCCTCCTCCCCGCTGGCCATCTCCTCCCTCTCCTCCTTCCTTCCCTTCTTCCCAGCCGCTATGGACAGGCCCGACTTCTCCTCTCGCCGTGCCCGCGCCGCCGCCTCCGCCACGGCCCCCTTCGACCTCGACTCCTCTCCTTCCTCCACCCTCGACTACCGGAGTCGACCTCCTTCCCCGAGCTCCGGCTGCTGCTGCAGTGCCACTTCCGCTGCCCCATCTCCTCGTCGCAGCTCCGCCAACCTCGCCGGAGACCCGCAACGACCCCCCTGACCTCCACGGTCCCTGGCCGCCTCCGCCGTGTCCGCCACAGCTGAAACCCTAGGGCGAGCAACGGTGGACACGGATACAGCAACAGTATCGGACACAAAGTGACGCACGGACACGAGAAAACGTCGTTTCTCGAGCCCTGTTCAGGTATATTTTTCTCTCACCTCGTAGCTCAGTTTCCAATTCCGTCAGTTGCGTCGTGTAGACTGTGTAACCATCTCGGTGCCCGTGCAACCCGCTCGGAGCATCGCGTCCTGTGGCGATCGCGGCACGCGATCCAAAAACAGGAAAAACAACGACCCGATTTACCCCGGAACTGGGTACGCCCCGCCAGACGGGACGACTTGGTCGCACGCGGTCTTTACAAAAATGTGCGCGACGTTGATACGGACGTGTAGGAGTTCGGAGAAGTTGATTTGGATGTGCGTGCACACCGGAATCAACGCGTATCCGCCAACACCGCCCCATATCCGTCAGTTCTGGAACATGCTGCAACTTTGTGTACACACGTCGGATCGAGACGAAACTTGCGCCATCGGACTCGTAGCAATACGCTGGTCCTGTGATCCAAGTTTGGTTCGATTCTGAGAACGTTGGCAAAATCCCGTATCGTGGGCCCCACATGCTCCACTTGACGGGCGATTTTGTGACCGGCTCATCGGAATCCAATTCTGGAAGTTTCGTTGGGTTCGTATCATCATTCCTGACTTGTTGACACTAAGTTTGGCGAATTTGGAGACCTTTGACCCTGACACGTTTTTCGGTACAAAGCGGCCCACATGTGGACCCCGCCTTGACCGAAAACTGTCATTTTTGCCCCTGTGTCCAAATTGGACTCAAGGACAGGCGTTTTTAGCTATTTGATATTTTCTGAGACTGTTAGTGATGTTTATTTCAGCATCCGGAGACTTTCCTTCTGAGGACATAGTTTCTGACTTCTTGGCATTTGACATATGGACATTATATTTTGCAGCTCTTGCCAGACAAGTATATCTTGCCTTGTTGTACTGTTTAAATTTAGTTATTGTTAGTTATATATTTATTTATTATATAAATGTGCGCGTCCGAGCAGACTCGGGTGCAGTCAACGAAGGCGTTGACGTTAGGACTTGTGTCTGACCTAGTGTCTAGTAGACCCACCTAAAGTTGTGAAGTTATTGATATAACTTCCCAGGCCTTGACACGTATCATTACACGTCACAGAGTGAGTACATGTAGGAACGCGTGCCTCATGCGCGACTGGCCATCAGTGTGAGCAACACGTGTAGCGGTATTTTAGCTCAGTTGTTTATTGTATTGAGACTTGCATCATAATAGGAGGTGTCCACGTCGTTTTTACAATTTGTACATCTATATTGGGCGGGAAAGATACTAGTAGACGTATGGGACACCCCCTCCTTGTATGTTTTATAGCTTCGCACCATGCTCCTTGGAGATGGTCGATTGCAGAGTTCCCTTGAACGGGGGCATATGTGGCATATACTAGTCAGTCACTACGGATTGGTGAATTACGTCAGCATATGTCTAGCCACACATTCCCATGCGTACTACAAGGTCTTTAAATTGCATTCACTTAGATGGTTAGCATACCCCATTTATTTATTCAGTATTTACATTATGGCATGTCATTTTTCTGTATCTTGCTATGTCCCTCTGAGGACCTGGTCCCCTGCCAGGTGTATTTGTTCTTGAGTACTCGCAGGAGCACAGATCCGGACAGGCTACTTATTTTCCGAGGAGGTCTTCTCTTCGAGCCTCGTGATTGTCAGATGTTGTACTTATATGGTGTGTATCTGGTTCCTTTTTATATTCTATTTCGGCAGTAGATTCGTTTCCATCTGATTGTCATTCTTAGATATCTGTATTGAGATCTAGTTACATGGTTATTGGTTATTCATATGTTTATGTGATTTCTGTGGATGAGATTTAGATATTACCCTGTGACTTATGATTAGTTTTACCACTTATGAATTACTGTTCATTATACAGCGTACGTACGTATATATGGTTTCCATATATTGGAGTTGCCATATATACGGGCCAGCTGGCATGGTTACGTGACCTAGTCCTACGTATTTTAGGACTGAGGCGTGACATGTTTTTAGTGGTGGCCCATGCAGGTCAGAGCATTTTTTCTCGGTTACGTTACTGTACCGAGCAAGCCTGCACCTAGGATTAGAACATAGGATCTCATCCATAATTGACTATGACTTATCTTCCTTCCAGTCTGTCCTACTTACAAAATTGCATCCTGCTTGATTCATGTGCTTTCCTGATAATTCCTTAAGTATAACCCCTGCTAGAATATAGGAATCCCTGTTGATAGGATGATAATTGAGGTAGTATTCCTATTAAGAACACAACTAGGGCTTTGACATATCATTAAGTTCAGACTACTAAATGAACCCTAGTCTTCCATACTACCTAATAAACCCTAGCATCACTACCTATAGATTAACTTACCATTGATCCTTGACATATGACTTGAGAGTAGTATAAATATTACTAGGATTAGTTAGAGAATTGACCATAGTGTTGACCCTAGTCTTGAGGAACCCATAGAAATCTAAGGATTAAATACTAGGACCGAAAACCTCATCCTATAGTTAGATAACCAGAGTTTTACGCCAGAGATCATTTACCCTTGTTGGCGTAAAACCCATTTGACCGTTGTTGGCATGAGAATCCAAACAACTGCCTAGTTGGCGTAAAAGCCAAATGACTTTATTATTGGCATAAAAATCAATTATGCAGAAGATTATCTCCTTTATGCTGCAGTTAAAATAACTGCTATCCACTTTCATTTAGTATTCCTTATCCTGCGTAGGACACGTCATGAGAACCACGTAGGTAACTGCCCTACGTAAACCTGATGATTCTTGAATATTAGATAACCAGCGTAGAGTAACCTGATTAGGCGTAACCTAAGGATAGAATGTGAGCGTATTTTGTTACAGCCTTAGCTTTTCCCCAGCCATGACCCAATCTCGTGCACTAAAGGCAGAGATACGCCTCGAGCCCTGTGCAAAAAGAAACAGCTTTCTGACAGGACATCTGATTTTGTCTCATCTCAAGCGTAAGTGACTTGTATCCAATCAGTCACTAGACGACAACCTGGGACTCCGTGCAAATTTATCGTCACAACCGACCACTCGATCGTCGTGCAAGTACTTTTGTCAGAGGACAGGATTCATTAACTTAATTGACAAACTCATGGGTTCTCGTACAACTTTACGCTGCAACGAATGCTAGACTTTATGCAGGAGATTTTACGCGCATACTTATCACGCTTGCAGATTTTATGCAAACCTTTTAGGCAAACTTTACGCAGGCAGACTTTTATACAGACTTTACGGTCCGCTAAGCTTAGGCGCAGATTTTTAGCGCAAAACTTTTACGCTCAGACTTTTACCCAGACTTTTACGCAGACTGTTACGCACAGACTTTTACGCGGACGGCTCTGATATCCCTACTTTACGCAGACTACCTTAATCTTTATTTTATACGGACAACCTATAGTGTATATTAAGATTATAGAACTTAGAAGGCCATACCTCTTTTAGGTCAACTAGCGTCTTAGAGTAGGAGTTAGAATAATAACTGTAGAGATTGTAGGGTCTTGTCTGTTTGTAATTTTGAATTGTTTTGAGATTTCTCACATCATAATCTAGCGTACTTATATTTACCGTACTACTTTGACTTATGCCGCTATTATAGCCTAGTTTTGCAAGCTTATTCTTTATCAAGCTTGTTCTTGAGATATGTATTATTGGAGTACTACACTAATACATTTCAGAATCAGTGTATTACGGTCTGATCAACCAGAGTGCACTTGGTTCGCCCTTCGCATAACTACTTTACGTGGATTGAGATAATTAGTAGACAGATGTACTTGCCCTCTAGATATGTCTAAGCATATCGTATCAGTTACGTAACTATACTGATATGAGCATGTGAATAGGAATTACCAAGATAGGATTTCAATCCACAACTGTTTTGACAATTCCCATTTGAATTCTTTAAACGCCTTGATCCCCACACTTCTAATCTATTACCTTTCCCTTGAACTCTTGATTACTGTTTTCCGTCTTCCTTTATTTCGGAAAGACGAAACCTCGTACTTAGTATAAATACGAAAGTGTATTGTTTCTATAGCCATTTCTGTTTGTTTCTTGGATAATTACCAAACCCTATTATTAGATTAGATTACAGTTTAAAACTGTACTATCTTTAGAATGACCTTCTCTACCTACATACTTTCCTGGTACGTGCATCACTATGGCAGCATAAAATTTTTGCCTCGTAACTTGGGTCAAGTTCAGAACCCAAGTATTACGATAAAGGGTGTACCATTTTGCTATCAGGAGTCTAAATGGTTTTACCCGGATGAACAATTAATTGACTCCTGAAAGGATAGCAGCACCTATGAATAGGTTGACTTTTTAGGATTAAGAATTCCTATGGACCAACGAGTGTCAAACCGCTTTCGAGGAGTTGAAGAAGCGACTGACGGCATACCAGTCAGCATTTTACCAGACAAGGATTCGCGTGACCAGAGTTGGAGGTCAACACCGTAGAGACAGTTAAGTAAATACAAGGACACTCGCGAGCAGTGCATGACAGACAGAAGCAATGGGCAGACCATCATCATCGTCCCTTGGAATTCAAATATCATGTCTTCTTGAAGATACCACCTACTAGAGGCACCATTCGATTCGGAGAACGCAGCAAGATTAAGGCCAAGGTATATTGGACCATTGACGTGCTAGAAAGAGTGGGAGTAGTGGCAAATCAACTTGCGCTACCACCTTCACTTGAAGGAGTACTTGCTGTATTCCATGTGTCGCAACTCAGGCGTATGTGACAGACAGCAGTCAGGTTCTCAACCATTCGGAGATCACCATTAGGCCGAGCTTGTCGTATCAGGAGCAGCCCGTAGAAATCCTTGATCATCGAGAAATGGTATTGAGAAATCAGTCTATTTCCCTTGGTCCGCGTGACATAGAAGCACGGCGCGCCAGGAGAATCTACTTGGAGCGTGTGGACGACATGCGTAAACGTTTTCCGAACCTATTCGTAAACCAAGATATAAATTACTTTGTTAAATCATATCTTATGCCGTCTTTGACTTCTACCCTGGCTTAGTTTTAATTTCGAGGACGAAATTTTTATAAGTTGGGTAGATTGTAAACCCCCTCAACCAGATTTCAGTATTTTTAGGATTATTTTAATAATTTAGGATTTATGGCAATATTTTAATTTATTTTTCCTACATATCCTGTTGACTTGTGCACCTGTCCGTCACCTAATTATTTGGAGCTTTACCTTGACTGTTATCCCCGAACAAAGTTCACATACCTGTCCTAGACATACCAGACTATTTTCCTGAACTTTGTGCAACTCACAGATGTGCTAAAATGAGCCTCGTTTGAGACGCACAAATATCGTTACAAACGTACGTATTTATTTCCTAATTAATTTTCTGCTCTTTACCCACCTCTGTACCAATATAGATTTGAGGCCCAACCTGCACCTGTTTTGCCCAAACAAAAATACATTAATTTTCTACACCGAGTATACTACATTTAGTGTATTGACACCGTAGAAAAATTATGACCCTACCTGCCTCTAAATAATTAGAGAACACCGTGCGCAGTATTTATTAATTAATAAATACGGTGACCCGTATCACCTAGAAACCAGGTCCAACCCCTGCCCAGACTCAACCCCACTTCCCCCAAGGCCCTTACATAGCAATTTCCCTCAATTCTGTGAATTTTAGCATTTTCAGGAATCGGGTGTTTTCCCAGACAATTTCGTAATTGCGCAATCTCCCAAAATAGGGCCTTTACGCAATTTATGAAATTATAGGGACTTTTCTGCAATTATCTGTGTGAGGTGTCAGTCCCCTATTGGCCGGTGAACCTGCACCGTCCATTTGGAGGCGGGACTCACCCGAAAAGATCCCGGAAATATCCCAGAAATATCCCAAAATATTCCCAAAAATATCTTGAGATATTTTACTTATTTAATTAATATTTTTTTTATAAAAGAAAACCAAAAGAAAATAAAATAAAAATCAAAAGAAAAAGAAAAACCCCAGCCCTAACCCGTCGGCCGCAGCCCCCCCCCCCCCACCGGCGGCGAGCCACGCCGGAGCCCCCGCCCGCGGCGGAGCCGACCCCCCCGCTCAGGCCGCTCTCTCCTCCTCCTCCCCGATTCTCCTCCTCCTCTTCTTCTTCGGCCCCATCTCCTTCCACTGCCCCAACCCGCAGCCGACCCCCGACCTCGTCGGAGCCGCCCCTGGCCGGCGACTCCGCTCCGCCTCGCCCGGAGTTCTTCCCCCTGGCTCCTCCTCCCCGCTGGCCATCTCCTCCCTCTCCTCCTTCCTTCCCTTCTTCCCAGCCGCTATGGACAGGCCCGACTTCTCCTCTCGCCGTGCCCGCGCCGCCGCCTCCGCCACGGCCCCCTTCGACCTCGACTCCTCTCCTTCCTCCACCCTCGACTACCGGAGTCGACCTCCTTCCCCGAGCTCCGGCTGCTGCTGCAGTGCCACTTTCGCTGCCCCATCTCCTCGTCGTAGCTCTGCCAACCTCGCCGGAGACCCGCAACGACCCCCCTGACCTCCACGGTCCCTGGCCGCCTCCGTCGTGTCCGCCACAGCTGAAACCCTAGGGCGAGCAACGGTGGACACGGACACAGCAACAGTATCGGACACAAAGTGACGCACGGACACGAGAAAACGTCGTTTCTCAAGCCCTGTTCAGGTATATTTTTCTCTCACCTCGTAGCTCAGTTTCCAATTCCGTCAGTTGCGTCATGTAGACTGTGTAACCATCTCGGTGCCCGTGCAACCCGCTCGGAGCATCGCGTCCTGTGGCGATCGCGGCACGCGATCCAAAAACAGGAAAAATAATGACCCGATTCACCCCGGAACTGGGTACGCCCCGCCAGACGGGACGACTTGGTCGCACGCGGTCTTTACCAAAACGTGCGCGACGTTGATACGGACGTGTAGAAGTTCGGAGAAGTTGATTTGGATGTGCGTGCACACCGGAATCAACGCGTATCCGCCGACACCGCCCCGTATCCGTCAGTTCTGGAACACGCTGCAACTTTGTGTACACACGTCGGATCGAGACGAAACTTGCGCCATCGGACTCGTAGCAATACGCTGGTCCTGTGATCCAAGTTTGGTTCGATTCTGAGAACGTTGGCAAAATCCCGTATCGTGGGCCCTACATGCTCCACTTGACGGGCGATTTTGTGACCGGCTCATCGGAATCCAATTCTGGAAGTTTCGTTGGGTTTGTATCATCGTTTCTGACTTGTTGACACTAAGTTTGGCGAATTTGAAGACCTTTGACCCTGACACGTTTTTCGGTACAAAGCGGCCCACATGTGGACCCCGCCTTGACCGAAAACTGTCATTTTTGCCCCTGTGTCCAAATTGGACTCAAGGACAGGCGTTTCTAGCTATTTGATATTTTCTGAGACTGTTAGTGATATTTATTTCAGCATCCGGAGACTTTTCTTCTGAGGACATAGTTTCTGACTTCTTGGCATTTGACATCTGGACATTATATTTTGCAGCTCTTGCCAGGCAAGTATACCTTGCCTTGTTGTACTGTTTAAATTCAATTATTGTTAGTTACATATTTATTTATTATATAAATGTGCGCGTCCGAGCAGACTCGGGTGCAGTCAACGAAGGCGTTGACGTTAGGACTTGTGTCTGACCTAGTGTCTAGTAGACCCACCTAAAGTTGTGAAGTTATTGATATAACTTCCCAGGCCTTGACACGTATCATTACACGTCATAGAGTGAGTACATGTAGGAACGCGTGCCTCATGCGCGACTGGCCATCAGTGTGAGCAACACGTGTAGCGGTATTTTAGCTCAGTTGTTTATTGTATTGAGACTTGCATCATAATAGGAGGTGTCCACGTCGTTTTCATGATTTGTACATCTATATTGGGCGGGAAAGATACTAGTAGACGTATGGGACACCCCCTCCTTGTATGTTTTATACCTTCGCACCATGCTCCTTGGAGATGGTCGATTGCAGAGTTCCCTTGAACGGGGGCATATGTGGCATATATTAGTCAGTCACTACGGATTGGTGAATTACGTCAGCATATGTCTAGCCACACATTCCCATGCGTACTACAAGGTCTTTAAATTGCATTCACTTAGATGGTTAGCACACCCCATTTATTTATTCAGTATTTACATTATGGCATGTCATTTTTCTGTATCTTGCTATGTCCCTCTGAGGACCTGGTCCCCTGCCAGGTGTATTTGTTCTTGAGTACTCGCAGGAGCACAGATCCGGACAGGCTACTTATTTTCCGAGGAGGTCTTCTCTTCGAGCCTCGTGATTGTCAGATGTTGTACTTATATGGTGTGTATCTGGTTCCTTTTTATATTCTATTTCGGCAGTAGATTCGTTTCCATCTGATTGTCATTCTTAGATATCTGTATTGAGATCTAGTTACATGGTTATTGGTTATTCATATGTTTATGTGATTTCTGTGGATGAGATTTAGATATTACCCTGTGACTTATGATTAGTTTTACCACTTATGAATTACTGTTCATTATACAGCGTACGCACGTATATATGGTTTCCATATATTGGAGTTGCCATATATACGGGCCAGCTGGCATGGTTACGTGACCTAGTCCTACGTATTTTAGGACTGGGGCGTGACACCAATAGAAAATTTTCATTTGTTTTTCTTTCTTTTTCTTATTTCTTTTCATTTTCCAATTCTTTTTCTTTCTTTTTCCTTTAATATATATATATATATATATATATATATATATATATATATATATATATATATACACACACACACACACACACTTAGAAAAAAAATCTAGAATTTGTATTATGCATACCATTAAGCTAGCAACTGACCAAAGAGTCTCCTACATGAAATAAATTAGAAAAAATTTATAATGGCTCCATAAATCCCCTAAGTGCACGAACACCTAGAATAAAAATTAAATAAAATCTATTTCTCCTAATTAGCACATAATTACTATAATTAAATTAATAATTAATAAAAAAAGATTAATACGGTTTTTAGGATTAGGGATTTTACATACACCCCCTCTATTAATATGTACATAGCAACAAGCACACACATACATTAATATATTATAATTATACATCTATACATATATATATATATATAATCATATAACAACTATATATAATATAATTACCCAATTAAACACACATATATATATTATAACAACATATACATATATACCCATAATATATACTATAACATATATATATATATATATATATATATATATATATATATATATATATATATATATATATATATATATATATATATATATATATTAATGCATGTAGAAGAAAGGCTACATAATATATATATATTATCTTAGTACATATGTAATACATAGATCTATGATACAAGGAACACTATAATATATACACTATAATACATATATAATATCTATATTTATGTATATATGCACAATTTCAATCTTCATGAATTAAGAGCACAAGAATTAGATCTACATATAAATACACAACATATGGAGAGTATCACACCGTATCCCACTAGATCTAGGATACGCATATGACACGAGTCCACCACACATCCAATTGTACCCCGAAGGACACAAATAAGTCACATAGATTATTTATGAACAATACGAAGTGTCAAACATAGATCTACGTGTCTGTGTCAAAATATGACATGTACAAAGTTTTGTGTCGGAGGGAAAATCCCCAAAATAGCACGTATCACCAAATTATTGGGATACGACCTACACGTACCCAATTGTGGATACGACACTAGCCCCAAACACATAAACACATGCCAAATTGATCTATAGGATCAATTGACACACACAACAAATATCAATATCGGAATTCCCCTAAAATTGACACAAAAAACACCATAACTTTCACCATAGGCCTCCTATGAACACAAAACCAAATCCTATGGGTAGCTTATGCATATGGGTTGATTTTCCATGGTTAAATCTCATATTTAGAACTTAATTTAAGGAAAAAAACTGAATTGTACCTATTGGGAGATGGATTTCCAATGAAACCTCCAATTGAGATAAAATTGCCTCCAACTTGTAGATCCTTGCTCCTCTTTGTAGATCCTTGCTTTCTCCTTCTAGATCCTTGCTTCTCAAGTCTCTAATGGTGATTTGAGAAGGAATTGAAATAAAATTTGGTAGGAAAATGAAGTGGGAATGAAGGAATTTGGTAGTGGAAAATTTTAGATCTAGTTTTGGAATGAAAAGAGGAGAGAGAATTTTCCCCCTCTTTATTAATAGGCCGGCCCCTATTTCCCCTCCCTCAAGTTATCATGTAATGTCCAATATACCCCTTGGGGCCTCTCATGAAGAAATAATTAAGGAAGGAAGCTTCTAGTCTAATAATTTAATCCATCTCCTTAACAATGGGCTTTCTAAATGGGCTAAATTCTAACCAATTAATTCATGTTGGTCCATGGGTCTAAACTAACTAGTTAGGTCCACTAACACAAGTCCAAATTAAAATAATTAACATCTAACACAATTAAATAATACAACAAATGATTATTTATCAAGCACAATATTTAATTAAATAAGAAATTACTAAAATATCCTTTCCTAGAAAATGTGGTAGTGACAATGTTGGGAACTGTGTGGGAAGGTACTCTCGTCTACATCTTTTTTTGCTGTAGACTTCCTGATTATCATGAGTATTTTTGACTGTTTGGTCCTACTTGACATCCACGTGTTATCGTTCTTGCTGCTTATTTCATTGTAGTTGCCTACGGATATGAGATCAGGTTTAGGCCATAGATTGGATTACCTGATAGGATATCCAACATGACTGACAGCCGTGACCGTCGTACGACGTTCTATACCTTGTACGGAGTAGCTGGTCATGTTCGTTTCCGTATTTATCCAATATTTTGGAAGTGGAACGTGACATTGACCATATGCTAACATTCGAAAGACATTAGTAATTTTTGCAATGAAGATAATCCAAGTCTACCTAGACCATCCATCCATTGAGCGAAGTAGTTGTTATGGCATTCAACATCATTAACTATATGAAGGAATAAACTACGACTCGTTCGAAATCTTCTACGAAATATCGACTCATTATACCTTGGATTCTCGGCATAGTAATCATTCCATAAATTTTGATTAACCTCCTCCTTGTTATGATTGATCACTATATGACCAGGAATCGAGCCTCCGTGAGTTGGCTCATCGTCATCACTACAATTAAGATATTGAGCAACAAGGAGGTTGTTAGTAGTAGCTAAGTGAAATATCATATCCTTTTGGTGCTTAATAGTTGCAATTTCATTTGCAATGTAATAGAGCTCCTTATCTTCATCAAATGAGCTAGATGAAGATAATACATGGACCGGCTCCAAAATTCATTGTTGAAGAAAGATGGCAGGAAAATAATGTAAAAAATTTAGATGAGGAAGTGGATGGTGAAATGAGTGGTGGTATGTATCCTTTTTATAAGAAAAAAAAGTTAGTGGGATTAGGAAAAGACTAATTAAAAATTTAGTACACAATTTTATAGATATTATAAAATAATATTAAATAATATAAACAATATAAAATAATATAATTTTATCTAGGTAAATAATATTAATAATATAACATTAAATTATGTGACTATATATTAAATAATTGTGAAGAAATAAATTTATGTAGAAATAAATAAAAATTATTTATTATTTGAGGATTGATGGGTTGGAGTAGTAAAATTTTGAGAATAACATAATAAGAAAATATTTTATTTGGAGTTCTCAAATTGAAGGAATTTTTTAGGATGGATTGGAGATGGGTGTTATAAAACGCACCCATGTTTTCATTGTGTTTATCTTTTTTTTACTTTATTAACTTTACCTTTTTTTAAAAAAAGTACTTCACCTCCTTTCTCTTTACCCCCCTATATTTTATAATTTAAATTAATTAAATATATTGATAGAATATTTCAACATGTTATTTTTTATATAAAATTTTAATTATAAACTCTGATGAAGAAAAGGTTTAGGAAAAAAAAATTTGTTTGTTTATGGAAGAAAAACTATAAATAATTATCTAGTTCTCTAAAAAAAGAAAACAAAATTCGATTAAATAGACATGCTTATCTTTATGTAGAAGTAACCTGATTAAATTCTTTCTAAACATTATGTAAAAATATTTACGTAAAAATATGTATTATTAATTTTAAACATATTTATGTAGAAGTAAACTAATTATATTAGCTTTATGTAGGAGTAAACATGTCAATCAGCTTTACATAATTTTATTTACATAAATGTGTTTAAAATATTGACATGTCTATTAACTTTATATTTAAAATATTTTAAAACATGTTTATCAGCATGTTTATCAACTTTACATTTAAAGTATTTTAAAACATGTTTATCAGCTTTATGTAGGTAAAAATTGATTAAATTCTTTGTAGTAATAGACTATCATGTTTACATTTTAAATTGATTAAATGCTTTAATTTTTAACATTTAATTAATTAGTTAGAAAATATTATTATCTAAAAAAATTCAGCTGTGGGATTAAACTTATAGATTAATTTTTAGAAAAAAAAAAGAAGTAAAGTTGCTAAAGATAAAAATAAAGTAAAATGAATGAAAATATAGGTACGTGTAATAACACCCATTGGAGATGGCCTTAAAAAAAAAGAAAAAAAAAAGAGAAATTCCTTGGATGACAGGCATAGAGAAATTTCCTTCTATGACGGGCATTCCCGTCCCTTTCGAATCCGTTTACCAGGCACGAATCACCTGTAGCGTGGACGGCGATCTAGGGCCCATCCCACCTAGTCCCAGCCGTGGACGCGTTGGGAATGTGCTTGCGAACGAGTTAAAGAGTATATTCGGTGGATATCAGAATAAAAAATAGTGAAAAGATGCGTATAAATGACTGAATAAATGGGAATTGTACGCTAACTCACCTCATCTCCATTACTCCTCTTTTTCCCATCCCTATCGTCTTTTATTTTGTTTCTTTTTCCCGATCCTTCCTTTCCTCCAATTTTAAAGGAGCCGGCACGCGACTCTAGGAATTTGTGTGGACTCACATTGCCAGCAACAAGGGTCCTATTTTTCTTCTTCTTCTTCTTCTTCTTCGATTTGAGGAGGAGGAGAAAGAAACAAGCAAACCCT